>JASDDO010000006.1:348920084-349509927 GCA_030015575.1 Agapanthus africanus
CTTTCGTTGAGTCCTGGGAACGTTCCAGATCCTATTATAGAACCGTGCTTGACGTGCAGTTTGCTTAAGGGGTACACCTTAGCGTCTCAAGAGTCTCTTTAGTCCATCTGTGTAATATCTAGGCAAACGGATGGGCTGAAGCCTGTCAAGTGTAGAATCCGTGCCATGCCAGATTTCTTTCTCCACTTTAGTTTCTCCGGATCGATAAAATAGGATCTCCTTTTCACCTTTTCGCCTGGGAGGGACGTAGAATGTCTGCAGTTCTTCCACACTGTAGGTATCAAGCGCGTCTAGCTCTTTATGATGCTTTGGCGGAACCATGGCAACTTGCAAACTTTGATCTTCATCAGTGAAGGCTTGTATTGATGGCCGAGCAGAGAATACTGCATTGACCTCATCTTTCGAGTCGCTGCCGAAGATCAACATAGGAGTGGACAGTCCCGGCTTGTGGCACTGCGGCGGACCTGAATAAACGATTTCTTCTTCCTCCTCAGTATCACTCCTGAAGACCGGAATAATGGTGATAGTTTTGATCTTATCCTCCAGTTTGCGACATCTTTCTGTGTCCTTGAAATCTGGCAGGAAGTATTTTGCATCTTCGTACTTTCAGACTTCGTTCACGAAGAACGGGTTTTGTTCCCCTGTCACAGTGTACCCGAGACCATCTTTGAAATACTTCATACACTGATGTTGTGTAGAAGGGATGATGTTGTACTCACGTAACCAGGGCTAGCCGAGCAAAGCATTGTAGCATGTCTTGGCGTCAATGATGTGAAACTTAATGTCTGTGACAAGCAGCCCAAAGCATAGTGTCAATATTACAGACCCAAGCATCCGTGATGACTAGGAGTCAAACCCGGAGATGGTGATTTTATCACGAGCGAGATGCTGAACACTCATGCAGATTTCATTCAACACTCTTACATTGAGGAGGTTAACGGAGGACCCATTGTCAACCAGGATTTTGCCTATCTTGATGTTATGACAGTATCCGGAGATATACAGGGGGCGGTTATGCTCACACATCCCGGGGAGGAGATCTTCATTGCCGAAGGTGATATCGGCTGTGTGCACTTCTTCCAGCTCGTCCTTCATCTTTTCTTCGGCGATGAAAGCTTGGAATTGTTCGGGCTCTTGTAGTGCTTTGGTCAGCGAATCTCTCACTTCATTGGATAACAGAAGGGCGTCAAGAATGCTTAACTGCGAAGGTAGCTTTCTCAAGTGTGCCAGAACATTATAATCCACCTTACTTTTCTTTGGCGGGTCCTTGGCTGTCAGCTTTTCGACGGCTTGGTCATCAAGGATGATATCCTCAGGGACTTTTTCTTTTCCCTTATCTTTTCTATTTGACCCACTGTTCGAGGGCCCAAGATTCTTTTCGGGCAGCGTACGATTGCGCAGCTGAATATTTTCACAGGTCTTCGGTTCTTCCTCTTTTCACAAGGTGGACTCTTTAAAGAGAGGGCCAAGAGTCATTTCTTCGTCAGAGTCGCTCCCGAAGGTGAGAACTCGCGATCCCCCGGCGTTGACCATGCGACAGTTGCCGGTAGTTCTTTTACGCTCCTCGGTCGTACTTCTTTGCTCCAGACGAGTTTTGCGTTTCATCCGTTTGAAATGTTGGTGGTGGGCAACATATCCCTGCCACCATTTTTTAAAAGCGTTGCACTCTTCGGTGGGGTGCGCAATCTTTCGATGATATGAGCAGTAGCTAGGATGTGTTTCCGCTTCACCAAGAATATTTCCTTCGGAGGGTGGCAGCTTCATTCTTATCGATATGACTTTAGCGAACCTTTTCCTCGTCTTGAACCTGTTTTTATTTGCGACGGATGTACTTTGATCTGGCGGGAGTGTTTCAACTCTTTCGTCCAGTCGCCGGCGTTTGGCTTTTTCAGATATGGCCATTTCACGCTCTCGAGCAGCTTTGCTTTTAAGAAGAGCTTCGTTCAGGAATTCATCAATCGTTTCGTCTGATGGCCCTAGAAGTTCCGGTTCAGGATTTGCCCCCAGTTTCTTTATGTAAGGAGCTTCTTCATCGTATATCGACGAGTGAGAGATCACATGGAAGCTTGCTACATAACCTTCAGATTCATCCAACGAGTCTTCTCCATTGTCATCATCTCCGTCCTCAAGGACGTGGGTGAGAAATTCTTGGAGTGTGACTGGAGTCCGCACCTTCTGGTTATATTCTTCCAGCGCGTCGATATATTTTTGCAGGTCCGTGCGCTTGTCACCAGACTTCATGGGCTTTTTGGTCTTCTTCTTCTTCTTTGAAGACTTTGACGGCTGGGTGTTAATGCTTTGGCTATCACCACCAATTTTTGGAGTTGGGCGCGGCTTCAGCATCCCCTCGATGATCTCAGGTTCCAGTGGATTCTTCCCCCTAATTGCCGGACATGAGTGGAGATACTTCAGCATTCTTTTGGTTTTGGCTGAAACAGCGACCTCCTATGGAGCTTCTTCTACGAAAGAACACGATGCCCCCGGTGTATCCGTCTTCTTGAGAGCATGCGGCTGAGGCGGGTTCACCTTCCAATTCTCGGATAATACGAATTTGCCCTGTTGGTACTGATCTTCTATCCAGCTTTTGAAGATGTAACAATCTTCGATCGAATGGCCCAACATTCGGTGATAAGGGCAATAGTTAGGATTGCTAATGTCGCCCGGTTGCGCTGGGCGTCTTAGCTCCGGCAGAGTGATGAGCCTGTTGCGCAGTGCTAGCTTGAATAACCTCTTCGTCTTGTCTCGAGGGAACGAGTAAGGGCGTCTCATTTTATCTCCAAGAGATCGAGTTCTATCATTTTGGTGATCAACTGGTCTTAGACCACTGGGCTGCTGTTGAGCATTGACGACGACGGTTGCTTTCCCCTTTCCCTTCTCGTTCCGCGGCTCCGGCTTTGGAGGAGACGGTCTATGATCCATCTGGTCCATTTGGGCCGGCTTGTCAATCAAGACCTGGAAAGTAGTCGGCTTGAAAAACATCATGAACTGGGAGATGGTCGCCTGCGGATCAAGAGTGCCTACGAACATGCCTACCACGGGAGCCTCTTCGATGCGCTGCTCGCATTTTGACCATAGATTCCGCCATCGTATTGCGTATTGAACCCATGTCTCTCCAGGTTTCACCCTGGCATTAATTAGTGTGGTAATCGGAGTGGCTCGCTAGCGCTTGCGAATCTTTCCGTAAATAACAGCTCCATCTCTGCAAATGTCTTGACCGAGTCGTTCGGGAGTTCAAAGTACCACTCGAATGTCGTTTCCGATAAGCTGCCGACAAATTGGCGAAGTAGCAATTTATCATCACCTCCGGTGTTGCCACATAGAGCCCTGAACTGAGCGACATGCTAGTGGGGATTGCCCGTCCCTTTATATACATGAAATTTAGGTATCGTATATCCCGGCGGGTATTTTATTTGGTCATACCAGCCTGGATATGGTCGCCCAGTTTTAACAACTTGGCCGGCCGCTTCATTCGCCTGGTGAGCTCGTATTTGCTGAGCTATGTAGTCATCCAGAGCGGCCTTGGAAATGGTTTCCTCTTTGGCTGCTGAAAGAGCCGAAGGAGGGTTCAATGTTTCCCCTCTGTTGTCTTCAATGATGATCGGGGGATCTTCAGCTGGAGATTCTGGCTGTAACATCATCCCAGCCATGTCTTGGAACAAGAGAGCCATTCATTTTATATTGGCCGCCTGTTCCGCAGCCTCTTTTTCTTTCCTCTCGAGCATTCTTCGGAGGAATTCGGTGTCAGTTTCTTGTTCCCAACGCTGCTCCGAGGTCTCTGGATTTTCTTTTGGCCCAGTGAGTGCGGCCATTGCAGTCAGTATCTCCTGAAGCTTCTGCTGTTGTTGTTCCTGAGCCCTTGTTATTGACCGGGTAAGCGGTCGATGACCCGTAGACGCACTGCTTTCCTCTTTTCCGGAAGCCATATAAACGGTATGTACCATCATGCCCCCAGACTTGGGGCGTTTAGATTCAGCACTTTTACGGTTTGCCACGTTCACAGGGGCTTTCTCTGGCCTCCTTCTCTTTTGAGCGGTTGAAGTCGAGGGGGCCGTTGCAACGGGTACCCAGGTAGCTGTCGTCTTTTGTGGCTTGACAGGATGGTCCTTCTCTTGCCGAACTTTTACCTTTTTCTGTCGGCGAGAGTAATCTTGATCAATTATTGAGTCCTGAAGCTGTCGCCAGACTTTGTAAATTTTGGAAGAAAGACGCTAGGGGGGCTGCTCCGGCTTTGTTTCTGTAACATTCTCCATGGGTGGAGGAGATCTTTTTAGTACAGCGGTGGGTGAATTCCTACGCACCCTGTTAATCAGCTCGAAGCTGTTTCCAGTTGGAACAGCAGCATTAACTTCCACCGTTGGGGCTAGTGGAGTTAGCTCAGAGGGGGAGTTACCCCCGGCCTTCCGTACTCGGCGCCAATGACGACGCGGAGCATGTCGTGCAGATGGTGTTGGTTCAGCTGTGGGGATGGCTTTGTCATGCCCCCTGTTATGGTGAGGCACTTCTGGTACCAGCCTCTTGAAGACCGACGTCCGTTGAGTAGTAGTATCCAATCTGTCAAAGACAGACTTTTGAGTAGGAACGGGAGCCAAAGTGGCCAGCCTCGTAAAAACCGATCCTTTGACGGGAGAAGCTTCTTTAATGACCTCGAGAGCAGGAATGGCTATCCGTTTTGGGATGGTCGCTTCAGGTATCGTGGGCTTTCTGACGAGCCCATTGGAGTTCAGGCTCAGCCTATCGAAGACTGATGCTGTTGGCTTGACATTGGATGACCTGTTGAGAGGGGACGTGGTGGCAGTGAGTCGATCAAAGACCGACTTCTTTTGTGCTTCTTGTAGCAGCGAGATGTTAACGCTCACTGGTGGGAGCATGGTCCCGAAGAACAACCCGGTGGTAGCCTGCGTCACCTGCTCTACCGGCATTATGAACAGGGAGGCCGCCTGGAGCCCGTAAGTTACACCTCCAGATGAGGTGGAACGGAAGTTGCAGTTGCAGCTGGAACATTTCGTGCAAGTAGGCTCCATTGATTTTTTGTTTTCTGCACGGAGCAAGACACCAAATCTTAGTACCTCGAGCCCAAGGGCAACCATATCAAACCGCAATTCGTTCGCGAACACGACACACGAAGTGTGTAGTGGAAAGAGGACAAGGTCCCACCGGGCGTGTCAGAATCTGTTCCCCGCAGAAAGACGCGACCGGGACGTTGGGACGTCGGGACGTCAGGCCTGAAATTCGAGGGCAGATGCTAATTGGTGCTATCCGTCCACATCTCCGAAGATGCCAAGTTGATTTATGACACCATGTATCGAAGGTTTAAACGGATGCGGCCGATGTAGCAGACTTCATCAGATTCCCCCTCATTTGAGGGGGTTTTGATTGTGGGGACGCTCTTCCCTGCAGGCGTAAGCCCCTGCAGTTAATTACGCTACCGCATCGCGGTAACTACTTTCTCCTTCTCCAGATGGTCATTTCGTGTCGTGGGTGTTTGTTTTGTTTTTGGCTGCCGGTAGATTGTATACGGAGACTAATTTATGTTGTCGCCCGCAGGGCGTGGATTAGTCCAAATCCGTATCTTCTTAGATTTGGGTTTGAGGGTTGGGTTTAAGGATACATTAGCCTCATTCGAGACTAAGATCAACTTAAACGTATGTTAAGGATACGTTAGTCTAATTTTTAGGCTAAGATCAACTTAACGGGATCGTTTAGATCCAACAAAAGAGTATTTGGACTTTATTGTTTAGTTTAGGGACATTGCGGTCGATTAGTTTAAGGACATTACGGTCCATTGTTAGTTTAAGGATAACTCGGTCCAGGTTAAGGACATCGTAGTCCGTGAGTTTAAGGACCTCACAGTCAAGGTTAAGGACATCGTAGTCCGTGGGCTTAAGGACCCCAAAGTCCGTGAAATGTGTGGTTGTCGGGACCCGTCACCTCTCTGAAGACATTGAAGGATTACAACGACAGATATCAGAGGAGTAAAAAGATGTACCCTCGAACCGGTGTGAGTTGGTTGAAAGATCTGTAGTCCAATTTGGGACGAAGATCTGTTAAATATTCATGAGCAAATGGGCTCAATTAAATATAAGTTGAGGATCTATGGCCAATATTGGGCTAAGTCCAATAAATATTTAACATTTTTATTCTGGCTATTGAGCCTTTATTTGGGCTTGGCCTTTCTGACAATTTTTTTGTCTTTTTATTGAATGCTGAGCATTCACCAGAGCTCTGGGCTTATTAAAGAACAATTTATGTTCTGTCAGCGCAACACGTGGCGCGCCAGATGCTTTGCGCCAATTAAAGAGCGCAGTGCGCTTCTACCACGTGGCACACATGCAAGGGACACGTGTCGCACTTCGCGCTAAGAGCTAGATGATGAGCGCATGATGCCAGTTTATGAGCGCTGAGCGCTAGTCCATGAGCACATTGCGCTTTCAATTTAGTGGCGCACACGTGAGTGACATGTGGTGCGCTTGGAGCTGAGCGCCAGCCCATAAGCGCACTGCGCTATTCAGAAGCGCAAAGCGCAAGTTGTTTAATTGGCGCATACGTGGTTGACACGTGGCGCATTTTGGCGCTGAGTGCCGATCCAGGGAACGCAGAAGCGCAGTTCAAGAGCGCAAGGTGCATTTCAAGAGCGCAAAGCGCATTTGATCAATTTTATGATCCGGGAACAAATTTATGTTCTTTTAAAAGAGACTTTGTCTCAAGATTTAAGAACAAAAGTTCTTATTTTGCAGGAGAGATTTTCAATCTCTTATTTTGATGAAAGGCTTTGCCTTTATAGATTCATGATCTGTGAGAAGAAATATGTTCTTCTTTTATTTTATGATGAGATCTATCTCTTTTATGAAAGACTTTTTGTCTTGAAGATCTATGATCTTTTTGGATAAAAAGAATTCTTCTTTTTATGAGATGATTTCATCTCTGTGTTCATCATCCATCATCTTTACCTTGAAGAAGTATCTTCTTGCAAGAGCATGCTCTTTTTCTTTGAGTTTTTTTTTCAAAGTTTATGGGGTTTTTTTTCTATATCAGACTTGAAGTCTTGGGGCCTTTATATAGGGCAAGCTGATTTGTTGAATCAGTTAAAGAGATCTTTCTCTGATTGATTTGGGGATGTTTCCCACCATTGGATCTTTGATCCTATCGCTTCTGTTTTACAGAAGGCAATCTTCTTGTTTTTAACAAGATTGAAAAATCTTTCCATAACAGATTTTAATTCTGATTAATGATTTATCATTAGATCTTTTGATCTAACGGTGGGGAATTTTTTAATTCCAGTGCTAGTGCACCCGTACTTTGCACGTGGTGCGCTGCTCAGAGCGCATCGCTCTTGCTCTAGCGCACCTTTGTTTGACACGTGGCGCGCTGCTCAGAGCGCAGCGCACTTAGCGCTAGCACACCCGTGTTTGACACGTGGCGCGCTGCTCAGAGTGCAGCCCACCTAGCGCTAGCTCACACATGGTGTGCTGCCTAGGGCGCAGCGCGCCTAGCGCTAGCATCTGAAGCGTTGCTTCAATTTTTGAAATTTGAATTTCAAACAGAGTTTTGCTCTGATTGGGGGAAACAATAGTCATCCAGGACGGCTTTGGAGCCCGCCTCCTCTTTGGCCGTTGATAGAGCCGAAAGAGGGTTCGATGTCTCCCCTCTGTCGTCTTCAAGGACAATCGGAGGGTCTTCGGCTGGAGGATCCGGCTGTATCATCATCCCGACCATATCTTGGAATAAACGCGCCATTCGTTTTATGTTGGCCGCTTGTTTCGCGGCCTCTCTGTCTTTCTTCTCGAGGATTCTGCGGACGAACTCAGCATCGGTTTCTTATTCTTGACGCTGTTCCGACGAAATCTTCGGACTTTCTTTTGGCCCGGTGAGTGCAGCCATAGTTGTTAGCATCTCCTGGAGCTTTTGCTATTGTTGCCCATGAGCCTTTGTCACTGATCGGGTGAGCGGTCGGTGACCCGTAGAAGCACGGCTTTCCTCTTTTCCGGAAGCTATATAAACAGTATGCACTATCATACCCCCAGACTTGGGGCGTTTGGATTCAGTGTCTGTGCGATTCGTCACAGGCGCAGGGATCTTCTCTGGACTTCTCCTTTTGTGAGCGGTCGAAGTTGAGAGGGTCATTGCTGCGGGCACCCAAATAGACGACACCTTATGTTGTACGACAGGGTGGTCCTTCTCTTGCCGAACTTTCATCTTCTTCGGTCAGCGGGAGTAGTCTTGGTTGATCACCGAGTCTTGAACCTGTCGCCGGACCTTGTGAATTTTATAGGACAGCCGTTGAGGGGGCTGCTCTAGCTTTGCCTTTGTAGCGTTCTCCATAGGTGGAGGAGATCTTTTAGCACAGCCGTCGGAGAGTTCTTGCGCACCCTCCTAAGTGGTTCAAAGTTGTTCCCAGTTGGAACAGCAGCATCAATTTCCACCATCGGAGCTGGTGGAGTCAGTCCGGAAGGGGAATTGCCCCCAGCTTTCCTCACTCAGTGCCAGTGGCGACGTCGAGTATGCCTTGCAAACGGTATTGGCTTAGCTATGGGGGTGACTTCATCATGCCCCCTGCTCTGGTGAAGGGTTGTTGCTGGTGCCAGCCTCCTGAAGACTGACGTCCGCGGAGAAGAAGCGCCCAACCTGTCGAAGACTGACCCTTGGGCAGGGGAAGCAGCTTTGGTGATCTCGCTCGAAACGGGAGTCGGAATGGACAGTCTAGTGATGACCGATCTCTTAGCAGGAGAAGCCTCCCTGATGATTTCGTTTGTTGGAGCAAGGATGGTTATCCGATTCAGGATAACCCCCTCAGGTATTGCAGGCTTCATCACAAGACCATTGGAATTTTGGCCCAGTCTGTTGAAGACCGAGGCGTTGGATTTGGGCGACCCGTTGAGAGGGGCCGCAGCAGCTGTAAGCCGATCAAAGACCGACTTCTTCGGAGCTTCTTGCGATGGCACTGGGGCGTTAAAGCTCATTGGTGGGAGCATAGTCCCGAAGAACAGTCCAGTGGTGGTCTGAGTCACCTGTTCTACTGGCATCACGAAAATGGAGGCCGCTTGAGGCCCGTAGGTCACTCCTCCAGAAGGGACAGAGTGAGAATTGTTGCAGTTGGTGCAGTTGGAAGCCATTGATCTGTACGGGAGCAAGACACCAAATCTTAGTACCTTGAATCCAGAGGCAACCATAGCAAACCGCGATTCGTTCGCGAAACACGACACACGAAGTGTGGAGTGGAAAGAGGAAAAGGTCCCACCGGGCGTGCCAGAATCTGTTCGCCGCCAAAAACAGAGACGAAACCGCGTAGGTCGTCTTTCCTGAATTTGGGGGAAGATGCTATTTGGTTTTATCCGTCCATCTCTCCGAAGATGCCAAATTGATTTATGGCACCATGTATCGGAGGTTTAGACGGATGCGGCCGTTGTAGAAGACTTCGTCAGATTCCCTCTCATTATGAGGGGTTTTTTATTGTGGGGACGCTCTTCCCTGCAGGCGCAAGCCCCTGCAGTTAATTATGTTACCGCATCGCGGTAACCACTTTCTCCTGCTCCAGAAGGTCACTTCGTGTCGTGTGTGTTTTTTTTGTTTTTGGTTGCTTATGGATTGTATACGGAGACTAACTTATGTTATCTCCCGTAGGGCGTAGATTAGTCCAAATCCGTATTTTCTTAGATTTGGTTTTTGGGTTGGGTTTAAGAATCGTTAATCTCATTTGAGACTAAAATCAACTTAAACGTTTGTTAAGGATACGCTAGTCTACTTTTAGACTAAGATCTACTCAACAGGATCATTTAGATCCAACAAAAGAGCATTTGGACTCTATTGTTTTAGTTTAGGGACATTGCGGTCAAGAAGTTTAAGGACATCATAGTCCGTGACAGTTTAAAGACACCATAGTCTGTAAAGTTTAAATACATCATAGTCTATGAGTTTAAGGACCTCACAATCCATGGTAGTTTAGAGACATCATAGTCTGTGAAGTTTAAGGGCATCATAGTCCATTAGTTTAAAGACCCCACAGTCCGTAAAGTTTAAGGATATCATAGTCCATAAGTTTAAGGACCCCACGGTCCGTGGAATGTCTGGTTGTCGGGACCCGTCACCTCTTTGAAGATGTTGAAGGATTACAACAACACATATCAGAGGAGTGAAGAGATGTACCCTTGAACCAATATTGTATGGGAGATCTGTAGTCAAGTTTGAGACTAAGATCAAAGATTTATAAGCATATGGGCTCAATTAATCTGAATTAGGGATCTGTGGCCAACTTGGGCTCGGCCGATTCGGTTAAAATGTTGGACATTTAATTAGGCTCAGTCCTTTTTCATTTAACAATGCTGAGCATTGGTTTGGGTTCTGACAACCGTTTTGTTCTTTTATTGAGTACTGAGCACTCATTATAGCTCTGGGGCTTTATTTAAAAAACAGTTTATGTTCCCTCAGCGCACACGTGAGGAGCACGTGGTGCGCTTGGCGCTGAGCGCCAGTCAATGAGCGCATAGCGCTTCTGTTAAGTAGCGCACACGTGAAGAGCACATGGCGCGCTTGGCGATGAGCGCCAGTCAATGAGCGCAGAGCGCTTCAGTTAAGTAGCGTACACGTGAGGAGCACGTGGCGCGCTTGGCGCTGAGCACCAGTCAATGAGCGCAGAGCGCTTCTGTTAAGTAGCGCACACGTGAGGAGCACGTGGCGCGCTTTGTTAGTGTATATGCCCTAGAGGCCATTACTGTATCATACTAGTTTGTATATTACTTAATGGAAGCTTGGGATATTCATAGTTGTATAGACAATCTTGCTCGAAATAGTAGTATGCTATTTGGTTTGTTTCTACTTTAATGTGTGCATGTGTTTCTTTTAGCATATCGCCTATACACATTAGTGGAGCCCTTAGGATCTTTGCTTGATTACCAGCGTTGTGATGACAATCACACTAGTGGGGGCTGGGTAATCTACAAGCACATCCTTATACAGGTCCCTAGTCGTAGGATTATCGAGAGGGGGCATCGATACTCCGGAGTAGACTAGCGTATGCGCTTCTCATCCTAGCAGGGGAGATGGTCTGTCCCACAGCCGTCAGTACGTCGTACTTGAGATAGTATGCGGGTGCTCGTTAAGTTACGAGTACACTGGACAGGACTCGTCGGGAACTGTTGGTTGGTACTATACCTATCGTCAGTTATCAGTTCCCAGGTGACATGAGTACAGCTTAGTCCGCTGTCTTGACACTGTCACTTCGCCTCGAGCGTGTTCCCACTGTTCTTAGATTGCTACCCTACCACGGCTCAAATGAGTCGTGCAAACAGGTAGCAGTTGGGTGCAGTCCCGAAGTACTTGGAGGCAGTGACGGTTAGACAGGATTCGTCTCTCCCGTTATTGGGGGTTGATATCACGATGTATCTAAGAGAGCCATTACACATAGTCATCCCTGGCCAGGGCAAGCGAGATATACTGGTAGGTTTTCCAGTATTATCTCAGGGTGTTCTGGGCTACACTCCGACACGACTTGTACCGCTATTAGGGGACTGACGTTTACCGCCCCCGTAGGCCTGCCATGCGATATTCTCAGACGAACAGACCGGACTGTACAGAGATTGTCACATTCAGGCTCAGTAGGAGTTCGAATGGGTTCACCTCATCAGTCTTCTTATCGGCATCTACCTGGGGACCGTTACGTACAGCTAGTACCGCTTGCGGCCTGTAGTTAAACCCACCGCCAACGTAGTGTCGAGTCTTTAGAGTCCCACACAGAGAACTATTTGCCTTTGGGCAAAACAGAGTAGAGGTCGCATGGTTTTGCAACAGGGTTCGTTCACATCTGCGCACTTGTGCACGTTTGGTGTCCGGGCAGTTATTACTAGCGGGTTTTGGTTTAAACCAGATCCTAGTATATATTTTGGGATTGGTTTTATCTCATTGTATTCGTGTTCCTCGGAACACGGGTGCGGGTGTGTATGCACAGTTGACAGAGGCAGAGGCAGAGGATTCTCATTGGGGTTGTTGACCGTTGACTTTTTCAAAACCCTAATGAGAATAAGAAATATGATTAATAATATTAATTAAGGATTATTGTGCCATGGTTGAGTTAAACATTTGACTTTTGTTGACTTGTTGACTTTGTTGACCGGTTGACCATTGTGGACTTGTTGACCATCATCATTTCATTTCAATGACTTTTGTTGACTTGTTGTTCTTTACAAAATGCATTAAATGCATGAAATGGTAATGGTCATTGAAACTAACCATCAAAATTCTTAATTATTATTATTATCATCATTATTCTTTCTTTTGTGAGCATGGTTGTAAAAAGTCAAGCTCATTCTCACTTGCTCACTCTCTCTCATCCAAAGCTCATCCTCTTCCTCTCTCTCAAAACTCTTATGTCTCATGTGTTGAGAAGCATGAGCTATTGAGATAAAACCCTCAAAACTCTTCTCTACTCACTCTAGAGTTCTAGGTGTAGCAAGCCAAGCACTTTAGTTGCCTCTCGGTTGAGGTAGGAGCTCAAGGTAGAAGCTTTCGGGTGGATCCTTCTTCGACAAAGAGGAGACTATGAGGTAGGAGCCGTTCAAACCATCCGAAAGAGCAAGAAGAGAAGGAGTTCAAGACCTAGGTATAACCCTCTAACATAGTAGTTAAACTTCTAGTTAGTTTGCTAGCTTTTTGTTTAGCAAAGATCCTCATTTCTAGTCCATGTTGCCTTGTGTCAAAAAATCGTTTTTTACCGTTTCCGCCTCCCCGTAAGAACCGGGGTGGGCAATGTGGACTTACAGTGGTATCAGAGTGTTAGTGTATATGCCCTAGAGGCCATTACTGTATCATACTAGTTTGTATATTACTTGATGGAAGCTTGGGATATTCACAGTTGTATAGACAATCTTGCTCAAAATGGTAGTGTGCTACTTGGTTTGTTTCTACTTTAATATGTGCATGTGTTTCTTTTAGCATATCACTTATACATATTAGTAGAGCCCTTAGGATCTTTGCTTGATTACCAGCGTTGTGATGGCAGTCACACTTGTGGGGGCTGGGTAATCTATAAGCACATCCTTATACAGGTCCCTAGTCGTAGGACTATCGAGACAGGGTATCGATACTCCGGAGTAGACTAGCGTATGCGCTTCTCATCCCGGCAGGGGAGACGGTCTGTCCCACAGCCGTCAGTACGTCGTACTTGAGATAGTATGCGGGTGCTCATTAGGTTACGAGTACACTGGACAGGACTCATCGGAAACTGTTGGTTGGTACTATACCTATCGTCATTTATCAGTTCCCAGGTGACATGAGTACAGCTTAGACCACTGACTTGACACCGTCACTTCGCCTCGAGTGTGTTCCCACTGTACTTTGATTACTACCCTACCACGGCTCAAAGGAGTCGTGCAAACAGATAGTAGTTGGGTGCAGTCCCCAAGCACTTGAAGGCAGTGACGATTAGACAGGATTCATCTCTCCTGGTATTGGGGGTTGATATCGCGTTGTGTCTAGGAGAGCCATTACACAAAGTCCCTGGCCAGGGCAAGCGAGATAAACTGGTAGGTTTTCCAGTGTTATCTCAGGGTGTTCTGGGCTTCACTCCGACATGACTTGTACCGCTATTAGGGGACCGACGTTTACCGCCCCTCTAGGCCCGCCATGCGATATTCTCAGATGAACAGACCGGACTGTACGGAGATTGTCACATTCAGGCTCAGTAGGAGTTCGGATGGGTTCACCTCATCAGTCTTCTTATCGGCATCTACCTGGGGACCGTTACGTACAGCTAGTACCACTTGCAGCCTGTGGTTAAACCCACTGCCAGCGTAGTGTCGAGTCTTTAGAGTCCCACACAGAGAGCTATTCGCCTTTGGGCAAAACAGAGTAGAGGTCGCATGGTTTTGCGACAGGGTTCGTTCACATCCGCGCACTTGTGCACGTTTGGTGTCCGGGCAGTTATTACTAGCGGGCTTTGGTTTAAGCCAGATCCTAGTATGCCTTTTGGGATTGGTTTTATCTCGATTGTATTCGTGTTCCTCGGAACACGGATGCGGGTGTGTATGCACGGTTCACAGAGACAGAGGCAGAGGATTCTCATTAGGGTTGTTGACTGTTGACTTTTTCTAAACCCTAATGAGAATAAGAAATATGATTAATAATAATATTAATTAAGTATTATTGTGCCATGGTTGAGTTGAAAGTTTGACTTTTGTTGACTTGTTGCCTTTGTTGACCGGTTGACCATTTTGGACTTGTTGACCATCATCATTTCTTGGCTATCATTTCATGGCTATGACTTTTGCTTGCTTGTTGTTCTTTACAAAATGAGTGCATGAAATGATAATGCCATTGACATGAACCATCACAAAATACTTAATTATTATTATTATCATGATTATTTTCTTTTTTGAGAGCATGGTTGCAAAAAGTCTTTCTCATTCTATCATATTGATTCTCTCTCATCCAAGCTCTCCCTCTTCCTCTTGCTCATGGCTCTCATGTCTCATGAGTTGAGAAACATGAGCCATTGAGATAAAACCCAAAAAACACTTCTCTACTCATCCTAGAGTACAAGGTCTAGCAAGCCAAGTATTTCAGTTTCCTCTCCATTGAGGTAGGAGCCAAAGGTAGAAGCTTTCGGGTGGATCCATCTTCAGCAAGAGGAGACGACGAGGTGAGGCCGATCCAACCACTCCAAGGAGAAGAAGAGAAGGAGTTCAAGACTAGGTATAACCTCTAACATAGTAGTTAAACTTGTAGTTAGGTTGCTAGATGTTAGTTTAGCAAAGATCCGGTTTCTAGCCCATGTTACCCTTCACCGAAAAAATCGTTTTTCACCCTTTCCGCAACCCCGAAAGAACCGGGACGGGTAACGTAGACTTACAGTGGTATCAGAGCCTAGCTAAACACTATCTAGCATGTTAGCAAAGTATCTAGAATTTCGATCGGAGAAAAAACCGCAAAACACGTCCAAAATGTGAACTTTCTGCCGATTTTTAGATCTGTTCAAAAAATAATTCTACACATACTAAAAATCGGCTCAGGGTTTTTAAAGAACACACAAGAAAAATGGTCCACTGACTCGGTCAACCTGCCGCGGAACCGCGGCAAGAAGCGTGGCTTATTTTTCCTGCAGTGTTCTTAGAAGGGTGTTTTGGGATTTTTAGAATATGTTTCTGCCCAATTTTCCAAAAAACAAATTTGTGTTTGGGGTGGTTACAAATCCGTATTTTGATCGAACTTCTATAGACTTTAGCTAATGGGTTATATCTGTGATGTGATATATGTATTGAACGTCTGCTAATCGCTATACGTCGATTAGTGGGGGTTATACATATCTGTGATCTGTAATGTTGATGGTTTGTGTATATGAATTCGTTGGATTGTCGCGGACGAATAGCCGGGGGTTGTGAGATGAGAGTTTTCTTTAACTTTTCATTTGATGTAATATGTAATTGATGTAATATTATTTGTATGGCCGCACATCCGGGATGAGGTTGTAGCCGCCATTGTATATTATTTCTTTTACTGTTTTTGCTCCTAGGATAGACCCAAGGTGGGGTGCACAAACTACCGGGTATCTCGAAGTGCCGAGTGGCCTACTCACGTTGTTGAGGGAGGTTGCTTCACTTCGGATATTTGGCGGGTAGTTTACCGCATCCGTAGGGGTCTAGGGTGGGGTCTTGGCTGTTCATCGCGACCGTGTAATCCGCTTTTCGTTGCAGGCTCGAACGAAACGCGGATTCCTAGTATATCCAATGTGTTCATCTGTGATCTGGAATGGCTATCATTGCATCTGATGAATGTAAATATCTATATATGATATCTATTTAGGCGTTGCTTATGTTTTGCATCCGCGCTAGTCCAACCCCCGCTCTGTCGTTAGTTAAGTAACCTAACGCGTAATGACGGGGCCCTGTGGCGAATGCGGATGGCATAAACGTACGTCATATTTTCGTTGTTTTCTGCAATGGTAGGATTAAATGATGGGACGCATTAAATTAATGCAAGAAAATAAACCAAAGTTAAAGTCGTTGGAGCAATTTCAAAACCACTCGGTTTCTTTTCAAAAACAACTTTTAAAAACGCGGAGCTTAAACCACTCCTTTTAAAAGCTATCAAGGTTCCTTCGATTATATCAAGTTCACTACGTTCACGGTTTCGCCAAAACCATTCGTAGCCCTCCGTCATTTCATATGAATATTCAATAGTATTCAAGCTATGTTTGTTGACCTTCGTCAAGGCATAGTGATTGGTAGCTATTGGATGTTCATATGTAGCATAGATAGATGCGTTAGTTTGGGACAGTCGTGTAACCTTGTTAGCCTTCGTCAAGGGTATATACGGGTGTGTTCAAATTAACCTGGACAATGATGGGTAGAACTTGACATGTGACTTATGATTTGTTGACCTTCGTCAAGGTCATAAGAGCATGGGGCAAAAATCCACATCGGGAGTTTCTAAAGAAATTGAAACTTGCTAGCGCTGCATACCATTTAGAGTGTGATGATTCTGATAGGATTACTTCAGTTTTATCACACGATGATATTTGGATCCCGATCCTACTGTGAGTATATGCTACTCCTCGGGAACTTTCTCACTTAACGATCAATGCTATAAACCAAGTAGGTGTCTAGAAAGGTGTTAGCGGGGCTACGCCCACAAGGAAAAGAGGTTATTTAATTAAGGAACTTCGCGAAAGCGTTGGAAAACCTCCCTCGAAGTACCAATACTGGCCTGGCTGAACGGTTAAGCAAGTATTGTATGGTGAGATTGATCCCGACTAATTCTCCCTTTTTGGTTTGAGGAAGGATTCGAGAAACAGTGGGAGCTATCCTGTTTAGATAAACTAAAAACCAATCTAAACTTGTAAGAGCATCATGCTGAGTGTTTTCTTCTCTCTCTCTTATTTGCAGTGACCGAGTGACCATACATAGGTTACATCTAGATAATAAAATGACTGAATCTGACTGTTTTGACTGGCAAAGGTCTGTCCAGATGTCCATTGCCCATAACGAGCTGGGACACCTCTTAACTAAACAAACCCCTGCCGTCTCAGGACCACTTTCCTCTGTCACGGATATTGATATCCATAAGACAACGGAAAAAGACTGTGCGAATGCCAAGTGCCTCGTGTTGGCCTCAGTTGATGGTGCATACCAGAGGCAGCACGAGAAGATGGACTTAGTTTCTATCTTCCTCCATAACAAAGATTTATATGGAGAGCAATCTCGTATCGCAAGATATGAGACCTCGAACGAATTGCTTCAAGCGAGGTTGGCTATCGGGTCATCTGTAGGGGGCAACGTCCTTACAAAGACCAGCTATTTTGATGAGCTCACGGACCTAAAGACCACGTTCAAGAATGGGTCAAGTACTGACTTGATTCTACAGTCTCTGCCCTCTACTTATACCCTGAAGGAAACCAGGGTAGTAGAAGGAAAGGGAAGGGCAAAAGTTTCGGGACTGGATGTAGTAAAAGAGGGACGTTCCTATTGTTACGGAAATGAACATTGGCAGAAGGATTGCAGGGCTAGCAAAGCCAGTAGCCAGGATTCGAAGCATGTTGTGGCTTCGGCTTCGGGTGTGTTCATAGTAGAAAACTATATGTCAATTAACCCTACTTCCTGGGTATTGGATACCGGATCAGGATCTCATATCTGTAATTCATTACAGGCTCTGAGAAACTGTAGAGTTATCAGGATAGGTGATATGACTCTCAGGGTTGCTAACGGAATGAGCATGGACGCTGAATCCGTAGGGGAATATCATCTTGGACTGATAACTGGGCAGATATTGATTCTGCGTAACTGTTTGTATGTACCTAGTGCGACTTGTAATATCATATCTGTATCCTTACTTTCTAAGGAAGGATATAATTTTACTTTTGTAAGCGATGTGGTCCACATCCACCTAAATCAAGTTCTGATTGGGTCAGCAAAATTAGAAAACGGGATATACGTATTGAATCAAGCTCAGATTTTCAGTGTCCAGAACACACTTAAAAGAAAGTCTCCGGAAACAAATCAGGCTTTCTTATGGCATTGTAGACTGGGTCACATTAATGAGACACGATTAACAAAGTTACATAAAGAGGGATACTTAAATCCGTTCGAGTATCAATCTTATGCTACTTGTGAATCTTGTCTCATGGGAAAGATGATAAAGACTCCGTTCACTGGACACGGAAAAAGAGCAAGCGAGCTCTTGGGACTCATACACAGTGACGTGTGTGGTCCAATGTCTACACATGCGCGAAGTGGTTATTCATACTTCATTACTTTCACAGATGATTTCTCTAGGTTTGGACATGTCTTCCTGATGAAGCATAAATCCGAGGCCTTTGAGAAATTTAGGGAATACAAGAATGAAGTTGAGAAACAAACAGGCAAAAGTATCAAGAAACTAAGATCCGATCGAGGTGGTGAATACTTGAGTGCCGAGTTTCTGGGCTACTTAAAAGAGAATGGGATTCTCTCTCAGCTTATTCCTCTATACACACCACAACATAACGGTGTATCTGAAAGGCGGAATCGAACCCTATTGGATATGGTTCGCTCCATGATGAGTAAGGCTGAGTTACTGCGATCTTTCTGGGGTTATGCACTAGAAACAACTGCATATCTTTTGAATAAGGCTCCAACCAAGACTGTACCTACCACCCCATATCAGATGTAGAGTGGGAAGAAACCCTGTCTTAAATATCTTAAGACATGGGGATGTCCAGCTTTTGTAAAGAAGCAGCATGCGGACAAGCTCGAGGCATGCTCAGTACTGTGTAAGTTTGTGGGATACCCCAAGAACTCCATGGGGTATCTTTTCTATTCCGCAGAGGAACAAAAGGTTTTTGTTTCTCAGCATGCCCACTTCTTGGAAACTGAATTTTTAGAAAGTCAGATAAGTGGGAGCGCAATAAAACTGGAAGAAATTCCAGAACCACAAGCTATTAATGAAAGTTTGGAAGAATCAGAGGTTTCAGGAGAACTGGACATCCCAGCGCCGCTCCGCAGGAGTAGTAGGCAGTCTCATCCGCCCGAGAGGTACTACGGTTTTCTCGTAGACGGGGATCGAGAGGATTGCGTCATTGAAAATGATGAGCCTACTAGCTTCCAGCAAGCCATTCAGAGCGGTGACTCAGTAAAATGGCTGGATGCAATGCGGACCGAGATGGAGTCCATGTACACCAACAAAGTTTGGACTTTGGACTTTGCTCCAGAAAGGGTAAAACCCGTGGGCTGCAAATGGATCTTCAGAAAGAAGATTGGTGTAGATGGGAAGGTTGAAACCTATAAAGCTAGACTTGTTGCAAAGGGTTTTCGTCAAAGACCTGGTTTGGACTATGACGAGACATTTTCTCCAGTGGCTATGCTCAAATCCATTCGGATCCATCTTGCCATTGCTGCCTTCCACGATTATGAGATCTGGCAGATGGACGAAAAGACGGCTTTCCTAAATAGAAATTTGGAAGAGTGCGTCTATATGGATCAGCCGGAGGGATTCATTCAGAGTGGGAGCAGCGGTAAAGTGTGCAAGTTGCTCGAGTCCATCTATGGATTGAAGCAGGCATCGCGGAGTTGGAACATCTGCTTTGATGATACTGTCAAAGAATTCGACTTTATCAAAAACCCAGATGAACCATGCATTTACAGTAAGATTGTAGGGAGAACTGCAGTATTCCTCATCTTGTACGTGGATGACATTCTCCTAATAGGAAATGATATTCCTATGTTACAGTCAGTCAAAGGATTCTTGTCACAGAGGTTCTCCATGAAGGACCTAGACGATGCCAACTACATTCTGGGGATCCAGATCTATCGTGATAGATCTAAGAGGATGTAGGGACTTTCACAGTCAAGGTACATCGACACCATACTGAAACGATTCAGTATGGAATATTCCAAGCGCGATAATCTACCGGCTTGTCACGGAATCACCCTCTCCAAAGAAATATCTCCCAAGACTGATTTGGAAAGGGCTCGCATGTCATCAATACCCTACGCATCTGCGGTAGGCTCTATTATGTATGCAATGTTGTGTACCAGACCAGATGTAGCATACGCATTGAGCGTTGTAAGCCGGTATCAGTTAGACCCAGGGGAGAAACACTGGATAGCAGTAAAGAACATTCTCAAGTATCTGAGAAGGACTAAGGAGATGTTCTTGGTGTATGGCGGAAAAGACCTCCAGATCGAGGCCTTTGCTGACTCCAGCTTCCAGAGTGACAAGGATGACTCCAAGTCCATGTCGGGTTATGTCTTTACCCTCAATGGAGGGGCGGTTTGCTGGAAGAGCTCCAAGCAGGAAACCGTTGCTGACTCAACTATGGAAGCGGAGTACATAGCTGCTTGCGATGCCGCAAAGGAAGCTGTCTGGATGAAGAAGTTCCTCACGGAGTTTCAGGTAGTTCCTACCTTTGTTGATCCAATACCGCTGTATTATGACAACAACGGCATTATAGCTTTAGCGAAGGAACCCGGGTCCCATCAGAAGTCCAGGCACATTTTGAGGCGGTACCACCTGATCAGGGAGATCGTAGATGGCCGGGAGATCGAGGTGAAGAGAGTAAATTCGGAGAATAACACTGCAGCTCCATTCACGAAGGCCTTACCCCAGACTCAGTTCGAGCGGCTGATCGAGACGATAGGTCTTCGATACGCCAGTACATGGCCTTAGTGCAAGTGGGAGATTGTTAGTGTATATGCCCTAGAGGCCATTACTGTATCATACTAGTTTGTATATTACTTGATGGAAGCTTGGGATATTCATAGTTGTATAGACAATCTTGCTCAAAATGGTAGTGTGCTACTTGGTTTGTTTCTACTTTAATATGTGCATGTGTTTCTTTTAGCATATCGCTTATACATATTAGTAGAGCCCTTAGGATCTTTGCTTGATTACCAGCGTTGTGATGGCAGTCACACTTGTGGGGGCTGGGTAATCTATAAGAACATCCTTATACAGGTCCCTAGTCGTAGGACTATCGAGACAGGGCATCGATACTCCGGAGTAGACTAGCGTATGCGCTTCTCATCCCAGCATGGGAGACGGTCAGTCCCACAGCCGTCAGTACGTCGTACTTGAGATAGTATGCGGGTGCTCATTAGGTTACAAGTACACTGGACAGGACTCGTCGGGAACTGTTGGTTGGTACTATACCTATCATCAGTTATCAGTTCCCAGGTGACATGAGTACAGCTTAGTCCGCTGACTTGACACCGTCACTTCGCCTCAAGTGTGTTCCCACTGTACTTTGATTACTACCCTACCACGGCTCAAAGGAGTCGTGCAAACAGGTAGTAGTTGGGTGCAGTCCCGAAGCACTTGGAGGCAGTGACGGTTAGACAGGATTCGTCTCTCCCGGTATTCGGGGTTGATATCGCGTTGTGTCTAGGAGAGCCATTACACAAAGTCCCTGGCCAGGGCAAGCGAGATAAACTGGTAGGTTTTCCAGTGTTATCTTAGGGTGTTCTGGGCTTCACTCTGACACGACTTGTACCGCTATTAGGGGACTGACGTTTACCGCCCCCTTAGGCCCGCCATGCGATATTCTCAGACGAACAGACCAGACTGTACGGAGATTGTCACATTCAGGCTCAGTAGGAGTTCGGATGGGTTCACCTCATCAGTCTTCTTATCGGCATCTACCTGGGGACCGTTACGTACAGCTAGTACCGCTTGCGGCCTGTGGTTAAATCCACTGCCAGCGTAGTGTCGAGTCTTTAGAGTCCCACACAGAGAGCTATTCGCCTTTGGGCAAAACAGAGTAGAGGTCGCATGGTTTTGCGACAGGGTTCGTTCACATCCGCGCACTTGTGCACGTTTGGTGTCCGGGCAGTTATTACTAGCGGGCTTTGGTTTAAGCCAGATCCTAGTATGCGTTTTGGGATTGGTTTTATCTCGATTGTATTCGTGTTCCTCGGAACACGGATGCGGGTGTGTATGCACGGTTCACAGAGACAGAGGCAGAGGATTCTCATTAGGATTGTTGACTGTTGACTTTTTCTAAACCCTAATGAGAATAAGAAATATGATTAATAATAATATTAATTAAGTATTATTGTGCCATGGTTGAATTGAAAGTTTGACTTTTGTTGACTTGTTGACTTTGTTGACCGGTTGACCATTTTGGACTTGTTGACCATCATCATTTCACTGCTATGATTTTTGCTTGCTTATTGTTCTTTACAAAATGAGTGCATGAAATGATAATGCCATTGACATGAATCATCACAAAATACTTAATTATTATTATTATCATGATTATTTTCTTTTTTGAGAGCATGGTTGCAAAAAATCTTTCTCGTTCTATCATATTGATTCTCTCTCATCCAAGCTCTCCCTCTTCCTCTTGCTCATGGCTCTCATGTCTCATGAGTTGAGAAACATGAGCCATTGAGATAAAACCCTAAAAACACTTCTCTACTCATCCTAGAGTACAAGGTCTAGCAAGCCAAGTATTTTAGTTTCCTCTCCATTGAGGTAGGAGCCAAAGGTAGAAGCTTTCGGGTGGATCCATCTTCGGCAAGAGGAGACGACGAGGTGAGGCCGATCCAACCACTCCAAGGAGAAGAAGAGAAGGAGTTCAAGACTAGGTATAACCCCTAACATAGTAGTTAAACTTGTAGTTAGGTTGCTAGATGTTAGTTTAGCAAAGATCCGGTTTCTAGCCCATGTTACCCTTCACCGAAAAAATTGTTTTTCACCGTTTCCGCAACCCCGAAAGAACCGGGACAGGTAACATGGACTTACACAGAGCCTAGCTAAACAACAACTAGCATGTTAGCAAAGTATTTAGAATTTCGATCCGAGAAAAAATCGCAAAACACGTCCGAAAACTGAACTTTCTGCCGATTTTTAAACTGCTCCAAAAATAATTCCACATATCTTAAAATTCGGCTCAGGGTTTTGTAAGAACGTACAGCAAAAACGAGCCACTGACTCGGTCAATGCGCCGCCGAACCGCGGCGAGAACATGCGTCTCGCCGCAGATCCGCGGCCGAGTTGACTCGGCCGCGACTCGTCTTTGCTGCAGTTTGCTCAGTGTTCTGTTTTGGGATTTTTAGGATATTTTGTTTCTGCCCAGATTTTCCAGAGAACAAAGTTGTGTTTGGGGTAGTTACAAATACGTATTTTTGATCGAAATTCTGTAGACTTTAGCTAATGGGTTATATCTGTGATGTGATATATGCACTGAACGTCAACTAATCGCTATACGTCGATTAGTGGGGGTTGTGCATATCTGTGATCTGTAATGTTGTTGGATTGTGTATATGAACTCATTGGATTGCCGCGGATGAATAGCCGGGGGTTGTGAGATGAGAGTTTTCTTTATCTTTCATTTGATGTAATATTATTGTATGGCTCTGTCTCGTTATGAGTTTTCTTTACCATCTTCTTCCGAGCCTATTCTCCGTTTTCCCAAAGGCTCGAACCCTCCACCCACTTCATCCTTCCCACCCCCACAACCTTCTCCACAAAAGTTGGACCCAACACTTATTGATAGAGCTCCATTTCCAAATAGGTTGAGGCCCAACAAACCCAATGCCCAAATGGAGAAGCTTGTGGACATGTTTAAGCAAGTTAATATCAACATCCCTCTCCTAGATGCTATCCAACAAGTTCCATCCTATGCGAAAACTCTTAAGAACTTGTGCACTAGGAAGAGGAAGACTCAAGTGCCCAAGAAGATATTCATGGCAAAAACTGTAGACACGGCGTTTCCCCAACAATTACCAAGGAAACGTAAGGACCTTGGATATCCTACTATTTCCATTTCTATTGGGGAAAAACATATCAACCGTTCTCTACTTGACCTTGGCGCAAGTGTTAACCTGCTTCCTTTCTCGGTTTACGAGCAGTTAGGGATCGAAGAGTTGAAACCAGCTCCTTGCACTCTCCAGATGGCTGACCGATCGATCACCAAACCTAGGGGTGAACTGGAGGATGTGTTAATAAAAATCGAGGAATTTGTATTCCCTGTGGACTTTATTGTAATTGATACATAGCCTGTAGCGAACCCACGAAATCAAATTTCGGTGATTTTAGGTCGCCCATTTTTGGCCACTTCCAATTCTATCATCAACTGTCGTAATGGCTCTATGACCCTATCCTTCGGAAATAGCTCAATTGAGCTGAACATTTACAAGTTGGGAAGTGTACCCTCTGAACCTACTGCTCAGGTCTGTTCTGTCGAATTAATGGATGTCGACAGCAGCGAATTTGACGATCCTCATGATACAGATCTAGACTCTTTTCATATGCTGTTTGACCCAACTATGTATCATACACATACGGACTCTTTCACCGAGTTGTCCGGGTCAACAACAAACACTGATTATGAACTGTTTTTGGAGTCTGAAGATCACCCCGTGCTTTGTGATGACATTATTCTTCGGGGTATTGATGGGACTTTTGAGGAAATCTTCGCTGATGAACTCGCATTTTTGAATGATACGGGTGTTGAGATGAATCCACCTCAATACAAAGAAATTGAACCTCCACCCCTTCTTCTGGACTGTAAAAAGAATGCGAGTAATCCATCACATACACTGAGTCGTCTCTCCAAAATGAGACGCAAACACATTCTATTCCACCACTTGTCTTTTCCCCACTTCTTTCTGGCTCCATTCAACTTGTTCTTCCACCAACCTGAGCACTACATTGATAAAATCTTCGAATGGTTGGTCTTAACTTTCGGTTTTTGCAAAGCTTGGCATCGACCAGTAATTTTTACCCCCTCTTGTGATTTTCAAAAATTAACATGGCTTAACTCAAGTTTGGGGGGGTATAATCTGGCTCTTGAAAAGAAAATTTTTACTCAAAAATGATGAGCCAAAAATAAGTTTGGGGGAGAATTTTCACTTAAATATTTTGCCCCCGTTAATAAATTTTCTCCCAAGCTTACAGGTTTTTGAGATTTAGCGGATGGCAACAGTAAGAACACTGTTGAAAACAAGTTTGGGGGAGGTTTGTGCTTATTTTCGCATCATTTGCATCATACTTTGCATAAGCACAAAACATTTTTAAAACCTATAAAAATTTCAAAAATTTCAAAAAAATAAAAATATTTTTGTACATAAATAAGATAATAAAAGATTAGATAGTGAAAAATTACATCCAAAAGATTGAAAAAATTTAAGAAAACCGAGAAAATTAGAAGTTTTCTTATACGAACTAGTAATAAGTAGTTATGAGCCGTTGTCCCAAGGGTTAGTAAGATGGAGGAAGTCACTAATTTGAGGATAAAAATAAGTCTGAAAAATAGTTCTTATTCTGGAAGACAAACATTTTGAACGTTGATACCCTCCTATACGCACTTACACACATCTTGAAACTCGAGATAGTAGAGGATACCTTGAAATGCTCTTGTCTAAAAGCCAAAGTATGAAGGAAATAAAAAATTGAATAAAATATAAAAATGGTGCAGAAAAATGAACACTGGTTTTGTTATCGCCAAGGCAGCAATAAAAAAATATAGCGAGGGTGCTTCTTCACCTAGTGCCTTAGACCAACTGGTCTGGGAATCACTGCTAAGCCTTAGGTGGTGCAAGACGAGGAAATACACCGTATAAGCAAGCACATGAGTAATCGGTCGGTTAGTACCTCAAGAAGTATTAACGATCGCATGAAAATGTGTGAGCAAATCCATCTAAATATTCATTAATTAAAAAGTACTGAGGCAGATGGACAAGAGTATGATAGCTTGAATTGAATTCTCCGGGTGTAGGGATGTTCTTTATACACACGTAGGGTTATATGATCGATGTTTGGAAGAAAGATAGGAATGAAGAATAAAGACGATGTTTTATTGAGGGATGATGTGATTTCTAACATTTTTTCATGATTATTAAGATAGGGCTCAAGACAACTGAAAAGCTAGCATAGTTGGAAACTCTAATTTTCAAAGTCTTTCTTTTACAATTCTTATCTTTAAATGTAACTTTCACGGTCTTCCTTTTATTATTGGATTTTGTGGGTGCAATCCGCTGAAAACCCTCAGGAGACAACACTCCTCCTACTAGCAACGAAGCTGGCGATACACCACATACTACGCTTACGGTCACAGAAAAAAAAGTGTAAAACTACAACAGTTGGAATCCGCAACCTCTTTAGACATCGCATGCCTAACCAAATGAATTCCTTAGACATCGCATGCCTAACAATTATAAACCCCGCATTTTAGTCTCTTTATCGAAAACTCTTTTCAATATCAAGTCGGCAATTCAACAAGATTCCCGACATACTGATCGAATGCTCGTCGCAAACTTTAGTAGACGGTCGCACCCCCGGATGCCGTCGACGAAGTTCACTAAGGCGGAACACCGCTGCCGCGAGCACCCGAACTGATGCTTTTGGCGACGGAGTTCTCCTACAGTCACTTGGTCGGGGCTATGGGGCATGGCTATCTATTAAGTTTACCCGGCGAGTATCCGCGTACGCTACGTGATTGCGACGGACTTTTGATCACATCAAAATCCCGTGCAACCGATCAATTGAGACTAAACTGCTAGATATATAACATTCAAATTAGTTATCTCATAACTACTTGTGGATTCCAAATATTGTATCACATTCCAGATAAATAGACAATGTTAAACTTTCCGATCGAATAATCAAACACCCAAGATTTCCCAAATAGCTCAACACTTGAGCGGAGTTCAAAAATATCCATCACATGCCACAGTACCGATGGTCCAGCCGTAGAAGGGTCAAGCCAACGCCTCACATGTGGCACGCCGTACTGCCCCAAACCCTAAGGTTCAAAAGGCAGTTCAAGACGGTCACATAATCGAGTTAAGGTTTGTTGTCTTCTAGAGGGTCCATCGCGTTACTTGCACGACTTAGAAAGTTTCAAACTCGAGAAAAATCCAACTTTTGAAAAAAATTCCGACGGGGAAAAAGTGAGTTATTGATATCCGTCCGAACTTTTTAACAGTTTCTAAAAATATCCGGAACAAACTAAACAAAGTTAAATTATCCGATCGAATCAACGAGGCCCCAATACAACCCTAGAAAACTCAACACTTGAGTGGAATAAAAAAATTCCAAGAAAAAATTGACAAGAAAGGACCTAAGAATAAATATATGAAATATGAGGGACTAAGTCCAAATTTTGGCCGCGGAACCGCCGCCAAACCCTTGGTTTGGACGCGGTTCCGCTGTCATTTCAGGGACTTAGTGGACTGTACTTCACAGTAATTCTTAGTTTTTCCTGCTTGTTTTTCTGAGCATTTTTAATTCATAAATAATCACATTTTCAAAAAATGTACAGATAAGGGTTTACTTCGGGGTTTTCGGGTTCGATCGGACTTTAAACTTCGTCTAGACTTCGCTTAAAGCTCTAGCTTGGCTCTGATACCACTGTAAGGTTGCTAGGCATGCACACAAGGGTCTACGAGGTATCAACCATGCCCGATTAAAATTCTAGCCGTGCCGAACAACCCGAAGCCGGATCTTTAAATTAGGGTTTAGGCGAAAACAAGCATGTTAAACTGTTTAACACTAAGTGAAAGGGATTACAACCTTTGTAGATCAGGTCCTTCACTTCAATAGCTCCGTGTAGATGTCCCCTTCGCTACGATCGTGAACTCCGGACTTTAGAGAAGCTCCACGAGAAGAACGAACGTGCTTGCTACGATGACTTCGAGGCCGAAGATGATCTACGTCGGGGAGACACTAACTCAAGCTATTCCTTCACCAGGTCATAAACTTTGTGAAGAGAACACACTCTACTACATGGCAAGTGGTAGAGGATGAAGAAGTGGGAAGTGGGCTCACTTTAGAATTGATTTTCTCACTCTTTTTCACATGGAACCATTGGAGCTAGTAAGCTTTTGGATGGAGCTTGAAGATGAAGAAGAAGAAGAAAGAATAATCCATCCAAATGAAAACTTATCCAATGAATTATTGCACCATGGTTGAGTTAAGCCCTCATGCTTAACTCATGTAGAGAATTAACCAAGGCATTAGGTTAAGGGTTGGGTTAACTAATATCCTAAGGAATGACAAAAGAGTTGACTTTGTCAATGTTTATCAAGCTTCATGAAGCTTGATAACTTTGACCAAAGTCTCACCTCTTTTGTTATTTGTTAGGAAATTAGTAAACCCTAATTTAACCTTGATTTGGTTTAAGTCTCATACATCCAACTTGTGTGTATCATCAAACATGATACAAACTTGTACACTTGCATATATCATATATAAACAATGTGCACAATCTAGTGAGAAAATAAATCATAAGTGAGATAATACTAGTTAATGCAATGTAATATATCAAATATATAATTATGCATTAATTTATTAAATCAACTCTTGATTTAATAATCCGGCTATAACCGACTAATATCATGTGTAACAACTTATCGAATCAACACTTGATCCGATAACCCGGCTATATTGCATACAACCGATCAATGTTACAAATCGTGAGAATAGAATACGGTATCTCATATCGTATTAATCTCGGTCCCGCACATATCACATATGTGCTCCTACTCCGTTTTGCTTGAGCCAGGAAACCCCTGTGTAGGACTCTAAAGACTCGTCAATACACCGGCAGTAGGTGATGATCATATCAAATACCAACAAGCCGCAAGCGGTCTGCTAAACGTAACGGCCACCCGGGTATTGAGCGATCAGAAGATCAACAAGTAAGCCCGCTAGTACTCCTGCGAATCCAATCAGTAACACTCCCGTACAGTCTGGTCTCGTCGTCTGATATGTCGCATATCTCGCCTAGGGGTGGTAAACGTCAGACCCCAGTAGCTCGATAAGTCGTGTCGATATAAGGTCTATAACATTTCAAGAAACTACTGATAACACTTACCAGTAAATCTCAGCAACCCTGGCCAGGGATTTCCAGTTATAGCCAATCGAACACAGCGCAACATCAACTCCCTATACCGGGAGAGACGAATCCCCTCCTATCGCTCATTGCTTCCATGTGATTCGGGACTGTACCTAAAAGCCACCTTTTTGCACGCTCTCTTGGACATGGTATGATGGAAATCAAAGCACAGTGGGAATCACACAAGACTCTATGACGATCTCGGGTCAACAGACTAAGCTGTACCAGTGTCACCAGAGAACTGCCATCTGACGTAAGGTATAATACCATCTGGGAGTTCTCGGCGAGTCCGTCCAGTGTACCCAGTCACCACTGAGCACCCGTACACCATCCTTGATGTCAAACACCGATGGATATGGGATCATCCATCGCCCATCATATGGGTCAAGATGCGTGTACGCTAGTCTACTCTGGTGCATCGATGCCCTGTCTCGATACACCCTCGACTAGGAACAGTTATAGGAAGTACTCGTCGACTACCATGGCCCCACTAATATGATCTCATCATAGTCCCAGTAGTTGAGTACATATCCTAAGGGCTTTATCAACATGTAACATAGAGACAATCAGAGTACATGTTAAGATAAAGTACAACCAGATAGCATACTATCATGTCGAGCAAGAAAGTCCTCCCTATATATGTCCTAGCATCCACTACAATATATATCGTATGTACAGTAATGGCCTCTAGGGCATACATATAACTAACAATCTCCCACTTGCACTAGGGCTATCTGTTGTGGTATCACATACCCAACAATTAGCTGTGGTTGAAGTATCTCATACTCAACCATCCCAAAAAAGTCTCTGCTGGGAAAAAGGCCTTTGTGAGTGGATCCGCGCTGTTGTCCTCTGTGTCTACTCTCCTAACCTCGATCTCCCTGGAGATCAACTATTTTCATGATCAGGTGATACTGCCTAAGAATTATATCTGGATTTCTGATGGGACGGGGGTTCCTTGGCTAAAGCCACAACTCCATTGTTACACAATGGTAGGAACGAAGTTCATCTCATGAACTTATATATCCAGACTGCCTCTTTGGTAGTATCCTTGGTAACGATGTATCTTGCCTTTAATCGTCTAGTATGTCACGGTATCTAGCTTGGAACTCTTCCAACATACCGTCCCTTCACTGAGGGTAAAGACAATGCCTGCGACTGACATTCAGTCGTCCTTATCACCATGGAACCTTTCCAATGATTCTCCCCAGGATCGATTGATACCATCTCACTACAACTAGTGAGTATCCTAACATCCAATTAGATCTATCTCATAGATCCAAAAACCTAGGATTTATGAGGTATCACTTTGATCCTATATGGAGAATCCTTGTGATAAGCGGAGATTGACCGGTCGTAGCATAGGAAACTCCTTCCCTATCAAGAGTATGTCATCCACATACTCTACGAGGATCACCACCATACTCCCTACTACCTTTTTATATATACTAGGTTCATCTACCATTTTGATGAAGTCAAACTCTTTGACTACAACATCAAAACAGACGTTCCAACTCCGCGATACATGCTTTATCGCATAAAACATCTTGCACATGTTTCTGCTGCTCCCACTGTCTACGAATCCCTCTGGCTGTGTACTTATAAACGCTCTCTTCTAAAACATCATTTAGAAAAGCAGTCATGACACCCAACCACCAGATATCGTAGTCGTGGTAAGTAGCAGTGGCAAGTAGGATCTGGATGGACTTAAGCATATCTTTGAAAGTCTCAACTTTTCCATGTACACCTAGTAATATTCTCAAGATATACTTGCTCCTGATGGGGATTTAACCCTTCAGATAAAGCAACCAAAGTCCATACTTTGTTGGTGTATAAGGATTCCATCTCAGGTTACTAAGCATCCAGCATTCTTACAGAGTCCCACTCCTGATGGCCAGCCTGAAACTAGTTGGGTCATCATCTCATGATGCAATCCTCGCTCCCACTGTCATAGAGAAAACGAAGTATCTCTCAGGTGGGTAAGAAACCCTACTAGATCGTCGGAGAGGCTGAGGTTCGTTGGAAACTATTGAATCCTTTGGTTCTACCAAATCATTAGCTGCAGTTTGTATAGCTGGAACCTTTCCAGTTCTACATAACAGACCTTGCCTCGAGCTTGTCCGGATTTTGCTTTTAGACATAGGCCGGACAACCCCAAATCTTAACAAACTTAAGATATGGGCTCTTCCGTTTCCATATCACATATGAAGTGGTAGGCAACCGATTTGATTTGAACCCTATTCAATAGGTATGCAGCTTCTCAAGCGCATAACTCCTAAAAGGAAATAGGAAACTCAGTAGCACTCATCATAGAGCACACCATATCACATAGGGTGCTATTGCTCTGCCCCGATATACCATCGTGCTATGGTGTATTCGGAGGAGTAATGCTGTGAGAGAATCTCATTCTCCTTTAGAGTAGTCCAGGAATTCCGTGCTCAAGTATTCTCCTCCTTGATCTCATCAAAGGACATAATACTTATACCTGTTTTTGGTTCTCTACTTCTATCTTATATTCTGTGAATATCTCAAAAGCTTCGGACTTGTGTTTCAACAGGAACATATGTCTGAATCTTGAGAGATCATCAAAGAATGTAATGAAGTACAAAGAACCGGTCTTGGCATGTGTAGACGGGAGACTTTCATACATCAACATGTATCAATCCCAAGAGTTCACTAACTCTTTCTCTGTTTCCAATAAACAGAGCTATGGTCATCTTATCTTTGTGACATGACCGACAAGTTTCACAAGATGTAAATTCAAACAGATTTAAATATGCATCTATATGTAACTTAGCTAGTCGTGTCGCATTGATATGACCTAGTCTACAATACCTCAAGAAGGATTCGTTCATTTCTGAACTCTTCTTCTTGTGTGTGTTCTGTATACTAAGAACTGTAGTTTGATTTAGAACGTCAATACTTTTAGATAACGTGCCTGAACCGATCAACTTTTGATATAAGAAATGTTCAAAACATTATCCAACAATACAAAATTATATCATTTCTTTACTAATAAAGAGACTGATATGATGTTGTATATCAGATTCGGTATCTAATAACATTTGTTCAGAATCAATGTATTCTGGTAATACAGGGTGACAGTGACCAATAGACTTGGCTGCAACACTTGCACCGTTTTCTGTCTCATGAACTTATCACCCGTTCTCAGTTCTCTACCTTTCTGTAGCCCATGTAACAGATTACATATGCGGGATCCTGATCCGGTATCACATACCCAGGACGTAAAGGATACTGAGAAACAGTTCTATGTAATGAACACACCCGAAGATGATGCATCAGCATGCACTTTCTTCGTTTGGGCGGCACGGGAAATCTGGTATTCCCCAATTTCCTGCTCTGTCTTATAACATTTATAAGTTGGAGCGGGACCAACGTTCCTAGCTCAGTATAACAAGCGGGTTCGGTCAATATAACCATTTTATTATCTTGATTAAGGCGTGATATGATCGCTACCTGGAGAGAGAGAGAAGAAAACACTCAGCGTATGCTCTTGCAAGATTAGATTGGTTATCTAATATATCTAATCAGGATGTCTCCCACTGTTTTAATCAAATCTTCCTTCAAACCCTAAAAGGAAAGACTGGCCGGGATTAATTACACGCTACAAGTTCGCCAATTTTTCAGCCAGGCCAGTGTTGGTACTTTGAGGGAGGTTCCCCGTGCTTTCGCACGGACCTAATTAAATTAAACCTCGTTTTCCCAGAGGCGTTACCCCGTTGACACCTTTCTAGACACCTACTTGATCGGCTAATTGTAAGGTGTAAAACTCTCCCAGGAGTAACTCTTACTCGCAGCGGGTATCGGGATCCAACTATCTCATAGAAGGTATGCAATCTCATTGCAAATTTCAACACTTGAAATTCCCGATAATATTTTGCCCCAAACGATCTATGACCTTGACAAGGTCAACAAACCATAGACCGTAAGTCAAGTTCAACCCGTCATTTCTTGATTGAATTAAACCCACCCGCAAGACTCTTGACAATGTCAACAAAGTCGCACGACTACCCTAATCCAATCTGCATCATATGCATAAACAGATAAATACTAGTTAGCTACCGCACACTACGCCTTGACAAGATCAACAAACGCAGCACGAATACTAAGTAGGACTTATCTGAAATGACGGAGGGCTACGACAGGTTTTTCAGAAAACCTATTGCGTAATGAACTTGATATCGTTGTAGAATCAAATGATTTTAAAATGGAATGTTTTTGAGGCTTTTACTAGTTTCGCTAAAGTGGTCACTCCCAGTGAAGGGATCTCGGCTCTTTCCTCATCGAATGAGGTGCAGGACATATCATATATATCACTATGCAAATCAAAACTCCAAAAGCAATCAAAAGACAAATCGAGTGTTGTAGCATCTGCCAGTTATTGCTAAAGGGGTCACTCCCGGTGAAGGGATCTCGGCCCTTTCCTTATCGAATAAGGTGCAAGATGTTCTACAAGGAACACCGCGATGCAAAGCAAGAACTGTAGCTACCTGTTTTTGAAAATTTGATTCCACAACATCTTTTAGGTTTCTTTTTCTTTCATTAATCACATTAATGAAGTCCCATCATTTAAGTCACCTAAACATCACAGATAAATACGACGTACACTTATGCCATCCGCATTCGCCTCGATGTCCCCTCGTGCACCGTTAGGTTAGGTAACTAACGGCAGAGCGGGACAGGGCTAGCGCGGGTGTAAAACATAAGTAACGTCTATATAATATATCATATATACTATATACAGGATCTATCACGACATATCAAATGATCACATCACAGATATCGCAGCAGAAGAAACATATATGAAATATTGGATATACTAGGATGTCCGTGTTTTCAATACGAGCCTGTATAAAATACGGATTCCACGGTCGCGATGAATAGCCAAACCCACATCCCTAGACCCTTACGAGAGCGGCAAGAAACACTGCCAATTCAAGGGTTAGGAGACCAGGTCTCGACTCCTCGAGATGGTCTCCCACTGGACCCTGGAACCCGGTTACTTGTGCTCCCCGCCTTGGGTCTACCTAATGCGGAAAAGTAAATAATATATAATGGTGACATCATACTCAGCCCGGAAGTGCCCCAATAAAAGAATATTACATACAAATCAATTTTACATGAATGAAAAAGAAAAAACTCTCATCTCAAATAAAACCCCCGGCTATTCAAACGCGACAATCCAATACAACATATCACAGCAACACATAATATCTCATATCATCAACGTACGCAACTATGCGTATCCCGACTGTCGTTGATGTATAGAAACGAAGCCGGCGATACACCACATACTACGCTTACGGTCACAGAAAAGAAAGTGTAAAACTACAACAGTTGGAATCTGCAACCTCTTTAGACATCGCATGCCTAACCAAATGAATTCCTTAGACATCGCATGCCTAACAATTATAAACCCCGCATTTTAGTCTCTTTATCGAAAACTCTTTTCAATATCAAGTCGGCAATTCAACAAGATTCCCGACATACTGATCGAATGCTCGTCGCAAACTTTAGTAGACGGCCGCACCCCCGGATGCCGTCGACGAAGTGCAGTAAGGCGGAACACCGCTGCCGCGAGCACCCGAACGGATGCTTTTGGCGACGGGGTTCTCCTACAGTCACTTGGTCGGGGCTATGGGGCATGGCTATCTATTAAGTTTACCCGGCTAGTATCCGCGTACGCTATGTGATTGCGACGGACTTTTGATCACATCAAAATCCCGTGGCAACCGATCAATTGAGACTAAACTGCTAGATATATAACATTCAAATTAGTTATCTCATAACTACTTGTGGATTCCAAATATTGTATCACATTCCAGATAAATAGACAATGTTAAACTTTCCGATCGAATAATCAAACACCCAAGATTTCCCAAATAGCTCAACACTTGAGCGGAGTTCAAAAATATCCATCACATGCCACAGTACCGATGGTCCAGCCGTAGAAGGGTCAAGCCAACGCCTCACATGTGGCACGCCGTACTGCCCCAAACCCTAAGGTTCAAAAGGCAGTTCAAGACGGTCACATAATCGAGTTAAGGTTTGTTGTCTTCTAGAGGGTCCATCGCGTTACTTGCACAACTTAGAAAGTTTCAAACTCGAGAAAAATCCAACTTTTGAAAAAAATTCCGACGGGGAAAAAGTGAGTTATTGATATCCGTCCGAACTTTTTAACAATTTCTAAAAATATCCGGAACAAACTAAACAAAATTAAATTATACGATCGAATCAACGAGTCCCCAATACAACCCTAGAAAACTCAACACTTGAGTGGAATAAAAAAATTCCAAGAAAAAATTGACAAGAAAGGACCTAAGAATAAATATATGAAATATGAGGGACTAAGTCCAAATTTTGGCCGCGGAACCGCCGCCAAACCCTTGGTTTGGACGCGGTTCCGCTGTCATTTCAGGGACTTAGTGGACCGTACTTCACAGTAATTCTTAGTTTTTCCTGCTTGTTTTTCTGAGTATTTTTAATTCATAAAAAATCACATTTACAAAAAATATACAGAGAAGGGTTTACTTCGGGGTTTTCGGGTTCGATCGGACTTTAAACTTCGTCTAGACTTCGCCTAAAGCTCTAGCTTGGCTCTGATACCACTGTAAGGTTGCTAGGTATGCGCACAAGGGTCTACGAGGCATCAACCATGCCCGATTAAAATTCTAGCCGTGCCGAACAACCCGAAGCCGGATCTTTAAATTAGGGTTTAGGCGAAAACAAGCATGTTAAACTGTTTAACACTAAGTGAAAGGGATTACAACCTTTGTAGATCCGGTCCTTCACTTCAATAGCTCCGTGTAGATGTCCCCTTCGCTGCGATCGTGAACTCCGGACTCTAGAGAAGCTCCACGAGAAGAACGAACGTGCTTGCTACGATGACTTCGAGGCCGAAGATGATCTACGTCGGGGAGACACTAACTCAAGCTATTCCTTCACCAGGTCATAAACTTTGTGAAGAGAACACACTCTACTACATGGCAAGTGGTAGAGGATGAAGAAGTAGGAAGTGGGCTCACTTTAGAATTGATTTTCTCACTCTTTTTCACATGGCACCATTGGAGCTAGTAAGCTTTTGGATGGAGCTTGAAGATGAAGAAGAAGAAGAAAGAATAATCCATCCAAATGAAAACTTATCCAATGAATTATTGCACCATGGTTGAGTTAAGCCCTCATGCTTAACTCATGTAGAGAATTAACCAAGGCATTAGGTTAAGGGTTGGGTTAACTAATATCCTAAGGAATGACAAAAGAGTTGACTTTGTCAATGTTTATCAAGCTTCATGAAGCTTGATAACTTTGACCAAAGTCTCACCTCTTTTGTTATTTGTTAGGAAATTGGTAAACCCTAATTTAACCTTGATTTGGTTTAAATCTCATACATCCAACTTGTGTGTATCATCAAACATGATACAAACTTGTACACTTGCATATATCACATATAAACAATGTGCACAATCTAGTGAGAAAATAAATCATAAGTGAGCTAATACTAGTTAATGCAATGTAATATTTCAAATATATAATTATGCATTAAATTATTAAATCAACTCTTGATTTAATAATCCGGCTATAACCGACTAATATCATGTGTAACAACTTATCGAATCAACACATGATCCGATAACCCGGCTATATCGCATACAACCGATCAATGTTACAAATCGCGAGAATAGAATACGGTATTTCATATCGTATTAATCTCGGTCCTGCACATATCACATATATTCTCCTACTCCGTTTCGCTTGAGCCAGGAAACCCCTGTGTAGGACTCTAAAGACCCGTCAATACGCCGGCAGTAGGTGATGATCATATCAAACACCCACAAGCCGCAAGCGGTCTGCTAAACGTAACGGCCACCCGGGTATTGAGCGATCAGAAGATCAACAAGCAAGCCCGCTAGTACTCCTGCGAATCCAATCAGTAACACTCCCGTACAGTCCGGTCTCGTCGTCTGATATGTCGCATATCTCGCCTAGGGGTGGTAAACGTCAGACCCCAGTAGCTTGATAAGTCGTGTCGATATGAGGTCTATAACAGTTCGAGAAACTACTGATAACACTTACCAGTAAATCTCAGCAACCCTGGCCAGAGATTTCCAGTTATAGCCAATCGAACACAGCGCAACATCAACTCCCTATACCGGGAGAGACGAATCCCCTCCTATCGCTCATTGCCTCCATGTGATTCGGGACTGTACCCAAAAGCCACCTTTTTACACACCCTCTTGGACGTGGTATGATGGAAATCAAAGCACAGTGGGAATCACACAAGACTCTATGACGATCTCGGGTCAACAGACTAAGCTATACCAGTGTCACCAGAGAACTGCCATCTGTCGTAAGGTATAATACCATCTGGGAGTTCTCGGCGAGTCCGTCCAGTGTACCCAGTCACCACTGAGCACCCGTACATCATCCTTGATGTCAAACACCGATGGATATGGGATCATCCATCGCCCATCATATGGGTCAAGATGCGTGTACGCTAGTCTACTCCGGTGCATCGATGCCCTATCTCGATACACCCTCGACTAGGAACAGTTATAGGAAGTACTCGTCGACTACCGTGGCCCCACTAGTATGATCTCATCATAGTCCCAGTAGTCGAGTACATATCCTGAGGGCTTTATCAACATGTAACATAGAGACAATCAGAGTACATGTACAACCGATAGCATACTATCATGTCGAGCAAGAAAGTCCTCCCTATATATGTCCTAGCATCCACTACAATATACATCGTATGTACAGTAATGGCCTCTAGGGCATACATATAACTAACATTGTAAACTTTAGCAAATTGAAGAATCGACGACCTAGTTTCGAACGATGCTTTCTTGATTGTGTTCGCTCTTAATTAGGGATCCACGATCGATTCTTGAATTTACTAGAGACTAAAATGTGAATGAAATCAACGAAAGGACAAGGGATAGATGATGAAACCCTAGTTTCCGCAAGAAATCCCTAATTCTCGTTGATCATTATCGATCTAGTATCAAATCATCGATGGATAAGAAAACGTAATCAATAGATTTCATCACGTCTATAGATTCGATCGATTCCTACGAGCCTCACTTCGATTCTTGATTACTATTTGGATTGGATATCATCAATTCTTCATTCTTGATTTTAAATGTTTTCTTGATTTTAGATTTAGATCTAGATAATTCTTGAACTTCAATTTTATAAATCTTGAATTGAATTGTCTTTTCTTTTCTTTCTTTAATTTTCAATTCATCTAATTCAAATTCGAACGGATCTCACTTTCCCTGTGGACGATCTGCACTCGCTAACGCGCTACAATCAACACCGTTATTGATTGCGGTCAAAAATTTCTTTGGTTGTGATTTCTACACTTTTCTAACTACACAGACAAAGAATCGTATCAATCAAATGGCGCCGTTGCCGGGATCGTGTGCTAATTTGTTCGTTTTTTAAATTTGAGTTGAAAAGTTTATTCCATCATAATTGTTAGATCAAAATTCGCGCAAACACTAAACGATTCGTTGTGATTTGTTGCGAGGAAATTTGGAATCTGTGGAGCAGGTGAAATTTTTTTCAGAATAATCCAGAGAGCTCAGGGAGTGAACAGGAGCAGCTGCACAAAATTTTGTGCAGAGAACTCATTATTGCACCGCGTTTCCGCGGCCATAGGGCGTTTCCCGCGGCGTTTCCGCGGCAGGGATAAGGCTTTGCTGTTCTAAATATTTCTGGTAAATTCCTGACTTTCTTATCTCTTTCTCAATCTGCTCCAATAACAAATTTGCTGCAGGTTTCTTTGCAAAATTCGCAGCACCGTAAAAATAAAAAATTGTGTGTGTTTGATCTTGGTTGTTTGCATTTTTAATACGGAAATTAAGGGGTAAAGACCAAATTCAGATTAGGTGGGGAGTTCATTACCCTTCCTGAGCCACGAAAATCATAAAACTGCATCCGCATTACCCTCATTAACTAAAAGAAATCTAGATATGACTCTAAGGACCGTCGCGCTCACTTAGGATAGGAGAAGGTCGTGGGTAATCTATTGCTTATCCGCGTTTCTTTTGTGGTGTCTAAGATAAGTGTGTCTAAGGCAAGTGGTTACTTAATTAGGCCCACTACTTATGAAGTGGAGAACCTCCCACTTACCTGGCACTTACCTGGCCACAGGAGGGACAAAAAGGTAGTAGAGGATTGATCCTGCGATTTGTCTTCTGGCAGTTAGGAGCGGTCTAGAGACTTGACCTAGGTGACCATTAGACTTAGGGTTATGTGTGCATTTTTTGTGATTTGCATTTTTTTTAAAAATCCGTATCTTTTTCAAAACAAACACCACTTCATCTTTCCCCTAATTATCTTAACTCTGCCACTTGTGCTAAACCCTTTAGTGCAAGTTCGGCTGGACACGGGATTCTAGTGCCCGTCTTGTCCGCGTTTTCCCCCATCGACCCCAAAGTTGGTATTTCTACATTTTCTTTTTCCCACCACCACCGCGATGGACGGATTTCCATCAAACTTTTACACCACTCTGCCACCGCCCGCAGGTGTGCAGAATCCTCCACGCATTTCTCTCCAAGAGATATGCTATCCTTCACGTGTTCCCCTTCCCACCTGTCTTTCTATACCACCAGCCAATGGGGACAATTTTGAAATCAACCCCCAATTCATCACGGGACATAACGGGACATTGTGGCTAATGCGGATGGCATAAGCGTACGTTCTATTTTCGTTTCTTTTCTGTAATGGCTTAAGGACTTAAATGATGGGGACTACATTAATAAGATTAATGTAAACAAAAAGAAAGCTAAAAAGATGTTGTAGAATCAGATTTGAAACCTACTCGGCTTTTTATGAAAAAACAAGTTTTCAAATTGCGGAGCTTGAGCCGCTCCTTTTAAAACCTTTGGATTCTACAACGATATCAAGTTCAAAGCGTTAAAGGTTTTCTTAAAAACTATTCGCAACCCTCCGTCATTTTAGGAAGTAGAGTACTTAGTATTCGTGATACGTATGTTGATTATAGTCAAGGCGTAGTGTACGGTAGCTAAGTGATGTCTTCCTACACAGCATATGATGCGATTAATTAGGACATTCATGTGATTATGTTGATTATAGTCAAGGGTCATGTGAGTGGGTCTAATTAATCATGAAATGATGGGTAGAACTAGACTAGTACTTGTGATATGTTGATTATAGTCAAGGTCATAAGTACTAGGGGTAAAAACCATATCGGGAGTTTCAAGAGTTGAAATTTGCAATGAGATTGCATACCTTCTATATGATAGTAGGATCCCGATCCCACTGTGAGCAATAGTTGCTCTCAGGAGAGTTTTTCATTTTACAATTAGCTAACTCATTAGGTGTCTAGAAAGGTATCAACGGGGCTACGCCTCTGGAAAAATGAGGTTTATTTTAATTAGGTCCGTGCGAAAGCACGGGGAACCTCCCTCAGAAGTACCGGCACTGGCCTGGCTGAACGGTTAGTGAAGTTGTAGAATGTAATTAATCCTGGCTAATTTTATCCTTTTAAGGTTTGAAGAAAAATTTGATAAAAGCAGTGGGAGATATTGATTAGATAAGATAAATAACCAATCTGATCTTTGCAAGAGCTTTCGTTGAGTGTATTCTTTTCTCTCTCCTAATAGCAGATAACCATGACTGGACTTAAGGTACTATTAGAGAAAAATAAGATTACCAGACCGAACTATAAAGACTGGTTGAGGAACAATAACATTGCTCTCACATATGATAAAGTATCATATGTCCTCACTGCCTCAGCCCTGCCCACCCCAGACCCTGAATCTTCTGTTGCGGATCGGGATATCCGCAAAACGTGGGATATTGACTGTGCTACTGCCAAATGCCTCGCGCTTGCATCGATGGACAATACACATCAAAAGCAGCACGAGGAGATGGATGTTCCATCCGTCTTTATCCATACCAAAGAGTTGTATGGGGAGTAATCTCGTATCCTACGATACGAATCATCTCAAAAGCTGTTTCAGATACGAATGGCTTCTGACACATCAGTAGGTGACCACGTTTTGAAGATGATAGCTCTTATTGTAGAGCTTAAGGGCCTCGGATGGACAATGGATAACAAGCAATATACTGATATTGTTCTACAGTCTCTTCCTTCTGCCTTTGCTCCATTCATAGTGAACTTCAACATGCACAACATGGAGAGGTCACTACCCGAACTTCTCAATATGTTGAGAAATGCGGAGAGCATGCTTAAGGCAAAGTCTCCCTCTCTGCTTGTTGGACAATCTTCTTCTTCCGTCCCGAAAGCCAAGCCCAAGGAAAAGAATAAGAAGAAATCCACCAAAGCAAAAGGTGGAATCAAAAAGGCAAAGGGGAAAGACAAATCCAAAGCTGCGGAGTCGGGAAAAGGTGAATGTTTCTTTTGCAAAAAGACGGGGCACTGGAAGCGGAACTGTACTGAGTACCTTGGTCTCATGAAAAGGAAGCATGGTAATGCTTCAGCTTCAGGTGTGTTCATAACTGAAAATTGTTTTTCTATAAACTCTGCTTCCTGGGTATTGGATACCGGTTCGGGTTCTCATATCTGCAATTCTATGCAGGGGTTGAAAAATAGCAGAGTTTTGAAGACGACCTTATCATACTCTCCGAGTTGGAAATGGTTCCAATGTACATGCAGTTTCAGTGGGAGAGTATCATCTAGGGTTGTCATCGGGTTGTATATTGGTTTTGAACCCATGTTATTTTGTACCAAGCATGCTTTGTAATATAATATATGTTTCTTTGTTAGACAATGAAGGATATCATTTTGTATTGCAGCACAATGTTATGAACATTAAACTGAATCAAGAGTTGATTGGTTTTGGTACACTTAATAACGGAACGTCCTTAATCAACACACAGTTTTCAACATACAACACACAAATAAAAGAAAATTTTCACATATAAATGAAGCTTTTCTTTGGCATTGTAGACTTGGTCATATTAATGAAACAAGACTAAACAAGCTTCATAAATATGGATATTTAAATCCTTTTGAGTATAAATCTTATGCGACTTGTCAGTCTTGTATCAAAAGGAAAATGACCAAAACTCCGTTTACTGGACACAGAGAAAGAGCTACTGAGCTCTTGGGCCACATACATAGTGATGTATGTGGGCCAAAGTCTACACATGCGAGAGACGGTTTTTCTTACTTCATAACTTTTACTGATGATTTCTCAAGATCCGATTATGTGTTTTTATTAAAGTATAAGTTTGAAGCTTTCGAGAAATTCAAGGAGTACAAACTTGAAGTAGAAAAACAAACTGGAATGAGTATCAAAATACTTCGATCAGATCGAGGTGGAGAGTATCTTAGTACAGAGTTTTCGAACTTCCTAAAAGAGAATGGGATTCTTTCTCAGATAACTCCCCCTTACACACCACAGCACAATGGTGTGTCAGAGCGGCGGAATCGAACCCTATTAGATATGGTACGATCCATGATGAGTGATACTGAATTACCTATCTCCTTTTGGGGCCATGCATTGGAGACTGCAGCTTTTCTGTTGAACAAAGTTCCAACCAAGACCGTGTCTACCACTCCATATGAGATATGGTATGAGAAGAGACCATCTCTTAAACGAGTTAAGATTTGGGGTTGTCCAGCTTTTGTTAAAAAACAGAATCTAGACAAACTCGAAACACGATCGGTCAAGCGTATATTTGTGGGATATCTGAAACATTCATTTGGGTATCTTTTCTACCACAAGGAGGAACAAAAGGTGTTTGTTTCTCAACATGCCACATTTTTAGAAAATGAGATTTTTCCAAATGATACTGATGGCAATGTGGTAGATCTAGAAGAGGTTCTAGAGACACAAGTTACAAATGACGATTTGGTTGAACCTAGTGTTGCAACAGAACCTAATGAACCTCAGCCACTCTGTAGATCTGGTAGGACTTCTCGCCCACCAGAGAGATACTACGGTTTTCTCGTTGATGGTGATGGAGAAGACTGCATCATGGATGATGATGACCCTACCAGTTTTCAGCAAGCTATCACGAGTGGTGACTCTGTGAAGTGGCTGGATGCCATGAGATCCGAAATATAGTCTATGTACACCAACAAAGTATGGACTTTGGATGTTGTACCCTCTGGAGTAAAATCCATAGGGTGCAAATGGATCTTTAAGAGAAAGATCGGTGTAGATGGGCAGGTGGAGACCTATAAGGTAAGGCTTGTGGCGAAAGGATTTCGATAAAGACCAGGACTGGACTATGACGAAACTTTTTCTCCTGTAGCCATATTTAAATCCATTCGGATCCTACTTGCTATTGCTGCTCACTACGACTATGAAATCTGGCAGATGGACGTTAAACTACTTTTCTAAATGGTGATTTAGAAGAATGTGTTTATATGGATCAGCCAGAGAGCTTCATCGATAGTGGGAGCAGCGGGAAAGCATGTAGGTTGCTTAAATCCATTTATGGATTAAAGAAGGTATCACGGAGTTGGAACATCTGTTTTGATGATGTTATCAAAGAGTTTGATTTCGTCAAAAATCCAGATGAACCTTGTGTTTATAAGAAGATTGTTGGAAGTACTGTCACATTCCTCGTATTGTACGTGGATGACATTCTTCTGATAGGAAACGATGTTCCTATGTTACAATCAGTTAAACTGTTCTTATCACAAAGGTTCTCCATGAAGGACCTGGGTGATGCCTCGTACATATTGGGCATGAATATCTATAGGGATAGATCTAAAAGGTTGTTGGGATTGTCCCAAACCAGGTATATTAACACCATCCTAAAAAGGTTTAGTATGGAAAACTCCAAGCGGGGTTCCTTACCCACTAGTCATGGAGTCACTCTCTCCAAGGACTTTTACCCAAAGACTGATGAAGAGAGAGCTCGCATGAGCATTATACCCTACGCTTCTGCTGTAGGATCTATAATGTATGCGATGTTATGTACACGCCCTAATATAGCTTATGCACTGGGTGTACTAAGCAGATATCAATCCAACCCAGGGAGAATCACTGGATAGCTGTGAAGAACATTCTTAAGTACTTGCGAAGGACTAAAGAAATGTTCTTGGTGTATGGTAACGGGGATCTCCAAATGGAGGCCTTTACCGATTCGAGCTTCCAGAGTGATAAGGATGACAGCAAATCTATCGCAGGGTTTGTCTTTACTCTCAATGGAGGGGTGGTGTGTTGGAAGAGTTCCAAACAGGATACCGTTGCAGACTCCACGATGGAAGCTGAGTATATTACTGCAAATGATACTGCCAAGGAAGCCGTCTGGATGAAGAAGTTCATCTCGGAGTTAGGAGCAGTTCCGACCATTATTGATCCAATACCATTGTATTGTGATAATAATGGGGCTATGGCGTAGGACAAAGAGCCCAGGTCCCATCAGCGATCCAGACACATCCTCAGGCGATATCTGTTGGAGATAGTGCCCTCAGAGTCGATTATTGGATCACAGGCACGTGATTGCAATGATTGAGGGAGGACCTATCCCGGTAGGACAGTCTTACTCGAGATGATAGTATGCTATCTGGTTTACCTTTATCATCGTGCACTGCTTTAAGTGACCTAACAGGTCGCTATTGCACGTTGATAGAGCCCCTAGGATTCTTGCTTGACTGACAGCAGTATGAGGGCGATCATATAAGTGAGAGCTGGAGTCTACAAGCACATCCTTAAAAGGTCCCTAGTCGTGGGAGTTTCGAGACAGGGCATCGATTCTCCAGAGTAGACTAGTGTATACAGTCGAGACCCCGACGAGGGGCGGTGGCCGGTCTCACAGGCCACTGGTGTCAGTTGGTTCACCTAAGATGTATACAGGTGCTCATTGGGTTATGAGTACACCGGACAGGACTCGCCGGGAACATGCTAGTTGGTCATATACCAGACGTCAGATGGCAGTTCCCAGGTGACATGTGTGCAGGTTAGTTCATCGACCTGGGGATCGTCATTTGTCTCGTGTGAGTTCCCACTGTACTTTGATTACCACCCTACCACGGCTCAAAGGAGTCGTGCAAACAGGTTTTAGTTGGGTACAGTCCCGAGCCACATGGAGGCAGTGAGCGTATCTTCAGGGGTTCGTCTCTCCCGGTATTGGGGGTGAGGTCGTGCTGTGTCTAGGAGAGCCATTACACAAAGTCCTTGGCCAAGGCAAGGAGATTTACTGGTAGGTATTCCAGTAGTATCTCAGGGTGTTCTGGGCTTCACTCCGACACGACTTGTACCGCTTTTGGGGGTCTGACTTTTACCAACCCCCTAGGCCCGCCATGCGATACTCATAGACGAACGGACCGGACTGCACGGATATTGTCACTGACAGGCTCAGTAGGGTGTCAGGATGAGTTCACTCATCGACGTCCCTTTTTAGTCAATAGCTGGTGGCCCGTCACGTATTGGCTTATACCTCTAACGTGCTAGTGGTTAAATCCACAACCATAGTATTGACGAGTCTTTAGAGTCCACCACACTTTCTGTTACTCAAGCTTTCGGGCGAAACGCTGTAGAGGCCGTATGGAGATATGGCAGGGTCCGATCAGATACGTGCGGTATTGCACGGATCAGGATCGGACAGTTTGTACTAGTGGCCGTATGGTTATATGGCAGGGTTCGATCAGATACGTGCGGTATTGCACGGATCAGGATCGAACGGATATAACTAGCCGGCTTTGGCTTAAGCCGGTCCTAGTTTAGTACAGTGTAGATTTTGTCTCATTGCATTTGTATCCGGACGGAATACAGATGCGGGTGTGTATGCACAGTATTGGGTTTTCCTGTAATTTATTACGGGACCAGTTTTCTGGAGTTGCCAGTTTGCATTCCGTTCCGGCCGGTTTTTCTTTGTTCTTTCCCGGCCGGACTTTTCCGATGGAGGGGGTAATTTGCAGTTTTGCAAATTACACTTTGTGGAGGACTTATTTGCATAAGGGTTGATATGATAAGCATCTTTGCTTTTCATGCTTTATTGTGGTAAGAAAGGATTAGGATTGATGTGTAGTTTTATGATGATTATGTTTGGATGTGGTCACCCTCCTCCTTTTACTACGATCACCTCCCTTCATGCTTCTTATTCTTTCTCCACCATTTCTAAGTTGATTAAGTTTTTCATAAGAAGGAAAAGTTTTTCTTTCCATGGTTGAGTGAGAAGAAAATGAGAGCTTCATGTTTGAGAGGAGAAAAATGAGAGTGATTCATTTTGTGTATATCATTCTTCATCTCATTCCATTGCTAGAAAATTGAAAGCACCAATTTTCTATACACCATTCCTCCATCTATGGCAACCAACCCCAAAAGTGAGACATACACTCTACACTACACTTCCTACAGCAAATCTTGGACGCGTCGATTCGCCAGCTTCGCGCCCGAGTTGCCTCGGTATTGAGGTGGGAGCCCGTAAAAGATGCAGGCGACGTGGTGCCCTTCCGGCGAGGAGGCGAAGACCGGAGATCCCGTGAGGAGATCGGAGTGGAGATGAAGACCGGAGGACTCGGATCAGTCGGTACATCTCTAACCCGTATTCTAGTTAGCTTAGACTTGTTAATGGTTATGATCCGGAGTTTAGTGCGCGGTGGTGCCGGTTTGCAAAGTCCGCAAAATTAAAGTTTATCACCGCTTCCGCATTCCGGCGTCGGATTGACGGCCGGGGCGCCGCCGTGCACTTACAGTGGTATCAGAGCCTCGCCATTAACTTCGTCTAGCTTTCGTTTGATGTGTTTTACGTTTCCGATCGAACAAAATCCTGAAAACGCATTTTTCATGCACATCAGTTTCTGTCGAATTTTTTTTGAGTCCAAAATTTTTCAGGTTGTCTCAGAGTGATGTGCAGGGAATTGTAACCATACTGTAAAAATTTGGTCCCATGAACTCACTGTTCCACCGCGAAAGAGCGGCCAAACCCCAGCTTGGGCCGCGCTTCCGCCGCAGTAACAACTGTTCATGCCCCCAAAACTTTTCAGAATGTTCCTGAGTTGAAAATGTGCTTTCTGGAATGTTAAAATTGGGCCAATTTTTTCTGTGAGTGCTACAGTTTTCTTTAGGGCCCACTTGTTAATTGTTTGATCAATCGGAAAATTTTAAACACATTTTTCACAGTATTTACATTATATCTGCGACCGTGAATGTCACTCGATCGGTAAATCCCGTCTAACTGCTATAGCCCGGTTAGACGGATTTGCGAACGTGACTTTCACGTTGATGTTCTATGTTTATGCTGTGATGTTGCGGATCGGTCGTGGGGGATAGCCTGGATGCAATGCTAGTACAGTGCTGTTGTATTATGTACATTTGATATTGCGGGGCGAGCGTCCGACATGTGGACTGCCGTCACTGCCTGTTTGTATTATTATTTTGGGGCACGACCTGGTTGCGGTCGATGTACCCGGTGTATGTATATTTTACTTTCTGTACTAGGGTTACCCCGCGGAGGGGTGCGCGGATAGCCGGGTTCTAGAAGGCAACAAGCCCGCATCTCATGGCATTGGGACGAAGGGGGCTTCACTCCAGGATTGGCGGGCTATTCGACGCACTCGTAGGGGGTACAGGTTGACCCAGGAGGGGTGCCCAAGTGACCGGATTCCGTGAAGTGCTGGGTGGTCCATTCACGGTGCTGAAGGGGACTGCCTCGCTTCAGGTTTTGGCGGGTGACTTGCCGCGCCCGTAGGGGTCTAGGATTTCATTGCACAGGCTATCCATACGACCAGGGGAACGTCGGGTTTCAGCGGCTCTGTGAAACCCGGGGATCCCAGATATCTGTATTGTTTCTGTGATGCTGTTCATTCTCTGTGATGTTGCATTTCTTTCACGCCTTGAGCGAAATACTATATATTGGTATATATATTAGTAGATGTCGTATATGTTTTGCATCCGCGCTAGTCCAGTCCCCGCTCTGTCGTTAGTAAGCTAACCTAACGGGTAATGACGGGACCCAGTGGCGAATGCGGATGGCATATACGTACATCAGTATATTTTCGTTCTTTTTGGTGTGATCAATTGATGGGACTGCATTGATTCGGATCAATGCAAGTTAAAAACAAACCTAATCTGATGTTGTTGGAACACTTTTCAAAAAGCTGTTATTGCAAGAACGTTCACTTTTGTTTTGCATTATGATATTCAGTTGGAATATCCTGCTCCTCAGTCGACGAGGCAAGGGCCGAGATCCCTTCACCGGGAGTGACCCCTTGGACAAAAAGTTTGCGTCAGGGCATTAACTTCACTATAGCCGATTACTTTTGCTTTGCATCGCGGTATTCATTTGGAATATCCTGCACCCCATTCTACGGGGAAAGAGCCGAGATCCCTTCACCGGGAGTGACCTCTTTAGCAACGGTTTTCGTCACTATATTTTTCAAAAGCTATCCGTTCCTTCGACGATATCAAGTTCATTACGTTAAAGGTTTTCGCCAGAAACCATTCGTAGCCCTCCGTCGTTTCATATGGGTAGTCAATAGTATTCAAGCTGTGTATGTTGGCCAAAGTCAAGGCACAGTGTTTGGTAGCTGTTGGTTATTCATATGCAGCATAGATAGATGCGTTGGTTTGGGACAGTCGTGCTGCCATTTTGGCCAAAGTCAAGGGTATGTACGGGTGGATTCAAATTAACCTGGAGAATGACGGGTAGAACTTGACATGTGACTTATGATATGTTGGCCAAAGTCAAGGTCATAAGAGCATGGGGCAAAAATCACATCGGGAGTTTCAAAAGAACTGAAACTTGCCAGATATGCGCATACCTTCTGGAGTGTGATAGCGTGAGCGGATTCCGTCACGTTATCATGCAATGATAGTTGGATCCCGATTCCCACTGATGAGTTGGTATACTCCTCGGGTGACCTCGACTAATTCTTCTTTTAGGTTTGGAGAAGAATTTGAGGTACAGTGGGAGGTTTCCAGATTAGATAAATTGGTGACCATTCTGATCTAGGTTAGAGTGCACGCTGAGTGTTTCTTTTCTCTCTCTCTTTGGCAGCGACCATTGACCCGACCCTAAGACTTTGACTCAGTGACCAAGTTGACCGAACCTTCTTTAACACCGGCTATTGAATTGTCAGAGTTGCAAACCTCATTGCCACTCCTACTTTTACCCTTTTCTCCAGGACACCCCGTTTTACTACGAACGTCCACTTCCATTGGACAAAACCATCGTATGGTTAGATACGAACTCGAAAGAATTTATTCGAGGATGGTTTCAGGTTCTGGAGAAAACGGATAGGATTATTCAGTTGTCTTTTCCTTTTACCCTCTCTCAGGTTACGAGTACTCCTTGGTTTAGGGGTAGTACACCTATTACGCAAATTGGATTGTCTTCTTCCAAACCTTAGGCTGGTGCCGACCGGTAGGGAATGAAGAAAACCAATTAGCATAACGATGGTGTGCAGAAGGTATTAAGTTCAGACAAAGCAAGGGATTAGTAAAAGGGCAAAGTAAATTGCAACAGATATTCACGACCAAACCAAATATTTCGTTACCACTCCCACATCACCTTTGTATTTCTCCAGGACACTCCGTATCACTACGAAGATCCACAGTTTATTTGGATACTCCATCGTATGGTTATATACGAACTCGAATGGAACTTGTTCCAGTTCGGGGATGGATTCTGGTTCAGGAGAAATAGGAATAAGGTTTATTCGGTTGTTTTTTATCTTCACCCTCTCTCATTGCGAGTGTTCCTAGGATTGGGACAGTACACCCATTATGCTTATTGGATAGTCTTCTTCTAAACCATAGGCTGGTGCCGAACGGTAGGGAAGGAAGAAAACCATTTGGCCTAAAAAGGTGTGCAGAAGGTAAAGACTAAAGACATATGAAGGGATTTGGAGAGGTGGCAAAGAACTATACGGTTACAGTCGTGAATCTGGAAGAGGCATTACTAGGAATACCAGAATACCCCATCGGAACATTTCAATGTTTCAGTTTCACTGTGTAATGTTAAAGGAAAACTGATTTCCCGATTAGATACTTACTCCAGGGTATGTATTTACCAGGTACGATTCTCACATCTGTATGGTTTTACAGATGATGAGTGGGAGTAAGTTATTGGGACTTGGGTGATCATCCTCATTATATCGGGATTCGTTGTAATCGGTGATATTTGAGGAAATCACCTGGGCTGTTTGCCGGTCGGCAAATATTTGGTTTTGAATATCCACTGTTATGCACCAATTTCAAATTGATATATCTGTACGTCTATTTTTATAGAGTGAGATATACCTTTCTGAAATTATGTCTACGACATTTACCTATATCAGTGGATGGTTAGGTAAGGAGCATTAAACAGCGGTGTAATTCTTCTTAACCATAAGTACAGTTTTCAACCTACGACACACAGTGAATAAGTTATCAGACTCAAGGGACTTATACAAAGTATTGTATGTTGTCCAGGGTCCATCAGGACAGAGGGGTTGGTCCTCATACTACATTCAGTTTACTTATGACTTCTCTAGTTTTTAGACAAGTGTTTCGTGGAAACACCGGGTCCGAATTTGGAGAAGTTATTGGTATTTGAATAGAGTAGAGAACCAGATGTAGCAAGTATCGGGATTCTTCAAAGAGATCGAAGATATAGATACTTGCGTATGGTGTTCAGTTGATAGTAGTAATTAAGAGAACTTGCTTCTCTTTCAGGTTACTCATAATTGGAAGCATTCCTAAGTTGAGTAACGCTGATCGGCCTCCTTCCATTTAGTTGACATGCACTAGAGACAGCTGCATGATTTGAATCTGGTTCAATTAAATCAGTGCCTCTGTTTCTATATTGGATATAGAACAGTTCATATCTTAACGATGTTAAGGTACGGGGAGTTGTCCGGTTTATGATTAAAACCAGACACTGGACAACTCAAGGCACGTTTCTGTAATGGCTGTTTGTGGGTTGACCCAGGCTATGACGAGGGTTGACTTTCTACCATCTGGATGAACAATAGCGATATTGTTCTAGACTCGCCACAGTTTTATTAAAGATGGATTTTTTCAGAAAACAGTAGTGGGAGTATGGTAGAACTGGAAGTGATTCCAGAACCACAAACGATTACTGAAGATTTGATAAGGAACCTAAAGATTCAAGCTGGATTAACATTCCATTGGCCACTCCGCAGATACGGTGGGTAACCTCAGGCACCCGAGAGGTACTCCGGTAGCCTCAAGGACGGTGACAGGGAGGTTCTTGTTTACCCAGACTTGCCATTGCTGTTGTTCCAGACTGTGAGACCCGGCAGGAGGATGAGTATAGCGTCATTCTAAACTTGCTTTAGAAGTGCACGTGTATATGACTCTGCCAGAGGGTTGTCATAGTCAGTGGGAGCAGCGGAAGCATTGGTGGACAGGTAGCTTATGTCTATTTATAGACTAAAGCAGATGTAGCGGAGATAGATCATCTATTTCTGACGTGACAGTCATGGGTTTGACTTCATCAGAATAGGGGGTGGATCTGTTGAGAAGGTAGTAGGGTGTGATGTCATGGTATTTGGATGACATACACAAAGTAGGAAAAGAAACTCCTATACTACGATCGGTTATACTTTGGTCGTCATACAGTTGTTTCTCCATAAAGGAAATGGATTTTATATCAGACATACTGGTTACTAGATCTATGGTCTTAGATCTAGATTTGGGTGGTTTCCCAATCAGGGTACTTGACAGCATTCTAAGAGTATTTAGGATGGACGACTCCTGGCACGGTAGTGTACCTGCAGGTAATGGAGTCACCCTCTCCAAAGGTGTCTTACAGACTAAAGGGGAGAGGGACGGGCATGATTGGCAGATCACTTGCTCAGGCAATTGAGTCAATCGTGAGATGTCAAGTACCACACCAGATGTTGTTCTTGCACTAGATGCAATAAGTTGACATTAATCCAATCCTGGAGAAACAGTCGGAAGCAGTTTTAGAACATAAGTGGATGTTCTAGGGATATGATAACGACAGCCTCATTCAGGAGACAGTTATCATTCCAGGCTTCCAAGGTGACATGGACGACAAGGAGGTTGTCAGAGTTATAGTTTTCCTTCTGATGAGGGGCAGTATTTTGGACAGGTGGTCCAAGGCAATACTGAGGGAGGCATGGCGCGCAGCATACTGATTAAGTTCAATTGACGATACAGTCTAAGAAGTTTGGATTTGGAGTTCATTTATGAGCTTGGTCCCATCAGACATCCAGACATATTCTGAGACAGGTATTGCTCTTTTCGGGAGATGGCTTTCTCCGCGAACTTGAGATATAGAGAGAGACATAAAAAGAAACAACAGAGCGGATCCACTCACTGAGGCTATTCCTCGAACGCAATAGTTTCGCAAACGGGATTTGTGAGACTGACAAGTAGAGGAGTTGGGTGTTCGGTATCACACGGGCTGTGAGTATGCGACATCGCAATAATTAGCCTTGAGTGCAAGTGGGAGATTGTTGGAGATAGTGCCCTCAGAGTCGATTATTGGATCACAGGCACGTGATTGCAATGATTGAGGGAGGACCTATCCCGGTAGGACAGTCTTACTCGAGATGATAGTATGCTATCTGGTTTACCTTTATCATCGTGCACTGCTTTAAGTGACCTAACAGGTCGCTATTGCACGTTGATAGAGCCCCTAGGATTCTTGCTTGACTGACAGCAGTATGAGGGCGATCATATAAGTGAGAGCTGGAGTCTACAAGCACATCCTTAAAAGGTCCCTAGTCGTGGGAGTTTCGAGACAGGGCATCGATTCTCCAGAGTAGACTAGTGTATACAGTCGAGACCCCGACGAGGGGCGGTGGCCGGTCTCACAGGCCACTGGTGTCAGTTGGTTCACCTAAGATGTATACAGGTGCTCATTGGGTTATGAGTACACCGGACAGGACTCGCCGGGAACATGCTAGTTGGTCATATACCAGACGTCAGATGGCAGTTCCCAGGTGACATGTGTGCAGGTTAGTTCATCGACCTGGGGATCGTCATTTGTCTCGTGTGAGTTCCCACTGTACTTTGATTACCACCCTACCACGGCTCAAAGGAGTCGTGCAAACAGGTTTTAGTTGGGTACAGTCCCGAGCCACATGGAGGCAGTGAGCGTATCTTCAGGGGTTCGTCTCTCCCGGTATTGGGGGTGAGGTCGTGCTGTGTCTAGGAGAGCCATTACACAAAGTCCTTGGCCAAGGCAAGGAGATTTACTGGTAGGTATTCCAGTAGTATCTCAGGGTGTTCTGGGCTTCACTCCGACACGACTTGTACCGCTTTTGGGGGTCTGACTTTTACCAACCCCCTAGGCCCGCCATGCGATACTCATAGACGAACGGACCGGACTGCACGGATATTGTCACTGACAGGCTCAGTAGGGTGTCAGGATGAGTTCACTCATCGACGTCCCTTTTTAGTCAATAGCTGGTGGCCCGTCACGTATTGGCTTATACCTCTGACGTGCTAGTGGTTAAATCCACAACCATAGTATTGACGAGTCTTTAGAGTCCACCACACTTTCTGTTACTCAAGCTTTCGGGCGAAACGCTGTAGAGGCCGTATGGAGATATGGCAGGGTCCGATCAGATACGTGCGGTATTGCACGGATCAGGATCGGACAGTTTGTACTAGTGGCCGTATGGTTATATGGCAGGGTTCGATCAGATACGTGCGGTATTGCACGGATCAGGATCGAACGGATATAACTAGCCGGCTTTGGCTTAAGCCGGTCCTAGTTTAGTACAGTGTAGATTTTGTCTCATTGCATTTGTATCCGGACGGAATACAGATGCGGGTGTGTATGCACAGTATTGGGTTTTCCTGTAATTTATTACGGGACCAGTTTTCTGGAGTTGCCAGTTTGCATTCCGTTCCGGCCGGTTTTTCTTTGTTCTTTCCCGGCCGGACTTTTCCGATGGAGGGGGTAATTTGCAGTTTTGCAAATTACACTTTGTGGAGGACTTATTTGCATAAGGGTTGATATGATAAGCATCTTTGCTTTTCATGCTTTATTGTGGTAAGAAAGGATTAGGATTGATGTGTAGTTTTATGATGATTATGTTTGGATGTGGTCACCCTCCTCCTTTTACTACGATCACCTCCCTTCATGCTTCTTATTCTTTCTCCACCATTTCTAAGTTGATTAAGTTTTTCATAAGAAGGAAAAGTTTTTCTTTCCATGGTTGAGTGAGAAGAAAATGAGAGCTTCATGTTTGAGAGGAGAAAAATGAGAGTGATTCATTTTGTGTATATCATTCTTCATCTCATTCCATTGCTAGAAAATTGAAAGCACCAATTTTCTATACACCATTCCTCCATCTATGGCAACCAACCCCAAAAGTGAGACATACACTCTACACTACACTTCCTACAGCAAATCTTGGACGCGTCGATTCGCCAGCTTCGCGCCCGAGTTGCCTCGGTATTGAGGTGGGAGCCCGTAAAAGATGCAGGCGACGTGGTGCCCTTCCGGCGAGGAGGCGAAGACCGGAGATCCCGTGAGGAGATCGGAGTGGAGATGAAGACCGGAGGACTCGGATCAGTCGGTACATCTCTAACCCGTATTCTAGTTAGCTTAGACTTGTTAATGGTTATGATCCGGAGTTTAGTGCGCGGTGGTGCCGGTTTGCAAAGTCCGCAAAATTAAAGTTTATCACCGCTTCCGCATTCCGGCGTCGGATTGACGGCCGGGGCGCCGCCGTGCACTTACAGTGGTATCAGAGCCTCGCCATTAACTTCGTCTAGCTTTCGTTTGATGTGTTTTACGTTTCCGATCGAACAAAATCCTGAAAACGCATTTTTCATGCACATCAGTTTCTGTCGAATTTTTTTTGAGTCCAAAAATTTTTCAGGTTGTCTCAGAGTGATGTGCAGGGAATTGTAAGCATACTGTAAAAATTTGGTCCCATGAACTCACTGTTCCACCGCGAAAGAGCGGCCAAACCCCAGCTTGGGCCGCGCTTCCGCCGCAGTAACAACTGTTCATGCCCCCAAAACTTTTCAGAATGTTCCTGAGTTGAAAATGTGCTTTCTGGAATGTTAAAATTGGGCCAATTTTTTCTGTGAGTGCTACAGTTTTCTTTAGGGCCCACTTGTTAATTGTTTGATCAATCGGAAAATTTTAAACACATTTTTCACAGTATTTACATTATATCTGCGACCGTGAATGTCACTCGATCGGTAAATCCCGTCTAACTGCTATAGCCCGGTTAGACGGATTTGCGAACGTGACTTTCACGTTGATGTTCTATGTTTATGCTGTGATGTTGCGGATCGGTCGTGGGGGATAGCCTGGATGCAATGCTAGTACAGTGCTGTTGTATTATGTACATTTGATATTGCGGGGCGAGCGTCCGACATGTGGACTGCCGTCACTGCCTGTTTGTATTATTATTTTGGGGCACGACCTGGTTGCGGTCGATGTACCCGGTGTATGTATATTTTACTTTCTGTACTAGGGTTACCCCGCGGAGGGGTGCGCGGATAGCCGGGTTCTAGAAGGCAACAAGCCCGCATCTCATGGCATTGGGACGAAGGGGGCTTCACTCCAGGATTGGCGGGCTATTCGACGCACTCGTAGGGGGTACAGGTTGACCCAGGAGGGGTGCCCAAGTGACCGGATTCCGTGAAGTGCTGGGTGGTCCATTCACGGTGCTGAAGGGGACTGCCTCGCTTCAGGTTTTGGCGGGTGACTTGCCGCGCCCGTAGGGGTCTAGGATTTCATTGCACAGGCTATCCATACGACCAGGGGAACGTCGGGTTTCAGCGGCTCTGTGAAACCCGGGGATCCCAGATATCTGTATTGTTTCTGTGATGCTGTTCATTCTCTGTGATGTTGCATTTCTTTCACGCCTTGAGCGAAATACTATATATTGGTATATATATTAGTAGATGTCGTATATGTTTTGCATCCGCGCTAGTCCAGTCCCCGCTCTGTCGTTAGTAAGCTAACCTAACGGGTAATGACGGGACCCAGTGGCGAATGCGGATGGCATATACGTACATCAGTATATTTTCGTTCTTTTTGGTGTGATCAATTGATGGGACTGCATTGATTCGGATCAATGCAAGTTAAAAACAAACCTAATCTGATGTTGTTGGAACACTTTTCAAAAAGCTGTTATTGCAAGAACGTTCACTTTTGTTTTGCATTATGATATTCAGTTGGAATATCCTGCTCCTCAGTCGACGAGGCAAGGGCCGAGATCCCTTCACCGGGAGTGACCCCTTGGACAAAAAGTTTGCGTCAGGGCATTAACTTCACTATAGCCGATTACTTTTGCTTTGCATCGCGGTATTCATTTGGAATATCCTGCACCCCATTCTACGGGGAAAGAGCCGAGATCCCTTCACCGGGAGTGACCTCTTTAGCAACGGTTTTCGTCACTATATTTTTCAAAAGCTATCCGTTCCTTCGACGATATCAAGTTCATTACGTTAAAGGTTTTCGCCAGAAACCATTCGTAGCCCTCCGTCGTTTCATATGGGTAGTCAATAGTATTCAAGCTGTGTATGTTGGCCAAAGTCAAGGCACAGTGTTTGGTAGCTGTTGGTTATTCATATGCAGCATAGATAGATGCGTTGGTTTGGGACAGTCGTGCTGCCATTTTGGCCAAAGTCAAGGGTATGTACGGGTGGATTCAAATTAACCTGGAGAATGACGGGTAGAACTTGACATGTGACTTATGATATGTTGGCCAAAGTCAAGGTCATAAGAGCATGGGGCAAAAATCACATCGGGAGTTTCAAAAGAACTGAAACTTGCCAGATATGCGCATACCTTCTGGAGTGTGATAGCGTGAGCGGATTCCGTCACGTTATCATGCAATGATAGTTGGATCCCGATTCCCACTGATGAGTTGGTATACTCCTCGGGTGACCTCGACTAATTCTTCTTTTAGGTTTGGAGAAGAATTTGAGGTACAGTGGGAGGTTTCCAGATTAGATAAATTGGTGACCATTCTGATCTAGGTTAGAGTGCACGCTGAGTGTTTCTTTTCTCTCTCTCTTTGGCAGCGACCATTGACCCGACCCTAAGACTTTGACTCAGTGACCAAGTTGACCGAACCTTCTTTAACACCGGCTATTGAATTGTCAGAGTTGCAAACCTCATTGCCACTCCTACTTTTACCCTTTTCTCCAGGACACCCCGTTTTACTACGAACGTCCACTTCCATTGGACAAAACCATCGTATGGTTAGATACGAACTCGAAAGAATTTATTCGAGGATGGTTTCAGGTTCTGGAGAAAACGGATAGGATTATTCAGTTGTCTTTTCCTTTTACCCTCTCTCAGGTTACGAGTACTCCTTGGTTTAGGGGTAGTACACCTATTACGCAAATTGGATTGTCTTCTTCCAAACCTTAGGCTGGTGCCGACCGGTAGGGAATGAAGAAAACCAATTAGCATAACGATGGTGTGCAGAAGGTATTAAGTTCAGACAAAGCAAGGGATTAGTAAAAGGGCAAAGTAAATTGCAACAGATATTCACGACCAAACCAAATATTTCGTTACCACTCCCACATCACCTTTGTATTTCTCCAGGACACTCCGTATCACTACGAAGATCCACAGTTTATTTGGATACTCCATCGTATGGTTATATACGAACTCGAATGGAACTTGTTCCAGTTCGGGGATGGATTCTGGTTCAGGAGAAATAGGAATAAGGTTTATTCGGTTGTTTTTTATCTTCACCCTCTCTCATTGCGAGTGTTCCTAGGATTGGGACAGTACACCCATTATGCTTATTGGATAGTCTTCTTCTAAACCATAGGCTGGTGCCGAACGGTAGGGAAGGAAGAAAACCATTTGGCCTAAAAAGGTGTGCAGAAGGTAAAGACTAAAGACATATGAAGGGATTTGGAGAGGTGGCAAAGAACTATACGGTTACAGTCGTGAATCTGGAAGAGGCATTACTAGGAATACCAGAATACCCCATCGGAACATTTCAATGTTTCAGTTTCACTGTGTAATGTTAAAGGAAAACTGATTTCCCGATTAGATACTTACTCCAGGGTATGTATTTACCAGGTACGATTCTCACATCTGTATGGTTTTACAGATGATGAGTGGGAGTAAGTTATTGGGACTTGGGTGATCATCCTCATTATATCGGGATTCGTTGTAATCGGTGATATTTGAGGAAATCACCTGGGCTGTTTGCCGGTCGGCAAATATTTGGTTTTGAATATCCACTGTTATGCACCAATTTCAAATTGATATATCTGTACGTCTATTTTTATAGAGTGAGATATACCTTTCTGAAATTATGTCTACGACATTTACCTATATCAGTGGATGGTTAGGTAAGGAGCATTAAACAGCGGTGTAATTCTTCTTAACCATAAGTACAGTTTTCAACCTACGACACACAGTGAATAAGTTATCAGACTCAAGGGACTTATACAAAGTATTGTATGTTGTCCAGGGTCCATCAGGACAGAGGGGTTGGTCCTCATACTACATTCAGTTTACTTATGACTTCTCTAGTTTTTAGACAAGTGTTTCGTGGAAACACCGGGTCCGAATTTGGAGAAGTTATTGGTATTTGAATAGAGTAGAGAACCAGATGTAGCAAGTATCGGGATTCTTCAAAGAGATCGAAGATATAGATACTTGCGTATGGTGTTCAGTTGATAGTAGTGATTAAGAGAACTTGCTTCTCTTTCAGGTTACTCATAATTGGAAGCATTCCTAAGTTGAGTAACGCTGATCGGCCTCCTTCCATTTAGTTGACATGCACTAGAGACAGCTGCATGATTTGAATCTGGTTCAATTAAATCAGTGCCTCTGTTTCTATATTGGATATAGAACAGTTCATATCTTAACGATGTTAAGGTACGGGGAGTTGTCCGGTTTATGATTAAAACCAGACACTGGACAACTCAAGGCACGTTTCTGTAATGGCTGTTTGTGGGTTGACCCAGGCTATGACGAGGGTTGACTTTCTACCATCTGGATGAACAATAGCGATATTGTTCTAGACTCGCCACAGTTTTATTAAAGATGGATTTTTTCAGAAAACAGTAGTGGGAGTATGGTAGAACTGGAAGTGATTCCAGAACCACAAACGATTACTGAAGATTTGATAAGGAACCTAAAGATTCAAGCTGGATTAACATTCCATTGGCCACTCCGCAGATACGGTGGGTAACCTCAGGCACCCGAGAGGTACTCCGGTAGCCTCAAGGACGGTGACAGGGAGGTTCTTGTTTACCCAGACTTGCCATTGCTGTTGTTCCAGACTGTGAGACCCGGCAGGAGGATGAGTATAGCGTCATTCTAAACTTGCTTTAGAAGTGCACGTGTATATGACTCTGCCAGAGGGTTGTCATAGTCAGTGGGAGCAGCGGAAGCATTGGTGGACAGGTAGCTTATGTCTATTTATAGACTAAAGCAGATGTAGCGGAGATAGATCATCTATTTCTGACGTGACAGTCATGGGTTTGACTTCATCAGAATAGGGGGTGGATCTGTTGAGAAGGTAGTAGGGTGTGATGTCATGGTATTTGGATGACATACACAAAGTAGGAAAAGAAACTCCTATACTACGATCGGTTATACTTTGGTCGTCATACAGTTGTTTCTCCATAAAGGAAATGGATTTTATATCAGACATACTGGTTACTAGATCTATGGTCTTAGATCTAGATTTGGGTGGTTTCCCAATCAGGGTACTTGACAGCATTCTAAGAGTATTTAGGATGGACGACTCCTGGCACGGTAGTGTACCTGCAGGTAATGGAGTCACCCTCTCCAAAGGTGTCTTACAGACTAAAGGGGAGAGGGACGGGCATGATTGGCAGATCACTTGCTCAGGCAATTGAGTCAATCGTGAGATGTCAAGTACCACACCAGATGTTGTTCTTGCACTAGATGCAATAAGTTGACATTAATCCAATCCTGGAGAAACAGTCGGAAGCAGTTTTAGAACATAAGTGGATGTTCTAGGGATATGATAACGACAGCCTCATTCAGGAGACAGTTATCATTCCAGGCTTCCAAGGTGACATGGACGACAAGGAGGTTGTCAGAGTTATAGTTTTCCTTCTGATGAGGGGCAGTATTTTGGACAGGTGGTCCAAGGCAATACTGAGGGAGGCATGGCGCGCAGCATACTGATTAAGTTCAATTGACGATACAGTCTAAGAAGTTTGGATTTGGAGTTCATTTATGAGCTTGGTCCCATCAGACATCCAGACATATTCTGAGACAGGTATTGCTCTTTTCGGGAGATGGCTTTCTCCGCGAACTTGAGATATAGAGAGAGACATAAAAAGAAACAACAGAGCGGATCCACTCACTGAGGCTATTCCTCGAACGCAATAGTTTCGCAAACGGGATTTGTGAGACTGACAAGTAGAGGAGTTGGGTGTTCGGTATCACACGGGCTGTGAGTATGCGACATCGCAATAATTAGCCTTGAGTGCAAGTGGGAGATTGTTGGAGATAGTGCCCTCAGAGTCGATTATTGGATCACAGGCACGTGATTGCAATGATTGAGGGAGGACCTATCCCGGTAGGACAGTCTTACTCGAGATGATAGTATGCTATCTGGTTTACCTTTATCATCGTGCACTGCTTTAAGTGACCTAACAGGTCGCTATTGCACGTTGATAGAGCCCCTAGGATTCTTGCTTGACTGACAGCAGTATGAGGGCGATCATATAAGTGAGAGCTGGAGTCTACAAGCACATCCTTAAAAGGTCCCTAGTCGTGGGAGTTTCGAGACAGGGCATCGATTCTCCAGAGTAGACTAGTGTATACAGTCGAGACCCCGACGAGGGGCGGTGGCCGGTCTCACAGGCCACTGGTGTCAGTTGGTTCACCTAAGATGTATACAGGTGCTCATTGGGTTATGAGTACACCGGACAGGACTCGCCGGGAACATGCTAGTTGGTCATATACCAGACGTCAGATGGCAGTTCCCAGGTGACATGTGTGCAGGTTAGTTCATCGACCTGGGGATCGTCATTTGTCTCGTGTGAGTTCCCACTGTACTTTGATTACCACCCTACCACGGCTCAAAGGAGTCGTGCAAACAGGTTTTAGTTGGGTACAGTCCCGAGCCACATGGAGGCAGTGAGCGTATCTTCAGGGGTTCGTCTCTCCCGGTATTGGGGGTGAGGTCGTGCTGTGTCTAGGAGAGCCATTACACAAAGTCCTTGGCCAAGGCAAGGAGATTTACTGGTAGGTATTCCAGTAGTATCTCAGGGTGTTCTGGGCTTCACTCCGACACGACTTGTACCGCTTTTGGGGGTCTGACTTTTACCAACCCCCTAGGCCCGCCATGCGATACTCATAGACGAACGGACCGGACTGCACGGATATTGTCACTGACAGGCTCAGTAGGGTGTCAGGATGAGTTCACTCATCGACGTCCCTTTTTAGTCAATAGCTGGTGGCCCGTCACGTATTGGCTTATACCTCTAACGTGCTAGTGGTTAAATCCACAACCATAGTATTGACGAGTCTTTAGAGTCCACCACACTTTCTGTTACTCAAGCTTTCGGGCGAAACGCTGTAGAGGCCGTATGGAGATATGGCAGGGTCCGATCAGATACGTGCGGTATTGCACGGATCAGGATCGGACAGTTTGTACTAGTGGCCGTATGGTTATATGGCAGGGTTCGATCAGATACGTGCGGTATTGCACGGATCAGGATCGAACGGATATAACTAGCCGGCTTTGGCTTAAGCCGGTCCTAGTTTAGTACAGTGTAGATTTTGTCTCATTGCATTTGTATCCGGACGGAATACAGATGCGGGTGTGTATGCACAGTATTGGGTTTTCCTGTAATTTATTACGGGACCAGTTTTCTGGAGTTGCCAGTTTGCATTCCGTTCCGGCCGGTTTTTCTTTGTTCTTTCCCGGCCGGACTTTTCCGATGGAGGGGGTAATTTGCAGTTTTGCAAATTACACTTTGTGGAGGACTTATTTGCATAAGGGTTGATATGATAAGCATCTTTGCTTTTCATGCTTTATTGTGATAAGAAAGGATTAGGATTGATGTGTAGTTTTATGATGATTATGTTTGGATGTGGTCACCCTCCTCCTTTTACTACGATCACCTCCCTTCATGCTTCTTATTCTTTCTCCACCATTTCTAAGTTGATTAAGTTTTTCATAAGAAGGAAAAGTTTTTCTTTCCATGGTTGAGTGAGAAGAAAATGAGAGCTTCATGTTTGAGAGGAGAAAAATGAGAGTGATTCATTTTGTGTATATCATTCTTCATCTCATTCCATTGCTAGAAAATTGAAAGCACCAATTTTCTATACACCATTCCTCCATCTATGGCAACCAACCCCAAAAGTGAGACATACACTCTACACTACACTTCCTACAGCAAATCTTGGACGCGTCGATTCGCCAGCTTCGCGCCCGAGTTGCCTCGGTATTGAGGTGGGAGCCCGTAAAAGATGCAGGCGACGTGGTGCCCTTCCGGCGAGGAGGCGAAGACCGGAGATCCCGTGAGGAGATCGGAGTGGAGATGAAGACCGGAGGACTCGGATCAGTCGGTACATCTCTAACCCGTATTCTAGTTAGCTTAGACTTGTTAATGGTTACGATCCGGAGTTTAGTGCGCGGTGGTGCCAGTTTGCAAAGTCCGCAAAATTAAAGTTTATCACCGCTTCCGCATTCCGGCGTCGGATTGACGGCCGGGGCGCCGCCGTGCACTTACAATATCATCTGATCCGGGAGATAGTTGATCGCCGCGAGATCGAGATTCGGAGAGTAAATACAAAAGATAACACCGCGGATCCACTAACCAAGGCCCTCCCTCTGCCGCAGCATGAGCGACTTTTTAAGATGTTGGATATGAGATACGCCAATAATTAGCCTTAGTGCAAGTGGGAGATTGTTGGATATATGTATGCCCTAGAAGCCATTATATGATAGTGTATGTATCGGTTTGTATATATATATATTCAGAGGACATTCTTGCCCGACATGATAGTATGCTATCTGGTTGTACTTTATCTTGACATGTTCATTTGATCATGTTTTCACTCATTTAGTACATGATGATATAGCCTTTAGGATATGCTTGACTACTGAGATTATGATGCGGATCATACTAGTGGGACATGTGTAGTTTATGAGCATATCCTTGAAATGTTCCTAGTCGTGGGTGTATCGAGACGGGGCATCGATATCACCAGAGTATACTAGCGTATACGTTACTTGTCCTATATGATGGGCGATGGGTGATCCCATATCCATTGGTGTGGTGACACCAAAGACCGTATACGGGTGCTCAGTGAGACTGGGTACACTGAACGGACTCGCCGAGAACTCCTATATGGTATTATATCTATCGTCGGATAGCAGTTCTTAGGTGACACTGGTACAGGTTAGTCTGTAGACCCGAGATTTTCATAGAATCTTGTGTGTCCTCCCACTGTACTTTGATCTCCACGCTACCACGGCTCTACTGAGTCGTGCAAACAGGTGGATTTTAGGTAGAGTACCGAGGCACATGGAGGCAATGAGCGATAGGAGGGGTTTCGTCTCTCCCGGTATTGGGGGTCGATATTGCGCTATGTACAATTGGCTATAACAGGAAGTCCCTGGCCAGGGCTGCTGAGATTTACTGATAAATGTTATCAGTAGTTTCTCGATCTGTTATGAGCCATATACTGGCATAACTTATTGAGTTATTGGAGTCGATGATACCATCCCTAGACTTGATATACTGCATATCTGACGAAGAGACCAGACTGTATGGTAAGTGTTGCCAGTTGGCTCGACGGGAGTTTTGACAGGTTCGCTTGTTTTTCTTCTGATCGCTCAATACCCGGGCGGCCGTTATATTTAGATGACCTCTTGCATCTTGTGGGTGTTTGATATGATCATCACCTACTGCCGGCGTATTGATGAGTCTTAAAGTCCCACAAAGGGATTTCCTAGCTCGGGCGAAACGATGTGGGGTGCATATGAGATATGCGGGGGAGCTCGATTAAATGCGAGTAGATGATACCGTACTTTAGTCGGGAGTTTACTATTGGACGGGTCGTATGTGATATGACCGGATTATTAAATCAAGTGTTGATTTAATATTAACTCCATTAGCTAATTTACTAAAACTTATTTCTTTATGATGCATGCATGAGTGTATGTATATGTTGATATGGATGCACACATGCAAGCATACATGTGTCATGGTTGATGATACATTGGTGGTGGCAATGCAAGACTCACATGGTAACATATTTATCTATTTTGTTTATTTGAGAAAAGCAAAATGGGAATAAAATCATGGTTGACTATTCAACTCTCTTGAGTTGACCAAAATCAATAGTTTCATTTGCCCATGATTTTGTAGCCCATGGTTTTGCTTAACCTCAAGTCACAAAATATCTAGATATTTTGTAACAATAGTTTAGCATGATATATCTCTCATTCACTTGGGATTATGTTGGGTTAATGTTATTATTCATTTGAGTCATGTTTGAGCCATCTCTTTCTTCCTCTCTCCTTCAAGCTCTCTAGGGTTTAAAAAGAAAGAGAAGAAATTAAAAAGAAAAGGTTTTTAAGTGAGATCCAAACCCACATCACTAATCTATACTACTCTAGCCCATTAGTGTAGGTTGTTTGCTCCACTCCTTCATAGATCAAGTGACATTAGGAGCTTGAGCAAAGGGACTCCGGGTGGATCGTCGTGGACTTAGAAGGATTCAAGCAAGCCGGTTCAAACTCTAGGAGATCCAAAGAGTCACTCAAAGAGGTCTACAAAGGTTGTATTTCTCCCCACTTAGTATTAGACACTAGTATGTATGTGATGCTACATGTTGTTACTCTAATTTTCTAGTTCGATTCATGGTTGGAATTGTTTAGCACCTCCTAAATTTTTGTTATAGCATGTGTGATGCAACCCTAACCCTAGGCATGGTGCTATAGAATCCCTTCAGATGTGACCCTAAGAAATGACCATAAGAAAAATGGGGGCATTTTGAAGCAAGGGGGGCCGGCGTCGCCGGAATTATGGGGGGCGCCGGTTTAAATCCGAGCATTGAGGCTCGGATTGGCATGGTTGATTTGTGTGCTCTCCACAATCACTATGATACTGTTTGATTTATCTGTTTAACCCTGGTTTGCATTCAGAGATTTGGAGGGAACATGATGCCATACATCACATCAAAACTTTTAGCATTTAACACGCATGCCCACTTGTGCCCACATGTGCCATGGGCAGCCCCACCTAGGTCCGAGAACCAAAGAGCTATGTGCACACTTGTGTTGTGTTGGACCAAAAATATGTACACATGATTATTTGCAAAAAGAACTCTATGGATATCGGTCGTTTTCCTGTTCTGATTGCAGTGTCGGCTCCCAAACGCTATATCCGTGATACTGAGTGTGTTTCCAGTATTTTATCACGAATACCTGTAATCTGTAATTATTGAGCAGACACTAATTAATAGTACCGATATATAACAAAATTGATAATGAATGAGAGGTATTAAAATGCAGTTTTCTGAGATGAACAAATACCCCCAAACTTATCTTTTACTCGTCCCGAGCAAAACAAAAAATCCTAGCCTCATTTTCGCAGGGAACGCGATTGCACTGAGCACGTGCAACAAGCCGTTAAACCTCTAGGTGTCCCTGGTAGGAGGAGTGTTGTCTTCTGAGGGTTTTCAACGGATTACACCCACAAAATCCAGTTAAGTTAGTGTTGTGGAGAAACTGTTGATTCTAATCTTAAGGTTAAGAATCAAAGCTAGAAGTTCTATTATCCAAGTTAGAAACGTCAAACCATATTTTTCACTCCTCACAATTTGTTTAACATAAGCTTATACGCGTCTTTACGTGATTGTGCGGATAGTGTTCATAAGTTTTTTAAGAACTTGATTAGGGTCATTATGTCATAATTACGAATTGGGATAGACTTCTAAAGGATCACACGAGTTTGAAAGGAGTTAAGATTTTCTCAAGTTTCGTTCTCCAGTTAGGTTTCAAGTCAGAATTTATATCATCTTTAACAGAGAACCTAAGTCTTATTCTTCACTCCTACCTTTCACCTGTTATTGTTCATACACACATTTCGTTTATCGTGCAAAACGTCTTTATAAATATAAACCTTCATATCTTCGCGAAAAACTGTTTTTAAAAGAAAACTCGTCTCCGCCAAGATTATTCTCCTACCAAGAACTGTGAGGGCTTTTAACTCGGGAAGAACACTTGCTTAGCTTGTTTTATTTGGCGATTGGAAAGTTAGCGAGGTTTGGGTCAATGACTCCCAAACCAGATGGTTTTAGGGCATTAGGTGTGAAAACACCCCAAGGACTTAATTACCCAAGTTACCAAGGCCACAAAACAAAAGACTCATTTTGTTTCTTTTAAAATATTCTGAAAGCAGTGAAAACGGAGATATAGTCAGTTTTTCTTTTAAATTCTGAAGACATGATCATGTGGATAAGGTGTGTAATTACTCCAACAAGGTTCCAGATGGGTTATTTTTCAGACTTTGTAGCTTCCATTAAAACCTCTATAATATCCTTCATATTCACTTTACTTCATGAACTATTCTTAATATTACTTAATTCAGAACAAACCTGTTTGATCCTAAAGATATTTATCAATTTTCAAAAGTTTGAGACATGTCAAACCTTTCATCGAATTCTCAAGAACATATGACACGTGTAAAGTGTTATAAAAGACGTATATCAGGTATGGTTAAACACAAGGGAGGGTTATTTTTCGGGTCGTCGGTCTCACAAAAAGGATTTAGTTATTTCTAACTTATCAACCGAACCGTCAGACTTCGAATCTAAGTTTTCCCACTAGCTAACATGACAAAAAAGTTTTTATGTTTTGATGAATTTTTTTTAATTTTTTTGGGTTATTCAATATGTATGCAATGCAGAATATACACATGATGTAGCAAAATAAATGCAGTGTTCACCCCCAAACCTGAGTCTTACAATGTCCTCATCGTTGCCCCCGTCGCTGGTAGCTAGACTTAGACAACAGGGTGAGAATTTTATTCAAAGAAAAAGAAAAAACCTAAGACTAATTACAGCATATACAGGTTAAAAGATTGGGTTAGTCCAGAAATTAATACCAGCCATTTAAAAATTTTGTCAATATAATTCAAGGGCTGGTAAAGGATAAGTATATGGAAAAAAAAGAAAAAGAATGTGTTGGTTGTTAGTGAAGGGCATGGGTGTGTGTAAATAGGGATCAGAAGATATTGAAGGTGAAGATGAAATTTTGAAGAGGTAAAAGAGTTGTTGCCCGAATGAATAGAATTTTCAAGAAACTCATGTTGAGTTTCGAAGTCAAGCTCGTTTAAAAACCGGAGTTCATCCGCAAAAATTCAGCAAAGGAAAGGTTCTTAGAATGATCCCAAATTGTTCCTAACTCAAACTCACAAAGAATATCCAGTTCATCTGTAAATATTTCTTCAAAACTCTGCATGAAAGAATGTATTTCAAGGCTGCCTTCCTCCTTATGATTTTCCACAATCCTATTCTTATCACTATGGTTTTCTAATTCTCCCAATACAATTTCTTCATCATCACATTCACAAATGGGTAGGTATATATCATCTAAAAAAATAGGTTCCCACACTAACGTTTCTTCCGAAATAATATCACTAAATGATACAAAAATTGTGGGTTCCTGATCATTGATCTCTTCTAACAATCTATCCAAACCATACCCGCCAAAATTATAAGCTTCCTCCTCTAAAATTGGAATACGAAAATCATCTGGCTGACTCGGAGGGTTTTCTTGTGTGTCCTGATAACACTCAGTCAATTCATTTGCATCGTCAACTGTGAAATCATCAAAATTCAGTTGATCGTTTATTTTACTTGGGTGACTTTCTGTTCATATCATAATATTGCATTTTATATTCCCCATTCTTATGCATTTTACAATAAAAACAGGTGCTTTTGACGCATGTCTGCTATATAGTACAGATTACAGGTTCTTGGAGCGAAAACAGTGAAAAAGACAGAAGACGACACAAAAAGGGACTTTTGACCAACAAATAGAAGGATCCTAGTCAAGCCTAGACGAAGAACAGTTCACAATCAACAAGGCAACGCAAGGTCCAAAATGTCAAGGCAAACGGTTAAAAGATCACTACAAGTTTTCACTGAAAGATCTGGAGAAGACCCAGAAGCCAAATGGAGAAAAGAACTATATAAATAAAAAGCCCAAAGCATCAAGAATGAGCCCAGAAAAATTGACCAGATGAACTCATCAATGGGCCACGGAACCGCGGCCCTACCCCCACCAATGCCGCGGTTCCGCGGCCATCAGACGCACGTGTCGGTGAATATTTCTTCTGGCGGTGCGTCGGTGCTTTTGTTGGGATTTTTCGGGGGTATATCTGTAATAGCACATATGCGAGCAATTGTAACCCTAATTTTCCCATTCCCTATAAAAATGTATTCTAAAGATTGTATTAGGGATGCCTCTTTTCAATAAATAAAATTCAGATTCTTTTGAGGATTAAAGAGCATCATTTCTGTAAGTTCTTCTTTTAATTCCTGCCTTAGTTTATAATTAAATTCTTGCCTTAGATTAATTAATCTTTTGCCTTAGTTAATTCTAGTGTAGAATCTCTTAAAACTGCAGTAGGAAATTAATCCAATAGATCTAAAAATGCAAAATCTCAAAATGATGTTTTTAATAAATGCCCTAATGAGCGAGTAATTTCCTCGCTTGTTAGGGTTAGGAATAAGGGAGGGAATGTGAGATGAAGATCTCTCATCTCTTTCGTGCTCAATTATTTTTAATAACTAGAACTTCATGCATGCATGCATGATCCGCTCCCTATGGCATCCTACCCACGAGGTAACGGTGAAATCGTAGTATAAAGGACCGGACATGCATGTCTTCCATGAAGGTTAGAGCAAATATTAGGAAAGGACGGATAAGGATCTAGAGGAAGAAACTTCGTTTCTTCCCAATCATCCTAATCCCTTTTTCTAATAATTGCTATAACTTCTAAAAGATTTCATCTAGGGCATTGAAAGAGGTGTGACATTCAATCTTATCAAACTCCACCTTAGACCTAATCCTAGCAAGTTTCTTAACCATCGTACAACTTAGTTTTTTTTTTAGATTAAATTAAAAGACCAAACACCCATTGGAATCAGCTCGTAAGAACACTTAGGAAAATTACACATCCCTGTGGACCGACCCGTATTCACCGGCTAGATTCATGCGACGTCGTTCTTGATTGCGGTAAATATTTTTGATCGTTAAAAACCCACTCTGATCAAATGGCGCCGTTGTCGGGGATGGCGTAAAATTTCCTTTTTGTAATTTCGGGTTGATATAAATCTTATAAATCATAAAAATCTAAAAATAGAAAAAGTACAAAAAAATTATCAATTTTTATCTGTTTGAAGGGTTTATCGTTTGAATCTTGCAGGAACAGCGAAGAATCTCAGATCTGGAAATTTACAGAGGGCAAAACAGAAATTTATACATCAGAACAGAGGAGGATTGGAACAAAAGAGCGGCAGAATTTTTCTCAGAGCACGAGCCCTCCACGACACCGCGGAACCGCGGCCGTTGTGCGCCAAGAACCGTGGAACCGCGGCTCTCCTGCCACGTCAGCCCCTCCAATTTGCATGGTTTGTTCTCTCCTTCTCCCCTCTGCAACCTACAATATATCCTTTGTCAATTTTTCTGCAGGATTTCTTTGCGCTAAAAATCTTCTTCCCCCTTCTCAATAACAGAATTTTTGCAGGTTTCTTTGTGCCGCGCTTAAAAATAATTAATTGCAAGTGAAATTACTGTTTTGCATATTTAATCGGACTTTAAGGGGCTATTGACCAAACTCAGATTGGGTGGGGATTTCATCACCCTTCCCAGGACCCCAGAAAGCACTTAAAGCATTTGCATTTACCACTCTAAATTAAAAAATACTAGACTCAGCCCTAAGGACGTCGAGCTCACTAGGACAAAGGACTAGTCATAGGCATCAGCCGTTAATCCTAACCTGACTTTGCGGTGTCTAGGCAAGTGTGTCAAGGCAAGTGGTTACTTAATTAGGACCGCTACTTGTAGCGGGAAGCCTCCCACTTACCTGGCACTTACCTGGCCGCAATTGGCGATGAAGAGGCGGTTTGAGGTCCTATTTCTAATCCTAGTTAGGAGCTGTCTAGCTGACCTAGGTGACCCTAGATCTAGGCCTGATTGTGCATGTATGGTTGATCGCATTTGTGTCACAAGTCTCTTTTCAAAAATCTTTTTGCAAAAATTTCACATAAAAAAAAAAGAAAAAAAATCTTTTCAAAACTTGTAACTTGTCGCTAAAGAAATTTTGCAACTCACTTACACCACTTCTTCTCATTGACGTTATCTTACCTCCACATTCTGTCTTTCATTTTTCTGACTACACTACCCCTTTAGTGTATGTCACTTTGGACTAGGGACACTAACGCCCGATTAGTCCGTATTTCGTTGGTACCGACCGACGAACCTTTCGACACCGAAGTCAAAATTCCGTCCACTTTCTTACCTCCACCTTCAAATTCTTCCTCCGAAGGCATGTCGGGATTCAACCCCAACAATACCTTACTGACGGGAATGATTCCACCTCCGTTAGGTGCGAATAACCTGAATCAACCGCCTGTTGAAGCGCCCACACGAGTCGCGCTCCGGGATCTCTTCTACCCTGTCCGCACTTCTTTACCTACCTGTCTTTCACCCCCACCGGGAAATGGGAACAATTTTGAAATAAAACCACATTTCATCAATATGCTGCCAAAATTTCACGGTTTGGAATCAGAAGATGCGTATATTTTTATTAATAAATTCCAAAACGTTTGCGCTATGATGAAAATGACCCAATTAAGTGATGACGCTATAAGGCTAAGGGTCATTCCTTTCACCTTATGTGACCTAGCCGAGAAGTGGCTATACAGCACCGCATCACATTCAATTAGAAATTGGGACGAGTTTATGAAAGCTTTTCTTAAATAGTTCTATCCTCATCACAAAACTGCTAGAATCCGTAATGAGATTATACAATTTTCACAGCTTCCTTCCGAACCATTTTGGAAGTGTTTTGAGAGATTTAAAGACCTACTCGTTCAATGCCCTCATCAGGGGATCGAAAGTTGGCAACTTTGCCAAACATTATACGAGGGATTGAACTCGGCAACGAAGCAGTTGCTAGAAACCATCTGTCAAGGTCACTTTCTCTCCAAATCTAGTGAGGAAGCGTGGCAGTTTCTTAAGGATCTTAGTGAACAAACAATTCAGTGGGAGAGCACCAAGACCACATCAACTTCTTCTAGTGGTCAATCTAGGGCAGGCATACATCAAGTAGAGATGTCGATTGCTATGAAGGCCGAGATGGCCGCTCTTACGAAAAAGCTAGAAGCGATTGAGACCAAAATCTCGTCGCCTTCTCCTGCCCCTGTTATGCCTCCACGAACTGTTTGTGCTTGTTGTGCGGATCCATCACATCTTACCGAAGAGTGTCCTTACAATGCTTCTACTCAAGGACAGGATCAAGTCAATGCTGCCTTTCAGCAACGACAGAGAAACGATCCATACTCTTCGACATACAATCCGGGGTGGAGGAGTCACCCAAATTTCGCTTGGAACCAAAATCAACAATTCCAAGGAAATAACAATTTTCAAAGGCCTCCTCCTCCACAACAACAACAAGCACCTCCACAAACTCAATTTCAACAGCAACCTTTTCAACAGCAACCTTATCCTAATCAAGTGAACAATTTTGTGCCTAACAATTCTTACCCGCCAAACAATTTTGTTCAACCTAATAATGACAAGGTTACTTCGCTCGAAAGAAGTCTAGATGCGTTCTTAAAGCAATCTACAGCAAGATTAGAGACTTCTATTCAATCTTTGGTGCAAAATAGTGCCTCACACGATCAAAACATCAAATCTATTGAGGCACAAATTACACAACTCAATGCAGCTTTGAGCGAGCGCGAAAAAGGAAAGCTCCCATCTCAACCACTGCCCAATCCCGGTCACGCACATGTTGCATATCAACAGCAAAATCATAACGTAAATGCTGTGACCACGTTGAGATCGGGAAAAGTGTTGCAAAACAATGTGGGTATTAACAATGACACCCCTGCCGGTGGCCCTTCTTCATCTTCTTCACCTTCTTCTTCTACTTCTTCTTCGCTAGAGCCTATTCTCCATCCTTCACATGGCTCTACTTCTTCTAGCTCGAACGGACCCACTTCTCACAACACGAACACATCTACACGGGGTTCCATTCCAACTCAATAATCTGATCCGCAAAAATTGGACTCAACAACCTTTCAAAATGTTCCTTTTCCAAATCGGTTGAGATCCAATAAACCAACTCCACAAATGGAGAAGATTGTTGAGCTGTTCAAACAGGTTAGCATAAATATCCCTCTTTTGGATGCAATCCAACAAGTTCCTTCATATGCAAAAATCTTAAAGGACTTATGCACCAAAAAGAGGAAGTCACAAGTACCAAAGAAAGTTTTTGTGGCTAGTGCTATTAGCGATGCTCTTGTCAATTCTTTACCCCAAAAGCAAAAGGACCCCGGTTGTCCTACCATTTCGATAACAATTGGGGACAAGAACATCAATAGAGCACTATTAGATCTTAGTGCTAGTGTCAATTTGCTAGCTTATTCTGTGTACGAGCAATTAGGCGTTGGAGAGCTTAAGCCCACTCACTGTACTCTCCAAATGGCCGACCGATCAATCACCCATCCTAGGGGAGAATTGGAGGATGTGTTAATTAGAGTAGGGGATTTCATTTTCCCCGTTGACTTTATTGTTATGGATACACAACCTGTCGCTAACCCCCGGAATCAAATTCCGGTGATACTTGGTCGACCATTCCTTGCGACCTCCAACGCAGTGATCAATTGTCATAATGGTTCAATGAATCTATCTTTTGGCAATATGATAATTAAGCTCAATATTTTCAAGTTGGGAAGTCAGCCGGCCGAGCCTAATGCTAACGTACTTGATGTTTGCTCGATCAATGAGATCGCGGAGGAGGACTGTGAGTTCAAAAATTTTTTGTTCGATCACAGCAATGTTAACGCCACTAGTGCGTTCCTCCTAGAATCCGACACAGCTTTCACGGCGGACAACGATTATGAGTGTTTTACTTTTGTTGACGATTTTGAAGACTCATCACCTGAGTTGGAGTCTTTTGCTTTTTCGGATGAATTAGTTGAACCATCCGACTCGGTTGCGTACACTCGATTTGAACCTTTGATGGAATCCTTCGAGTTTGAAACAGTTACTCCATTGTTACCATCTATTGTTTCACCTCCTAAATTCGAACTAAAGCTTTTGCCGTCGCACCTAAAATATGCTTATCTAGGTGAGAATGAGACCTTACCCGTCATCATATCGGCCTCTCTAACTCTTGAGCAAGAGAAGGCCCTTTTAATGGTCTTAGAAAATAATCGGCAAGCTTTTGGCTGGTCTATGGCGGACATCAAGGGGATTAGTCCCCTCATAGTCGAACATCATATACATTTGATGGATGATGCCAAGCTGGCAAGGGATCCACAAAGACGCCTCAACCCCATTATGAAAGAGGCTGTCAAGAAGGAGATTGTTAAGTGTCTTGATAGTGGTATCATTTACCCTATCTCGGATAGCCAATGGGTTAGCCCCATTCATGTTGTGACAAAGAAATCAGGCATCACGGTCATTACCAACGAGGCAAATGAGTTAATTCCTACTCGCACCCAAACTGGGTGGCGAGTTTGCATCGACTATAGAAAAATCAATGCCGCGACAAGGAAAGACCACTTTCCTTTACCTTTCATTGACCAAATGCTTGAACGATTGGCGGGGCACGAGTTCTACTGCTTTCTAGATGGCTATTCCGGTTATAACCAAGTCCCCATCGCCAAAGAGGATCAAGACAAGACCACATTTACTTGTCCCTTTGGCACCTTTGCTTATCGTCGTATTCCCTTTGGGTTATGCAATGCACCCGCTACATTTTAGCGGTGTGTGATGGGGATCTTTTCAGACATGGTTGAAAAGTTCTTGGAGATCTTTATGGATAATTTCTCCATTTTTGGTGACTCCTTCGACGAGTGTTTACGATATCTTGACGCTGTTCTTACCCGCTGTAGGGATAAGAACCTAACTTTGAATTGGGAGAAGTGCCATTTGATGGTACGAGAGGGCGTTGTCTTAGGACATGTCATCTCGCAAAACGGCATAGAGGTTGATAGAGCCAAACTTGAAGTCATCTCTAATCTTCCTCCTCCTAAATGCGTCAAAGACATCCGAGCTTTCCTTGGTCATACTGGATTTTATAGATGATTCATCAAGGATTTTAGCAAGATTGCTAGACCCTTGACTCTCTTATTGGCCAAGGACATAACATTTGATTCCGACTCAACTTGCATGGAAGCATTCGAGTCTTTGAAACACTCTCTCATTTCTGTGCCCATTCTTTCATCTCCAGACTGGACGCATCCTTTCGAAATCATGTGCGACGCATCAGATTTTGCCATTGGTGCTGTTCTTGGACAGCACATTAATAAGATGCCGCATGTGATTTACTACGCTAGCCGAACACTAAATGAGGCCCAACTAAACTACACAATAACAGAAAAAGAGTTTTTGGCGGTTATGTTTGCACTTGAAAAATTTCGGCCTTATCTAATCGGCTCTCCAGTCATTGTGTATACCGATCATTCAGCTCTTCGCCACCTTTTTGCGAAGAAGGATGCTAAGTCGAGACTAATACATTGGATCCTTTTGCTACAAGAGTTTGACCTTGTCATAAGGGACAAAAAAGGATGTGAAAACGTAGTAGCCGATCACCTTTCACGACTTTCTTCTTCGCCTACACTTGAACTTCCTATCACTGATGCTTTTCCCGATGAGCAACTCTTGACCGTTTCTTGCGAACCATGGTTCGCTGATATAGTAAACTAATTAGCCACCGGCTTGATACCTAAAGATTGGTCGAAATAGGATAAACTTCGATTCTTGTCCCAAGCAAAGCATTTTTACTGGGATGAACCTTATCTTTTTAAATACTGTTCCGACCAAATCATTCGTCGGTGTGTACCGGAAAATGAGGTTAAGAGTGTGCTGTCTTTTTGCTACGATCAAGCATGTGGCAGGCACTTTGGCCCAAAGAAGACAGCCGAAAAAATCTTGCAGTGTGGTTTCTATTGGCCACGACTCTTTAAGGATGCATATGAATACTGCAAGACTTGCTCCCGGTGCCAACACTTGGGCCGGATGTCGCAGAGAAACGAAATGCCGCTCCAACCGATTTTGGTTGTGGATGTTTTTAATGTTTGGGGTATAGACTTCATGGGACCATTTCCTAACTCTTTTGGAAATGTGTATATTCTTTTGGCTGTTGACTACGTTTCAAAGTGGGTCGAGGCTGTGCCTAGCCGAACAAACGACAACAAGGTTGTCGCTCGATTTCTTAAAAAACACATCTTTTCTCGATTTGGGCACCCTCACGCGATAATAAGTGATAATGGTTCTCACTTTTGCAATAGGACTTTCGAGTTCTTAATGCGCAAATATTCTATCACCCATAAGCTGTCAACGCCATACCACCCCCAAACATGTGGGCAAGCCGAGGTCTCGAATCGGCAAATCAAGCAAATCTTGGAGAAAACGGTTTCTAAAAACCGTAAAGATTGGTCACTCAAACTGATCGATGCACTATGGGCTTTCCGTACTGCATACAAGACCGATCTTGGTATGTCTCCATACCGGCTTGTTTACGGGAAGGCTTGCCACCTCCCAGTAGAGATTGAGCACAAGGCATTTTAGGCTATCAAAGAGCTAAATTTATCTTTAGGAAATGCGGGCAGCAATCGAAAGCTGTAGTTGAATGAACTAGAAGAGCTGCAGGATGAGGCATATGATAATGTTGTAATTGCTAAAAACCGAGCTAAAGTGTTCCACGATAAACACCTTTTGCGTAAAACATTTAAACCTGTTCAACAGGTTTTACACTATGATACTCGGTTACATTATCACCCCGGCAAGCTCCGTTCTAGATGGAGAGGACCTTTTGTAGTCCGCACCGTTTATCCGCACGGTGCGGTTGATCTTGAAAATCCAGAGGACGGTATTTTATTCAAAGTTAATGGACATCGATTGAAACTGTTCCTCACAGCGAACCATTCGGAGGAGCTCCTGTTTTTGCAGGAGCCAATTTACACTGATTGATTTTCCTCCACTTTCACCCCAGATTTTCCAATCAATTTTCTAAAACTTTATTTCAAATAAGTTTGGGTGTGTGTATCATTTGTAAATATGTTAATAAGCAGGACATTGCCGACATTATCGACCCTCTTGGTGCAGCATGACAGTGAGGACACTGTCAAGTTTAAGTTTGGGGGTATGCTCGGTACGTTTTCTTCCTTCGCATTCATATGTACATTTTGCATTTGCATACTTATTTTGAAAACCCATAAAAAATTTAAAATTTCAAAATTATAAAAATAAATGTATTCAATTTTGACCATATTTAGCTTGAGTTTGACAAATAGGTTAACTGGCTACGAACAACTAGATCTTAGATTGAATAAATTGAAAACCCTAAAAATAACCTTCTTTAAAGATTAACGGTAGAAAGTATATGTCTTTGTAGTTTATTTAGAAATAGGCAAATTTTGAGTTCACTTTTTGGGCTAAGTTGAAATAAAGGAAAAATATTGATATTCTTATTAGAGTATAAGTTTGAAAAATAATTCCTAACTTAAGTCTAGATTCTGAAATGTATGCCCTACAAATTGCACAATCACGCACCTTGAAACTTGGAATAGTAGAAGAGACCTTGAAATGCTCTTGTCTAAAGTCCCTAGTACGAAGAAAATAAAAAAATGTGAATAAAGAAAAAATGAACACTGGTTTTTGTGATTACTTAAGGCTGCAAAAATAGAAAAATATTTAGCGAGGGTGCTTCATCACCTAGTGCCTTAGACCAACTGGTTTGGGAGTCACTGCTAAAAAAAGCCTTGGGTGTTGCAAGACTAGGAATTACGCTTTAAAAGTGCAAACGCATCTTGTAATTGGTCGTTGGTACTCAAGAAGTATTAACGGTCACATGAAGGATGTGTAAGCAGAATTCATTTGAAAATTCACCAATTAATAGGTGCTTTGGACAAAAGGACAAGAGTATGATTGCTTGATTTGAATTTCCAAGTGTAGGGATGATTTATACACGCACGTGGGGATATATGATTAGAGTTGAGATAAGAGAAAGGAATGAAGAATAGAACTTGTATCTTTAGTAGAGTTGATAGAAAAATTCCTAAGCGGAGATGGAACCTTAGAAGGAAAACTTAAGAAATGCCGAAAGCTGAGTAAGTCTATCGAATATATATAATCTTAAGTTAAATGATGAGGAAGTGTGAAGAATATGGGTGGATAATTTATGAGTCGAAGATATTAGACTTCCTTGTTAGAAAACCTAATTGGAAAACAAAAGTCAGTGGGCCGAATTGATAGGATTTTGTGGGTATTATCCGCTGAAAACCCTCAGGAGACAACACTCCTCCTATTAGGGACACCTGGAGGTTTAACGGCTTGTTGCACAAGCTCAGTGCAATCGCGATTCCCTGCGAAAGTGCGGTTAGGTTTTTAGAATAAAAAATAAGTTTGCTCGAGGACGAGCAAAAGATAAATTTGGGGGTATTTGTTCATATCATAATATTGCATTTTATATTCCCCATTCTTATGCATTTTACAATAAAAACAGGTGCTTTTGACGCATGTCTGCTACATAGTACAGGTTACAGGTTCTTGGAGCGAAAACAGTGAAAAAGATAGAAGACGACACAAAAAGGGACTTTTGACCAACAAATAGAAGGATCCTAGTCAAGCCTAGACGAAGAACAGTTCACAATCAACAAGGCAACGCAAGGTCCAAAATGTCAAGGCAAACGGTTAAAAGATCACTACAAGTTTTCACTGAAAGATCTGGAGAAGACCCAGAAGCCAAATGGAGAAAAGAACTATATAAATAAAAAGCCCAAAGCATCAAGAATGAGCCCAGAAAAATTGACCAGATGAACTCATCAATGGGCCACGGAACCGCGGCCCTACCCCCACCAATGTCGCGGTTCCGCGGCCATCAGACGCACGTGTCGGTGCATATTTCTTCTGGCGGTGTGTCGGTACTTTTGTTGGGATTTTTCGGGGGTATATCTGTAATAGCACATATGCGAGCAATTGTAACCCTAATTTTCCCATTCCCTATAAAAATGTATTCTAAAGATTGTATTAGGGATGCCTCTTTTCAATAAATAAAAATTCAGATTCTTTTGAGGATTAAAGAGCATCATTTCTGTAAGTTCTTCTTTTAATTCCTGCCTTAGTTTATAATTAAATTCTTGTCTTAGATTAATTAATCTTTTGCCTTAGTTAATTCTAGTGTAGAATCTCTTAAAACTGCAGTAGGAAATTAATCCAATAGATCTAAAAATGCAAAATCTCAAAATGATGTTTTTAATAAATCCCCTAATGAGCGAGTAATTTCCTCGCTTGTTAGGGTTAGGAATAAGGGAGGGAATGAGAGATGAAGATCTCTCATCTCTTTCGTGCCCAATTATTTTTAATAACTAGAACTTCATGCATGCATGCATAATCCGCTCCCTACGGCACCCTACCCACGAGGTAACGGTGAAATCGTAGTATAAAAGACCGGACATGCATGTCTTCCATGAAGGTTAGAGCAAATATTAGGAAAGGACGGATAAGGATCTAGAGGAAGAAACTTCGTTTCTTCCCAATCATCCTAATCCCTTTTTCTAATAGTTGCTATAACTTCTAAAAGATTTCATCTAGGGCATTGAAAGAGGTGTGATATTCAATCTTATCAAACTCCACCTTAGACCTAATCCTAGCAAGTTTCTTAACCATCGTACAACTTAGTTTTTTTTTTAGATTAAATTAAAAGACCAAACACCCATTGGAATCAGCTCGTAAGAACACTTAGGAAAATTACACATCCCTGTGGACCGACCCGTATTCACCGGCTAGCTTCATGCGACGCCGTTCTTGATTGCGGTAAATATTTTTGATCGTTAAAAACCCACTCTAATCACTTCCTGGATGATTCAGTTGATTTTTATAAGGAGAGTAGAATGCAACGACTCTGAAATCACTGTACAGAAATTTTCTTGTTATTGTACAGAAAAGAGTATTACAGCCTGTGTAAGAGTTAAAAGTTACTTTTGTCAAATAAAAGCAAGAAACAACTTGTAGCTCACTGGTAAAGCCTCTACACTGCTGTGACGTAGCCTGTGTGTTCAAATCCCATCAGACACAAATTTTTTTCTGATTTTTCTTTTTATTTTTGGAAGCCCAAGAGTTGCACGTGCAATACATGGGGAAATGAAAAGTTCAGAAAAATCAAACAGACGCAATGAGGTGTACACACCCAAAAAAAACCACGTGGCACGAATCTCGAGGCATTTGCCTCAAATCCGACCAACCAAATTGCCCATAGGGCCGGCGCCAACGGTCGAGATGAGCCTAATTGACTCCGTGCTTTGCACACTCGTCTCTTCAGCTCCTCTTAACTCCCCTACACTGTTTGATTTTCCTGCAATCAAACAGAGACCTTTCATTTTACCATTTAACATCTTTTTAATGCTTTTTAATCCACAATTTTAATTCCCAAACCCTAATTCTCCACTATAAATACCACCCCATGCCCTAGCTCCCCTCTATTATGAAATTCCTGCAAAAATTCTCTCAAAAAGTTCCTAAATGCAAGTGGAGTTAGCAACCAAGCTTCTTCCATCGAAAATCAAAGCCAATTCCGGAGCTCCCGAGACGTCACGAAGCCCCTCCCTTCTTCCTTACTATCTTCTAGATATTATCAAGCTGTAAGTCCCTCCCAACTCTCCTTCTTTTCATTGAAATTCATCTCCAAATCAAAGTGGAGTTATTCCCGATATCTTTCTTTCTAAAACCTAGAACTCCCTTTTCCTTTATACCTTGGTCAATCTAATGTTATCACACTAATTATAACTTTAATTACAAATGTTTAGATTCAAGTTTAACCAAAATTTTCATGTGAAACAAATATAAATGAACTTTTTCATTAAAATACCTTGAACTTTATTATCGTCTCTTTTCGATATTGTAACACCCTAGTGCTATTATACGATATTTTATTTGGGGCATTTCAGATCTTGCGACAGTTTTCTTGATTATTATTGTTTTTTAGTGCGGATGGTGCATTTGGTAACCATGGTTAGTATCCGAACCGACCCGCATGCTTGAAACCCATCATGGTTCTAGATTACATCATATTTTACTAGTACAGAGAATCTATGCACATCTAGATTCTATATACATGTATGATCTATTTAGTATCTGCATATCGTTTAAATAATACAAATTATAACCAGATAATAATTTTTAATATCTAGCATGACATGTTATCATACTCCATATCCTATGTTTGCATCCATATATCGTGTTCATGTCCAGATTGATAAAACAGACTCGTTTGGATCGCTACTTATATTTACGTATATATGTTCTTAAGGGTATGTATTTTTATTAACCGGATATCGCAGTATGGTTTTGGCTTGTACGTATATTATCCATATTTTAAAACTAGATTTTTTGAAGAAACCCGGGTATTTTTCAGAGTATTTTGATATTAACTGTATAATCCAAGAATATATATTATAATATTTTCTAAAACTTAAAAACTAAGCTAACAGTATTACTTACAATATATATAATATTTTAACTAATAAATCCTATTCTACTCTCTCTCTCTCTCTTCTCGCTCGCTCTCTCTCTCTCTTATATATATATAATTATATTATTATATAACCTCACCTTCTCTCTCCCCCTCTCATTTCTTTATCCCGCGACGAGAAAACCCAAAACTCGAGCCCTAACCCTAACCTTACACCTTACCTCATCGCCGACCCCGACCTTCCCTCGTTGTCACCACCACCCTCATCATCACCTTCATCGTCTCCTCTCCTCCTCTATCCCCGACCACGACCCCTGCAACCAAGAGCAACCTAAGAACCCCTCATCGCCGGCGACTCGCCGGCGCCATCATCCCGACCTCGCCGTCATCTCCTCATCCCTCTTCTCCACTCCCCAAGAACCTACAACCCACGACCCCATCACCATCGGCTACAACAGACCCAATGCCAACTCAAGAAACCCACTGCCATCACCGTTACCCTTGCCGGAGACCTCACTGTCGTCACCCTCCTCCTTCTCCCTACCTCTATCCAACTTCCGACACCATAAACCACCACCATCGACCCTAACTCCCCCGATGACCTCAACAGCAATCCAAGAAACCTCTGCCCCTCGCCATTGATGGCTGCCCATCGTCGACATTGTCTCCTCCTCTGTTCTCTGTCCCCTGAAAACCAACCAGCAACCACACCCTAGTCTTCTTCTTTTCTTCTCTTCTCGTCTCTTCTTTCTTTCTTTCTTCTCTTGCTTTCTTGATTCTTGATCGTTTCGCCAGAGTCACACGCGTCGCCGACGATCCGAACGACACAGTCATCGTCATCGTCCAGCCTAGTCATCACGTCACGTCATTGTTCCGCCAGGTCTAATCCTGCGCGCGTAGTTTACATCGCGACGTTTATCCGACGTCGAACGTGACATACGTACCCGACATGAGATCCGATCAGGCAATTTTATCTTGCAACATGCTATTTTACTTGTTCATCATAGAAAACTTCATTTTAATACCACTCATTCGTTATCTATTTTGTATATATCGGTACTATTAACCGGTGTCTGCTCCGAATTACAGATTACAGGTGTTCGTGATAAAAGACTGGAAACACACTCAAAATTACGGATATAACGTTTGGGAGCTGACACTGCAAACGGAACAGAAAACCGATCGATATCCAATAAGATCTTGTGCAAACAATATTGCATACACAATTTTTGGTCATACACAATACAAGTGTACACATACCTCTTTTGGGACATAGACCATGGTGGGGGCTGCCTCGGAACACTCATGATTTGTACGAGTGGGCACAAGTGAGTGTGATGTGTGTTTAATGCTAAAAGTTGTGATGTGATATAATGCTTCAAGTTTCCCTCCAAATTCCTTAGTGCAAACCAGGTTATTAAAAAAGAAATCAAACAGCACCAGAGAGATTATGGAGTGCACTCAAGATCACCACAGCAAAACGAGCCCCAATGCCCTGACCAAAACCAGTGAGACCCCCTCAAAAACCGGTGTCACCGGTCCTATTTGCTCCAAATACCCTCATTTTTCTTCTGGTCATTTCTTAGGGTCACATCAGTCCATCTATATTGTTTAGTTGAGCCTATAAATACCAGAACAGATATTGAGCAAGGGACCATGTAACATATACTCTATTTTTATAGTTTTTTTTAGTTTTGGTTTAGCTTGAGAGTTGAGTGGGATTCAACTTGGTTTCTTCTTCTTATTCCCTCTTGAAGATTTCTTTTGAGAGCTTCATTATGGAGATTGAATAAGTTACCAATATCTTGTACCTAAACTTCTTCAAGTGTTAATAATATTGCTTTTGTTTTGTTTACTTGCTTCTTTGTTTCTTGCTTTCTTTTCATTATGATGTGTAACTAATTTTTCTTTAGTTGTGGTAATGGTGAGGAAATGAGACGAAAGGCTTTGCCTCCTCCTCCTCTTGTTAATGTTTAATATGCTTATATATATATGATTCTAACTTAAAGATTGTTTATGTATTGATGTGATATGGTATTTTGAAACACGGTTACTTTGTAACCTCCTCATATACCATATTCACTCATTTCCCCATTTCAATGTTTAAGTTAAAATTAATTTGGTGTTAAGTTTGCTAAGTTGAGATATTGTATTTTGTGATCAAGTGATTGACAATCGCTTGGTTTCATATACGATACACTATCACAGACACTTAGTAAACTCAACACTAAAATCATTTGCTCTCATTCACTAGTTTGTGTTTTTGATGTTGTGGTATACTTGCTAACTCTCGTGCTTAGTGTTGACACCCCAACCTTGGACATACAAACGGTAAGTGAACAAAAAAGACTCGTTTCGTGTTTTGCGGCGAATATCGGAATTTGATGATTTGTGTTTCGCAACCGTCTTGACAAGTCATGCTTCATGCCGGGATCGACGTAAGGACGAACAACTCATGATCAAGGGAACGTCGAAGAAATCGTCGGGATTTGACCTTCCGAGCCACAACCACTTCTTTCTTAACTTGTTTTCTTTATTATCTTGTTTTCGTATTCTTTTATTTTTAGTGACAAAACCAAACCATTCATTATTTGTTGAACCTTAAACAACAAAACCTAATATACAATTCCCTGCGGATCGACCCGTACTTACCGGCTTGCTATAACGCGCCGTGCATTTGCGGTTTATAAATTTTAAAACGAGAACGAGCTCGCGTGCACATCCATTTCTTAAAACATATCCATTTCCAAAACATACGCGTTTGCGCGCGCGGGTGAATTCCCAACATTACTATATTAATGTCTATATGAATAAAAATAGTACATGTGTTTTATTATACAACAAATGTTATAGATTTACAGTTTTACGATGTAACAACCTAGTTTATTTATACCAATTCCAGTTCTCGTATTTCCTTAATTGTGGTATTTTCCTGATTTATCGTGTTTTGGGTGTGTTCATATCATAATTTTGCATTATTACATTCGCCATTCTTATTCATTTTACAAATAAACAGGTGTTTTTAATCCATGTCTGCTACATAATTGCAGGTTACAGGTTCTCGGAACAAAACAGTGAAAATGATGAAAAGACGATATAAAAGTGAGACTTCGACCAACAAATAGAGAATCTTTATCATGCCTACAGTTTAAAGAACAAACGAAGATCAATGAACAATTTCACAAAGTACAAAGGCAGCATAAAGATTCAAGACTTCAACGCGAAGCAAACGATAAAAGTCCACAACATTATACACTGTGGAAATCTTAAAGAAACTAGAAGACATTCTGAAGAACCAAGTGAAAAAAAGCCAAGCAAAAAGCAACAGAAATAACCCCAGAAGATTCCAGCCAGAGAACCCACCATATGGCCGCGGTTCCGCGGCCATAAGGAGCACGTGCCGGTGCAATTTTTGTCGGTGGGGCGGTGCGTTGACTAGGCTTCTTAGGGGTAATTTTGTAAATGCAGATAGGGATCGAATGTAACCCTAGGGTTTCTATGATCTATAAATAGAAACCCTAATACTCTTTTTGGAGCATGACTCTTCTTGTGCCTAATTTTATTCATCTAAATTCAGAATTCAATTCCTAAAATGTTGAAGAGAGTATCAAATAAAAATTAAAGTAAGTCTTTTCTTTTCTTGCCCTAGTTTAATTTTCCTTTCTGCCTTAGTATAACTTTTATTTATCTGCCCTAATTTAGATTTTAATTATCCGCCCTAGATTAAATAATTAGGTTATTAAAAACAATCATAAAAATGAAATCTTTTGTCAATTTCCTAATGAGTGAGTAGTTCCTCACTTGTTAGGGTTAGGAATAGGAAAGGTTTGAGAAATGAAAAATCTCTCACCCCTTTCTTACCCATCATACGTTTTTATAGGACTCCATGCATACATACACATACCGCTCACTACGGCACCCTATCCCATGAGGTAGCGGTGATACCGTAGTTTAAAAGACCGGTTGTGCATGTTTTCCATGGAGGTTAGGGTAAGAATTAAGAAAGAAAGGACAAGGACCAAGAGGGAGAAACATAGTTTCTTCCCGATAGTGCTAATCCACTTTATTAATTATTACCATAACACCTAAATAGATCTTAAACAGGGCATAGAAAGCGGTGAGGAATATTGAATTTCCAAACTTAACCTAAACCTAACCCTAACAAGGTTTTAATCGAAATCAAACTCATTTCAGTTTTTAGTGAATAATCAATCCAACACCATTTGGAATCAACTCGTTAGAACAATTAGAAAATACACAAAATCCCTGTGGACCGACCCGTACTCACCGGCTAGCGACCAAGCGACGCCGTTCTTGATTGCGGTAATTAATTCTTTGATCGTAAAATCTCAACATAAAATCAAATGGCGCCGTTTCCGGGGATGGCGTAGTATTTTCTTTTTGCAATTTTGGGTTAATATAAAATCATAAAAATCATTAAAAAACTGAAGAAAAAAATATATAAAAATTTTATCATCTTGTTATTTTTTGAAGGGTGTTTTGTTTGAATTGTGCAGGATCGACGAACGAATTCAGATCTGTAAAAATCCAGAGAGCAAAACACAAAACAGCAGATCTGAAAAAAAGAGGAAAATCAGACCAGAGGAGCAGAAAAAATTTCGGGAACTGAACCGTACCTTCCACCGCGTTTCTGCCGCGAATACCACACTCCTGCCGCGCGTCCACCGCGCCTTGGTGACGTCACCACGTGGAATCTCCTCTGTAAGCTCTCTCTTCTTCTCTGTAACCCCCTAATATCTCCTCTGTAAAAATTTCATGCAGGGTTCTTTGCGCAAAAACTTCTCCCACTTCTCCAATAACTTGATCTTGTACAGGATTCTTTGCGCCGCGCTAAAAAAGTTGTTTGCAAGTGATTGTGTTTACTGCTTTGCATATCTAAATTGACTTTAAGGGGCTTGAACACCAATCCAGATTGGGTGAGGATTTTATTACCCTTCCCAGGACCCCAAAAATCACATAAAGCATATTGCATTGACCATCAAGTTAATTAAAAAAAGATTAGACTCGGCCCTAAGGACTTCGCGCTCAATAGGACAAAGGAATAGTTGTAGGCATCAACTGTTGATCCTAACCTGAATTTGTGGTGCCTAGGCTAGACAGGTAGGGAAAGGTAATTTTAAAAGGCCCGTCTCACGGTGATTCGTGAGCGGATCCCTCCTTTCTCTACTTGTGCTTACCTGGCCACAATTGGCAGTGAAGAGGCGGTTTGAGGTCCTCACATCTTGCCCTTTGGAACAGTTAGGAGCTGTCTAGCTGACCTAGGTGACCTTAGATCTAGGCTTGATTGTGCATTTGTGATTGATTGAACGTGTGTCTAAGCCTTTTATTGAAAATATTTTTGCAAAAAGCTCCTTATAAAAAAAACACAAAAAGGAAAAAAATTTATAAAAACTTGCCACTTGTCGCTAAGAAATCCATTACACCCCACTTGCACCCACATTCTTTTTCTTCTCCTTCTTACATCATGGGTACCCCACCTTCCAAAACTCTTGCTGAACTTTGGTACCCTCATCCAAACATTGCTTCATACGCGAATTGTTTTGGTCGAATTGCGGACGACCCCTCCATGCCCAAGATTTCTTTGAAAGATCGAATAGAAACATCTAGGAGAAATAGTTGGACTCCGCAATCCACTTTGTATCAACCATTTCAACTTTCGCCACCTTCTTACGTTGATACTCCTTTTTCGAGTCCTGTTGTAACTCCGAAACCCATGTCTATAGCTGAACATATTGAACAATCTCATAACCGATCTTTCACTCCTTTCAACACTTCTAGTTCTTGGGATCAACAAGTCTATTCACCTTTTTATCCAAATGTTGATCCTACTCCTGTCCAACCATTCAATTCCTACCAGTCCTACCCGACTTTCGCACCTTCCCTAGACATTGCTTCTACACAGCCATTTGGGAGTTTCCAGAATCCAAATAATTTTGAATTTTTTACTGAAACCCCTTCACAACCCATGTCTAGTCTGGAACAGTCGTTGGAAGCTTATATTGTAGCGACAAACCAACAGATGAGGAATTTGGATGCGTCCATTGCCGCCCTTATTCAACCTAGTGACCCGGTAGCTAGTTTCCAACTAGCTCCAAAAATTCCAATGTATGATGAGGCGGTTGGACAGAGTGAGAATTTGAGTGGTGAGAGTGAGCTGTACACACTTCCAAATCAAACCTACCCATCACCAATTGAATCCCACAACTTCGGTTTTGAATATCTATCAAGTGTCCCAAATGATTCACCAGTTGAAAATAAAACGTTTAATGAGTTGTGCGACTTTGTAGTGCTTGATTTGCCAGATTGTGAAGGGTCCCTTTCGAGTGAAACCATCACCAATCCTTTCGACCTCTACACCTCCAATCTAGAACCTGAATTGATAAATATCCATGCTTTTGATGAGGTGTCCGAAAAAATTGATTTTCACTTGATTGAGGATATTGACGCAGGGAATATTTTGGATGATGAACCCGCAGATTTGACTGAATTTTTCTCTCCAATTCATCATCCCGAGTCATTAAATGTTTCTCCCAAACTTCATATGCGTCTTGATTTTGATGATAATTGCATGGATGAGATAACTTTTGAGGAGAATTATGAGGATAGCATTGAGGAGAGTATTGAGGATAGTATCGAGGATGAACCAGTTTTGTTTGATGTGTCGGATTTTCCAATTCATCCTCCTGATTAGGAATGAAGAATAGAACTTATATCTTTAATAGTGATGATAAAAATTCCTAAGTTGAGATGGAACCCTAGAAGGAAAACTTAAAAGATGCCAAAACCTAAGTAAATTCACAAGAATATATATAATCTTAAGTTAAATGATAAGGAAGCGTGAAAAATACGGGTGGATAATTTATGAGTCGAAGATAATAGAATTCCTTGTTGGAAAACATAATTGGAGAATAAAAGTTAATAGGCCGAATTAATAGGATTTTGTGGGTAGTATCCGCTGAAAACCCTCAAGAGACAACACTCCTCCTACTAGGGACACCTAGAGGTTTAACGGCTTGTTGCACGAGCTCAGTGCAATCGCGTTTCCCTGCGAAAGTGAGGGTGGGTCTTTTTCGAGAATAAAAACTAGGTTTGCTCGAGGACGAGCAAAAGATAAGTTTGGGGGTATTTGTTCATATCATAATTTTGCATTATTATATTCCCCATTCTTAGTCATTTTACAAATAAACAGGTGCTTTTGACCCATGTCTGCTACATAGTTGCAGGTTACAGGTTCTCGGAACAAAAACAGTGAAAACGATAAAAAACGATACAAAAGTGAGACTACGACCAACAAATGGAAGAATCTTGATCAAGCCTACAGTTGGAGAATAAACGAAGATCAATGAATAAGTTCACAAAGTACAAAGGCAGCGCAAGGTTTAAGACTTCGACACGAAGCAAACGGTAAAGTCCACGACATTGTTCACTGTAGAAATCTGGAAGAAAAATAGAAGGCAATCTGAGAAACCAAGTGAAGAAAAGCCAAGGAAAATGCAACAGGAATAAAGCCAGAAAAACACAGCCAGAGACCCCACTAGATGGCCGCGGATCCGCGGCCAAACATGGGTTATGGCCGCGGTTCCATGGCCATATGGAGCGCGTGTCGGTGCGGCGGTGCGTTGACTAGTCTTCTTAGGGGTATATTTATAAAAGCAGATGTGTGTCGATTGTAACCCTAGGGTTTCTATGCTCTATAAATAGAAACCCTAAAACATCTTTTGAGGTATGCCTCTTTTCATAGATCAAAAATTCAGAAATCCTTTGTAATGGTTTGAGAGCATCAATAAAGTAAGTAATTTCTTTTTATTGCCCTAGTCTTAATTTTTATTTCTGCCGTAGTATAAATTTAATATCTGCCCTAGTTTAAATTAGATTAGAACTTTTATTAATCTGCCGTAGCTTAGATAGTTAATCTTTTTAAATTGAAAACTCAAATAAAAACATGTATTTTATCGATCCCCTAATGAGTGAGTAGTTCTTCGCTTGTTAGGGTTAGGAATAGGAAAGGTTTGAGAGATGAAAATCTCTCACCCCTTTCTTGCCCATCACATATTAATTAATAGGACTCCATGCATGCATACACACACCGCTCCCTACGGCACCCTACCCACGAGGTAAAAGTGACACCGTAGTATAAAAGCCCGGTTGTGCATGTTTTCCATGGAGGTTAGGATAAGAATTAAGAAAGGACGGACAAGGACCTAGAGGAAGAAACATTGTTTCTTCCCGATCGTCCTAATCCTCTTTATTAATTATTACCATAACACCTAAAGAGGAATTAAATGTTTCTCCCAAACTTCATATGCGTCTTGATTTTGATGATAATTGCATGGATGAGATAACTTTTGAGGAGAATTATGAGGATAGTATTGAGGATGAACCAGTTTTGTTTGATGTGTCGGATTTTCCAATTCATCCTCCTGATTAGGAATGAAGAATAGAACTTATATCTTTAATAGAGATGATAAAAATTCCTAAGTTGAGATGGAACCCTAGAAGGAAAACTTAAAAGATGCCAAAAGCTAAGTAAATTCACAAGAATATATATAATCTTAAGTTAAATGATAAGGAAGCGTGAAAAATCCGGGTGGATAATTTATGAGTCGAAGATAATAGAATTCCTTGTTGGAAAACCTAATTGGAGAATAAAACTTAATAGGCTGAATTAATAGGATTTTGTGGGTAGTATCCGCTGAAAACCCTCAGGAGACAACACTCCTCCTACTAGGGACACCTAGAGGTTTAACGGCTTGTTGCACGAACTCAGTGCAATCGCGTTTCCCTGCGAAAGTGAGGGTAGGTCTTTTTCGAGAATAAAAACTAGGTTTGCTCGAGGACGAGCAAAAGATAAGTTTGGGGGTATTTGTTCATATCATAATTTTGCATTATTATATTCCCCATTCTTAGTCATTTTACAAATAAACAGGTGCTTTTGACCCATGTCTGCTATATAGTTGCAGGTTACAGGTTCTCGGAACAAAAACAGTGAAAACGATAAAAAAACAATACAAAAGTGAGACTATGACCAACAAATGGAAGAATCTTGATCAAGCCTACAGTTGGAGAATAAACGAAGATCAATGAACAAATTCACAAAATACAAAGGCAGCGCAAGGTTTAAGACTTTGACACGAAGCAAACGGTAAAGTCCATGACATTGTTCACTGTAGAAATCTGGAAGAAAAATAGAAAGCAATCTGAGAAACCAAGTGAAGAAAAGCCAAGAAAAATGCAACAGGAAGAAAGCCAGAAAAACACAGCCAGAGACCCCACTAGATGGCCGCGGATCCGCGGCCAAACATGGGTTATGGCCGCGGTTCCACAGCCATATGGAGCACGTGTCGGTGCTAAAAAAGTGTCGGTGCGGCGGTGCGTTGACTTGTCTTCTTAGGGGTATATTTGTAAAAGCAGATGTGTGTCGATTGTAACCCTAGGGTTTCTATGCTCTATAAATAGAAACCCTAAAACCTCTTTTGAGGTATGCCTCTTTTCATAGATCAAAAATTCAGAAATCCTTTGTAATGGTTTGAGAGCATCAATAAAGTAAGTAATTTCTTTTTATTGCCCTAGTCTTAATTTTTATTTCTGCCCAAGTATAAATTTAATATCTGCCCTAGTTTAAATTAGATTAGAACTTTTATTAATCTGTCGTAGCATAGATAGTTAATCTTTTTAAATTGAAAACTCAAATAAAAACATGTATTTTATCGATCCCCTAATGAGTGAGTAGTTCCTTGCTTGTTAGGGTTAGGAATAGGAAAGGTTTGAGGGATAAAAATCTCTCACCCCTTTCTTGCCCATCACATATTAATTAATAGGACTCCATGCATGCATACACACACCACTCCCTACGGCACCCTACCCACGAGGTAAAGGTGACACCATAGTATAAAAGACCGGTTGTGCATGTTTTCCATTGAGGTTAGGGTAAGAATTAAGAAAGGACGGACAAGAACCTAGAGGAAGAAATATCGTTTCTTTCCGATCGTCCTAATCCCCTTTATTAATTATTACCATAACACCTAAAGAGATCTAAAATAGGGCATTGAAAGCGGTGGGAAATCTTTAATTTCTAAACCTAACCTAAACCTAACCCTAGCAAGATTCTAATCCTAGTCTAAATCAACTTAGTTTTTAGTGATAATTAAAACCAACACCGTTTGGAATTAACTCGTTAGAACAATTAGAAAATATACAACATCCCTATGGACCGACCCGTACTCACCGGCTAGCTACCAAGCGACGCCGTTCTTGATTGCGGTAATTAATTCTTTGATCGTAACACATATCATTCAATCAAAATTCCTAAGTTGAGATGATAAAAATTCCTGGCAAGATAGTTTTGAGGATAGTATTGATGATAAAAACGTATTTGTTCGTATCATAATTTTGCATTATTATATTCCCCATTCTTATTCATTTTACAAATAAACAGGTGCTTTTGATCCATGTCTGCTACATAGTTGCTGGTTACAGGTTCTCGGAACAAAACAGTGAAAATGATGAAAAGACGATATAAAAGTGAGACTTCGACCAACAAATAGAGAATCTTTATCATGCCTACAGTTTGAAGAACAAACGAAGATCAATGAACAATTTCACAAAGTATAAAGGCAGCACAAAGATTCAAGACTTCAACGCAAAGCAAACGATAAAAGTCCACAACATTATACACTGTGGAAATCTGGAAAAAAAAACTAGAAGATATTCTGAAGAACCAAGTGAATAAAAGCCAAGCAAAAAGCAACAGAAATAACCCCAGAAAATTCCAGCTAGAGAACCCACCATACGGTCGCGGATCCGTGGCCAAACATGGGTTTTGGCCGCGGTTCCGCGGCCATATGGAGCACGTGTCGGTGTAATTTTTGTCGGTGGGGCGGTGCGTTGACTAGGCTTCTTAGTGGTAATTTTGTAAATGCAGATAGGGATCGAATGTAAACCTAGGGTTTCTATGATCTATAAATAGAAACCCTAATGCTCTTTTTGGAGCATGCCACTTCTTGTGCCTAATTTTATTCATCTAAATTCAGAATTCAATTTCTGTAATGTTGAAGAGAGCATCAAATAAAAATTAAAGTAAGTATTTTCTTTTCTTGCTCTAGTTTAATTTTCCTTTCTGCCTTAGTATAACTTTTATTTATCTGTCCTAGTTTAGATTTTAATTATCCGCTCTAGATTAAATAATTAGGTTATTAAAAACAATCATAAAAATGAAATCTTTTGTCAATTCCCTAATGAGTGAGTAGTTCCTCACTTGTTAGGGTTAGGAATAGGAAAGGTTTGAGAGATGAAAAATCTCTCACCCCTTTCTTACCCATCATACGTTTTTGTAGGACTCCATGCATACATACACATACCGCTCACTACGGCACCATATCCCACGAGGTAGCGGTGATACCGTAGTTTAAAAGACCGGCTATGCATGTTTTCCATGGAGGTTGGGGTAAGAATTAAGAAAGGAAGGACAAGGACCTAGAGGGAGAAACATAGTTTTTTCCCGATGGTGCTAATCCACTTTATTAATTATTACCATAACACCTAAATAGATCTTAAACAAGGCATAGAAAGCGGTGAGGAATATTGAATTTCCAAACTTAATCTAATTCTAACCCTATCAAGGTTTTAATCGAAATCAAACTCATTTCAGTTTTTAGTGAATAATCAATCCAACACCATTTGGAATCAACTCGTTAGAACATTTAGAAAATACACAAAATCCCTTTGGACCGACCCGTACTCACCGGCTAGCTACCAAGCGACGCCGTTATTGATTGCGGTAATTAATTCTTTGATCGTAAAATCTCAACATAAAATCAAATGGCGCCGTTGCCGAGGATGGCGTAGTATTTTCTTTTTGCAATTTCGGGTTACTATAAAATCTTAAAAATCATACAAAACTGGAAAAAAAATATAAAAATTTTATCATCTTGTTATTTTTTGAAGGTTGTTTTGTTTGAATTGTGCAGGATCGACGAACGAATTCAAATCTGGAAAAATCCAGAGAGCAAAACACAAAACAAAAGATCTGAAAAATAGAGGAAAATCAGACCAGAGGAGCAGAAAAAATTTCGGGCACTGAACCACCTTCCACCGCGTTTCCGCCGCGAATACCACACTCCTGCCGTGCTTCCGCCGCGCCTTGGTGACGTCACCACGTGGAATCTCCTCTGTAAGCTCTCTCTTGTTCTCTGTAACCCCCTAATATCTCCTCTGTAAAAATTTCCTGCAGGGTTCTTTGCGCAAAAACTTCTCCCCCTTCTCCAATAACCTGATCTTGTGCAGGATTCTTTGCGCCGCGCTAAAAAAAATTGTTTGCAAATGATGTTAGTGTATATGCCTTAGGGGCCATTATTGTATCATACTAGGTTGTATATTACTTAATGGAAGCTTGGGATATTCACAGTTGTATATAACAGTCTTGCTAAAAATGGTAGTATGCTACTTGGTTTGTGTCTACTTTAATATGTGCATATGTTTCTTGTAACGTATCACTTATACATATTAGTAGAGCCCATAGGATCTTTGCTTGATTACCAGCGTTGTGATAGCAGTCACACTAGTGGGGGCTGGGTAGCCTGTAAGCAGCATCCTATATAGGTCCCTGGTCATTGGATTATCGAGATAGGGCATCGATATTCCGGATTAGACTAAGTGTGTACGCTTCTCATCCCAGTTGGGGAGATGGTCTGTCCCACAGCCATCAGTACGTCGTACTGGAGATAGTATACAGGTGCTCGTTACGTTACGGGTACACCGGACAGGACTCGCAGGGGAACTGATTGGTTGGTATTATACCCATCATCAGTTAACAGTTCCCAGGTGACATGAATACGGTATAGTCCGCAGACTTGACACTGCTACTTCGCCTCTAGTGTGTCCCACTGTTCTTAGATTGCTACCCTACCACGGCTCAAAGGAGTCGTGCAAACAGGTAGCAGTTGGGTGCAGTCCCGAGCACTTGGAGGCAGTGGCGGTTAGACAGGATTCGTCTCTCCCGGTATTGGGAGTTGATATCGCGCTGTGTCAGAGAGCCATTACGCAAAGTCCCTGGCCAGGGCAAACGAGATTTACTGGTAGGTTCCAGTAGTTTCTCAGGGTGTAATGGGCTACGCTCCGACATGACTTATACCGCTATTAGGGGACTGACGCTTGCTGCCCCCTAGGCTTGATATGCTATAGCCTTAGAAGAACAGACCGGACTGTACGAAGATTGTCACATCAGGATCAGTAGGAGTTCGGATGGGTTTCCTCATCGGCTTTCTTATCGACATCTACCTGGGGACCGTTACGTACAGCTAGTGCCGCTTGCGGTCTGTGGTTAAACCCACTGCCAGCGTAGTGTCGAGTCTTTAGAGTCCCACACAAAGAGTTTCCCTGCTCCAGGCGAAACGATGTAGAGGTCGTATGGTTTTACGACAAGGGTTCGGACGCATACGTGTGTTTACGCACGTACGACGTTCGGACAGTTTTTACTAGTCGGCTTTGGTTTAAGCCAGATTCTAGTATCAGGTTATTGGATTTATACAGTCTAAAGTATTTCCGTGTTTTCACGGATTGGAGGGGCGTTCTCATAATTTTCCGGGAAGCTTCTAGAAGCATGGTGACTTGGGGGTTAAGGTGGCATAAGCATTTATTGCTTAATGACTCATTTGTGTGATTCATCCTTAGAGTTAATGCTTCATTTATTGAACTTATGACTCATGAGATGAATCACACTAGATGAATGCATCAACCATAATGATTAATTATTTATATTATTTATTTGATAAATTGTTATGATTGATATATTCAAATGGGTTCATTTTTCAATATCATCCTTATCATCACCTTCTCTCTCCTCAAGCTCTCTCATTCTTGAAACCCTAACTCTAACCTCTCATGTGTTGAGATCAAGGGTTAGCTAGACTAATATATCCATAACCTCACTCTATATCCCCTAGGTAGCTTAGATTAGCACTTTGAGCAACCCAGTTATCTCAAGTTAGAGATAAAGCTTGGCGTAGGAGCTCTCGGGTGGATCATCTTTGATTTGAGGAGGCCGTTGAGGTGCCGATATTCCAAGGAGCCTACGAGGAGTGGAGTACCGCGATGAAGCCCCGAAGGACAAGTAACGTGAGGTATAACTTCGAATCCGAGTAGTTAAACCTTTCGTTGTTTGCTAGTAACGGTTTAGAAACGATTCATGCGTTCAAGTCCGTGTTACGAAACTTTGATAATCGTTTTTCATATATTCCGCCTCCCCGCAAGTTCGTGGGGTGCGTGACATGGACTTACAGTGGTATCAGAGCCAACTAAACCATTACTAGCTTGTTAGCAACTAATTAGAAGTTCGATCGACGGAAAACACGAAAACGAAACCCTGGGACCCCTATGTTTCTGTTAATTTTAAACATGTCTAAAAAATTATTTGATATGCCTTAAAATTCACAGCAGGTAAATATAAGAATTCTGGGAAAATACGAGATTTCAACTCGGTTAGATGGTCGCGGATCCGCGGCATGATGGTGCTTTTGGCCGCGGATCCGCCGCCGAGTCAACTCCGAGTTGACTCGGATTTGCTCAGTAATTCATATTTTTGGGTGTTTTGGTTTCCTGTATATTCTTTTTCTACCCAGGTTACTTCTGTCCTGGCTTGCTTTTGGGGTAGACACGGAAAGAGGTTGTTGATCGATGTTCTAAGTTATTTGCTAATTGGGTTTTTATCTGTAATGTTTAATGTGTTCGTAAACCTCCCCTAACTGCTAGTATGTCGGTTGGCAGGGAGTTGCACATTTCTGTAATGCTTACTGTTTGTGTATATGGACTTGATTGGAGTGTTGTGATGATTAGCCGGGGTTTGAGATGGGTTTAATATTCATTCATTCGATGTAAATGTAATATGATGTAGTATTCTTTTGCGGGACACATCCAGGTTGCGGTTGTAGCCACCGTTGTATTATTTCTTTTTACTGTTTTTGCTCCTAGGATAGACCCAAGGAGGGGTACACAAACTACCGGGTACGTTGAAGTGTTTAGTGGCCTACTCACGTTATTGAGGGAGACCGCTTCACTTCGGGTACTTGGCGGGTAGTTTACCGTACCCGTAGGGGTCTAGGGTGGGGTAATGGCTATTCATCATAACTGTGTAATCCGTCTTTTATTGCAGGCTCAAAGCAAATGCAGATTACTAGTATATCTAATAAAGTTCATCTGTGATCTGGAATGCTTATTATTACGTCTGACGAATGTACAATATCTATATATGATAGCTATTAGACGTCACTTATGTTTTACACCCGCGCTAGCCCAGCCTCCGCTCTGTCGTTAGTTAAGTAACCTAACGGGTGATGACGGGACCCCGTGGCGAATGCGGATGGCATAAGAGGACATGGTATTTTCGTTGTTTTCTGCAATGATAGGATAAATGATGGGACGCATTATTATAATGCAAAGAAAATAAAACCAAAGTTTAATCGTTGGAACAAATTTAAAAGAAACCACTCGGTTATTTTAAAAGATCAGATTTTTTAACTGCGGAGCTTTAACCACTCCTTTTAAAAAGTATCAGGTTCCTTCGATTATATCAGTTCACTACGTTTACGGTTTTGCCAAAACCATTCGTAGCCCTCCGTCATTTCGTATGAATATTCAATAGTATTCAAGCTATGTTTGTTGACCTTCGTCAAGGCATAGTGATTGGTAGCTGTTAGGTGTTCATATGCAGCATAGATAGATGCGTTGGTTTGGGACAGTCGTATTACCTTGTTGACCTTCGTCAAGGATAGGTACGGGTGGGTTCAAATTAACCTGGATAATGACGGGTAGAACTTAACATGTGACTTATGATTTGTTGACCTTCGTCAAGGTCATAAGAGCATGGAGCAAAAATCCACATTGGGAATTTCTAAAGAAACTGAAATTTCCAGAGAGAGCATACCATTTTGGAGTTTGATGAATGTTGGTAAGATTCCTTCAACATTATCATACAATGATATTTTGGATCCCGATCCTACTGTGAGTATATACTACTTATCAAGAGATTCGTCACTTAACGATCAATACTATAAACCAAGTAGGTGCCTAGAAAGGTGTCAGCGGGGCTACGCCCCCAGAGAAAAGAGGTTATTTAATTAAGGAACTTCGCGAAAGCGTTGGAAAACCTCCCTCGAAATATCGACACTGACCTGGCTGAACGGTTAAGCAAGAATTGTACGGTGAGAATAGTCCTGGCTAATTCTTCTTTTATGGTTTGAGGAGGGATTCGAGAAACAGTGGGAGCCATCCTGTTTAGATAAATTAAAAACCATTCTAAACTTGCAAGAGCATCATGCTAAAATGTTTTCTTCTCTCTCTCTTATTTGCAGCGACCTTGTGACCACGACTAGGTTACATCTAGATAATAATTTGACTGAATCTTACTTATATGAGTGGCAAAAGTCTGTCCAGATGTCCATTACCTATGACAAGATGGACCACCCTATTACTACTCAAGATCCCGCCGTCCCAGGTCCAGTTTCCACTGTCGCGGATATGGATATCCGTCAGACAAGGGAAAAAGATAAAGCGAAAGCTAAGTGCCTCGTGTTAGCTTCAGTTGATGGTGTATACCAGAAGCAGCACGAGAAGATAAACTTAGTTTCCATCTTTCTTCATAACAAAGATTTATATGGAGAGCAATCTCATATCGCAAGATATGAGACCTCGAACGAATTAATTCAAGCGAGGTTGGCTGACGGGTCATCTGTAAGGGACAACGTCCTTACAATGATTAGCTATATTAATGAGCTCCAGGACCTGGAGACCACGTTGGGAAACGAGTCAGATACTGACTTGATTCTACAGCCTCTACCTTCTACCCTGAAGGAAACCAGGGAAGTAGAAAGAAAGAGAAAGGCAAAAATTTCGGGACTGGATATAGTAAAAGAGGGACGTTCCTATTGTTATAGGATTGAGCATAGGCAGAAAGATTGCAGGGCTTTAGAAGCCAGTAACCAGGATACGAAGCATGTTGTGGCTTCAGCCTCAAGTGTATTTGTTATTGAGAACTGTTTTTCAATTAACTCTACTTTCTGGATACTAGATACCGGAGCAGGATCTCATATCTGTAATTCAATACATGATTTGAGAAACCGTAGAGTTATAAAGGTAGGTGATTGGTCTCTCAGAGTTGCAAACGGAATGAGCGTGGACGCTGAATCCGTGGGAGAAATTCGCCTAGGTTTGACAAATGGGCAAATATTGATTCTACGTAATTGTCTGTATGTACCTAGTATGACTTGTAATATCATATCAGTGTCCTCACTTTCGAGAGAGGGATATGATTGTACATTCGTAAGCGATGTAGTACACAACCACCTAAATCAAGTTCTGATTGGGTCTGGTACATTAGATAACGGCATATACGTATTGAGTCAAGCTCAGGTTTTCAATATCCAGAACACACTTAAAAGAAAGTCTCCGGAATTAAATCAGGCTTTCTTATGGCATTGTAGACTAGGTCACATCAATGAGAGAAGGTTGACTAAGTTACATAAAGAGGGATATTTGGATCCGTTCGAATATCAAACATATGCAACTTGTCAATCCTGTCTCAAAGGAAAGATGACAAAAACTCCGTTCACTGGACACGGAGTAAGAGCAAGTGAGCTCTTAGGACTCGTACACAATGACGTGTGCGGTCCAGTGTCTACACATGCGAGAGGTGGTTATTCCTACTTCATTACTTTTACGGATGATTTCTCTAGGTATGGATATGTCTTCTTAATGAAGCATAAATCCGAGGCCTTTGAGAAATTCCAAGAATACAAGAATGAAGTGGAAAAACAAACAGGCAAGAGTATAAAGACACTAAGCTCTGATCGAGGTGGTGCATACTTAAGTGCCGAGTTCCTGGGTTACTTAAAAGAGAATGGAATTCTCTCTCAGCTTACTCCTCCATACACACCACAACACAACGGTGTATCAGAAAGGAGGAATCGAACCCTATTGGATATGGTTCGTTCCATGATGAGTAAGGCTGAGTTGCCGCGATCTTTCTGGGGATATGCGCTAGAAACAGCTGCATATCTTTTGAACAAGATTCCAACCAAGACTGTGCCTACCACACCATATCAGATGTGGAGTGGGAAGAAACCCTGTCTTAAGTATCTTAAGACATGGGGATGTCCAGCTTTTGTAAAGAAGCAGCATACGGACAAGCTCGAGGCATGCTCAGTACTGTGTAAGTTTGTGGGATACCCAAAGAACTCCAGAAGGTATCTTTTCTATTACGCAGAGGAACAAAAGGTTTTTGTTTCTCAGCATCCCCACTTCTTGGAAACTGAATTTTTAGAAAAGGAAACAAGTGGGAGCGAAATAGAACTGAAAGAAATTCCAGAACCACAAACTACTACTGAAAGTTTGGTAGAACCAGAAGTTCAAGAGGAACAGGGCATTCCCACACCCCTCCGCAGGAGTAGTAGGCCATCTCATCCGCCTGAGAGATACTACGGTTTTCTCATAGATGGGGATAGAGAAGATTGCACTATTGACTATGATGAGCCTACTAGCTTCCAGCAAGCCATTCAGAGCGGTGGCTCAGTAAAATGGCTGGATGCAATACGGACCGAAATGGAGTCCATGTACACTAACAAAGTATTGACTTTGGACATTGCTCCAGATGGGGTAAAACCCGTAGGATGCAAATGGATCTTCAAAAAGAAGATTGGTGTAGATAAACAGGTCGAAACCTATAAGACTAGACTTGTTGCAAAGGGTTTCCGTCAAAGACCTGGTTTGGACTATGACAAAACCTTTTCTCCAGTGGCTATGCTCAAATCCATTAGGGTCCTTCTTGCTATTGCTGCCTTCCACGATTATGAGATCTGGCAGATGGACGTAAAGACGGCCTTTCTAAATGGTAATTTGGAAGAAAGCGTCTATATGGATCAGCCAGAGGGATTCATTCAGAGTGGGAGCAGCGGTAAAGTATGCAAGCTGCTTAAGTCCATTTATGGACTAAAGCAGGCATCGCGGAGTTGGAACATCTGTTTTGATAACGCTGTCAAAGAATTCGACTTTATCAAAAATCCAGATGAACCTTGCATATACAGTAAGATTGTAGGGAGAGCTGTAGTATTCCTCGTCTTATACGTGGATGACATTCTCCTAATAGGAAACGATATTCCTATGTTATAGTCAGTCAAAAGATTCTTATCACAGAAATTCTCCATGAAAGACCTGGGTGATGCCACCTACATTCTGGGAATCCGGATTTATCGTGATAGATCAAAGAGGATGTTGGGACTTTCGCAGTCCAGGTACATAGACACCATAGTGAAGAGATTCAGTATGGATGATTCTAAACGCGGTAATCTACCGGCTTGTCACGGAATCACCCTCTCCAAACAGATGTCTCCGAAGACTGATTTGGAAAGGGATCGCATGTCGATTATACCCTACGCTTCTGCGGTAGGCTCTATAATGTATGTGATGTTATGTACCAGACCAGATGTAGCATACGCATTGAGCGTTGTAAGCCGGTATCAGGCAAACCCAGGGGAGAATCACTGGAGAGCAGTAAAGAACATTCTCAAGTACCTGAGGAGGACTAAAGATATGTTCTTGGTGTATGGCGGAAAAGACCTCCAGATTGAGGCCTTTGCCGACTCCGGCTTCCAGAGTGACAAAGATGACTCCAAGTCCATGTCGGGTTATGTCTTTACCCTCAATGGAGGGGCGGTCTGTTGGAAGAGTTCCAAACAGGAGACCGTTGCTGACTCAACGATGGAAGCAGAATACATAGCTGCTTGCGATGCCGCAAAAGAAGCTGTCTGGATGAAGAAGTTCCTCACAGAACTTCAGGTGGTTCCTACCAGTGTTGATCCAATACCTCTGTATTGTGACAACAATGGCGCTATAGTTTTAGCGAAGGAACCCAGGTCCCATCAGAAGTCCAGACACATCTTAAGACGGTATCACCTGATCAGGGAGATCGTAGATCGCCGGGAGATCGAGGTGAAGAGAGTAGAGACGGAGAATAACATTGCTGATCCATTCACAAAGGCCATTCCTCAGACGCAGTTCGAGAGGCTATTCGAGATGATAGGTCTACGATATGCCAGCTCATGGCCCTAGTGCAAGTGGGAGATTGTTAGTGTATATGCCCTAGGGGCCATTATTGTATCATACTGGGTTGTATCTAGAAGCTAGGCGCTTTTTTTTTCATGGTCGTGTTCCAAAGAACCTCCTAAAGCCAAGGCCCGATATTCACAGTTGTATATAACAGTCTTGCTAAAAATGGTAGTATGCTACTTGGTTTGTGTCTTCTTTAATATGTGCATATGTTTCTTGTAACGTATCACTTATACATATTAGTAGAGCCCATAGGATCTTTGCTTGATTACCAGCGTTGTGATGGCAGTCACACTAGTGGGGGCTGGGTAGTCTGTAAGCAACATCCTATACAGGTCCCTGGTCATTGGATTATCGAGATAGGGCATCGATATTCCGGATTAGACTAAGTGTATACGCTTCTCATCCCAGTTGGGGAGATGGTCTGTCCCACAGCCATCAGTACGTCGTATTGGAGATAGTATACAGGTGCTCGTTACGTTACGGGTACACCGGACAGGACTCGCAGGAGAACTGATTGGTTGGTATTATACCCATCGTCAATTAACAGTTCCCAGGTGACATGAGTACAGCATAGTACGCAGACTTGACACTGCTACTTCGCCTCGAGTGTGTCCCACTGTTCTTAGATTGCTGCCCTACAACGGATCAAAGGAGTCGTGCAAACAGGTACCAGTTGGGTGCAGTCCCGAGCACTTGGAGGCAGTGGCGGTTAGACAGGATTCGTCTCTCCCGGTATTGGGAGTTGATATCGCGCTGTGTCAGAGAGCCATTACGCAAAGTCCCTGGCCAGGGCAAGCGGGATTTACTGGTAGGTGTAATAGGCTACGCTCCGACACGACTTATACCGCTATTAGGGGACTGACGCTTGCCGCCCCCTAGGCTCGATATGCGATAGTCTTTAGACGAACAGACCGGACTGTACGGAGATTGTCACATCAGGCTCAGTAGGAGTTCGGATGTGTTTCCTCATCGACTTTCTTATCGACATCTACCTGGGGACCGTTACGTACAGCTAGTGCCGCTTGCGGTCTGTGGTTAAACCCACTGCCAGCGTAGTGTCGAGTCTTTAGAGTCCCACACAGAGAGTTTCCCTGCTCCATGCGAAACGATATAGAGGTCGTATGGTTTTACGACAAGGGTTCGGACGCATACGTGTGTTTACACACGTACGACGTTCGGACAGTTTTTACTAGTCGGCTTTGGCTTAAGCCAGATTCTAGTATCAAGTTATTGGATTTATACAGTCTAAAGTATTTCCGTGTTTTCACGGATTGGAGGGGCGTTCTCATAATTTTCCGGGAAGCTTCTAGAAGTATGATGACTTGGGGGTTAAGGTGGCATAAGCATTTATTGCTTAATGACTCATTTGTGTGATTCATCCTTAGAGTTAATGCTTCATTTATTGAACTTATGACTCATGAGATGAATCACACTAGATGAATGCATCAACCATGATGATTAATTATTTATATTATTTATTTGATAAATTGTTATGGTTGATATATTCAAATGAGTTCATTTTTCAATATCATCCTTATCATCACCTTCTCTCTCCTCAAGCTCTCTCATTCTTGAAACCCTAACCCTAACCTCTCATGTGTTGAGATCAAGGGTTAGCTAGACTAATACATCCATAACCTCACTCTATATCCCCTAGGTAGCTTAGATTAGCACTTTGAGGAACCTAGTTATCTCAAGTTAGAGATAAAGCTTGGCGTAGGAGCTCTCGGGTGGATCATCTTTGATTTGAGGAGGCCGTTGAGGTGCCGATATTCCAAGGAGCCTACGAGGAGTGGAGGACCGCGATGAAGACCCGAAGGACAAGTAACGTGAGGTATAACTTCGAATCCGAGTAGTTAAACCTTTCGTTGTTTGCTAGTAATGGTTTAGAAATGATTCATGCGCTCAAGTCCGTGTTACGAAGCTTTGATAATTGTTTTTCATACATTCCGCCTCCCCGCAAGTTCGTGGGGTGCGTGACAAGGACTTACAAGTGATTGTGTTTACTGCTTTGCATATCTAAATTGACTTTAAGGGGCTTGAACACCAATCCAAATTGGATGGGGATTTCATTACCCTTCCCAGGACCCCAAATATTACATAAAGCATATTGCATTGACCATCAAGTTAATTAAAAAAAGATTAGACTCAGCCCTAAGGACTTCGCGCTCAATAGGACAAAGGAATAGCTGTAGGCATCGGCCGTTGATCCTAACCTGACTTTGTGGTGCCTAGGCTAGACAGGTAGGGAAAGGTAATTTTAAAAGGCCCGTCTCACGGTGATTCGTGAGCGGATCCCTCATTTCTCTACTTGTGCTTACCTGGCCACAATTGGCGGTGAAGAGGCGGTTTGAGGTCCTCACATCTTGTCCTTTGGAATAGTTAAGAGCTGTCTAGCTGACCTAGGTGACCCTAGATTTAGGCTTGATTGTGCATTTGTGATTGATTGAGCGTGTGTCTAAGCCTTTTATTGAAAATCTTTTTGCAAAAAGCTCCTTATAAAAAAAGGAAAAAAGGAAAAAAATTTATAAAAACTTGTCACTTTTCGCTAAGAAATCCATTGCACCCCACTTGCACCCACATTCTTTTTCTTCTCCTTCTTACATCATGGGTACCCCACCTTCCAAAACTCTTGTCGAACTTTGGTACCCTCATCCAAACATTGCTTCTTACGCGAATTGTTTTGGTCGAATTGCGGACGACCCCTCCATGCCCAAGATTTCTTTGAAAGATCGAATAGAAGTGTCTAGGAGAAACAGTTGGACTCCGCAATCCACTTTGTATCAACCATTTCAACCTTCGCCGCCTTCTTACGTTGATATTCCTTTTTCGAGTCCTGTTGTAACTCCGAAACCCATGTCTATAGCCGAACGTATTGAACAATCTCGTAACCGATCTTTCACTTCTTTCAACACTTCTAGTTCTTGGAATCAACAAGTCCATTCGCCTTTTTATCCAAATGTTGATCCTACTCCTGTCCAACCATTCAATTCCTACCAGTCCTACCCGACTTTCGCACCTTCCCTAGACATTGCTTCTACACAGCCATTTAGGAGTTTCCAGAATCCAAATAATTTTGAATCTTTTATTGAAACCCCTTCACAACCCATGTCTAGTCTGGAACAGTCGTTGGAAGCTTATATTATAGCGACAAACCAACAGATGAGGAATTTGGATGCGTCCATTACCGCCCTTATTCAACCTAGTGACCCGGTAGCTAGTTTCCAACTAGCTCCAAAAATTCCAATGTATGATGAGGCGGTTGGACAGAGTGAGAATTTGAGTGGTGAGAGTGAGCTGTACACACTTTCAAATCAAACCTACCCATCACCAATTGAATCCCACAACTTCGGTTTTGAATATCTATCAAGTGTCCCAAATGATTCACCAGTTGAAAATAAAACGTTTAATGAGTTGTGCGACTTTGTAGTGCTTGATTTGCCAGATTGTGAAGGGTCCCTTTCGAGTGAAACCATCACCAATCCTTTCGACCTCTACACCTCAATCTAGAACCTGAATTGATAAATATCCATGCTTTTGATGAGGTGTCCGAAAAAATTGATTTTCACTTGATTGAGGATATTGACGCAGGGAATATTTTGGATGATGAACCCGCAGATTTGACTGAATTTTTCTCTCCAATTCATCATCCCGAGTCATTAAATGTTTCTCCCGAACTTCATATGCGTCTTGATTTTGATGATAATTGCATGGATGAGATAACTTTTGAGGAGAATTATGAGGATAGCATTGAGGAGAGTATTGAGGATAGTATCGAGGATGAACCAGTTTTGTTTGATGTGTCGGATTTTCCAATTCATCCTCCTGATTAGGAATGAAGAATAGAACTTATATCTTTAATAGTGATGATAAAAATTCCTAAGTTGAGATGGAACCCTAGAAGGAAAACTTAAAAGATGCCAAAAGCTAAGTAAATTCACAAGAATATATATAATCTTAAGTTAAATGATAAGGAAGTGTGAAAAATACGGGTGGATAATTTATGAGTCGAAGATAATAGAATTCCTTGTTGGAAAACATAATTGGAGAATAAAAGTTAATAGGCCGAATTAATAGGATTTTGTGGGTAGTATCCGCTGAAAACCCTCAAGAGACAACACTCCTCCTACTAGGGACACCTAGAGGTTTAACGGCTTGTTGCACGAGCTCAGTGCAATCGCGTTTCCCTGCGAAAGTGAGGGTGGGTCTTTTTCGAGAATAAAAACTAGGTTTGCTCGAGGACGAGCAAAAGATAAGTTTGGGGGTATTTGTTCATATCATAATTTTGCATTATTATATTCCCCATTCTTAGTCATTTTACAAATAAACAGGTGCTTTTGACCCATGTCTGCTACATAGTTGCAGGTTACAGGTTCTCGGAACAAAAACAGTGAAAACGATAAAAAACGATACAAAAGTGAGACTACGACCAACAAATGGAAGAATCTTGATCAAGCCTACAGTTGGAGAATAAACGAAGATCAATGAATAAGTTCACAAAGTACAAAGGCAGCGCAAGGTTTAAGACTTCGACACGAAGCAAACGGTAAAGTCCACGACATTGTTCACTGTAGAAATCTGGAAGAAAAATAGAAGGCAATCTGAGAAACCAAGTGAAGAAAAGCTAAGGAAAATGCAACAGGAATAAAGCCAGAAAAACACAGCCAGAGACCCCACTAGATGGCCGTGGATCCGCGGCCAAACATGGGTTATGGCCGCGGTTCCATGGCCATATGGAGCGCGTGTCGGTGCGGCGGTGCGTTGACTAGTCTTCTTAGGGGTATATTTGTAAAAGCAGATGTGTGTCGATTGTAACCCTAGGGTTTCTATGCTCTATAAATAGAAACCCTAAAACATCTTTTGAGGTATGCCTCTTTTCATAGATCAAAAATTCAGAAATCCTTTGTAATGGTTTGAGAGCATCAATAAAGTAAGTAATTTCTTTTTATTGCCCTAGTCTTAATTTTTATTTCTGCCGTAGTATAAATTTAATATCTGCCCTAGTTTAAATTAGATTAGAACTTTTATTAATCTGCCGTAGCTTAGATAGTTAATCTTTTTAAATTGAAAACTCAAATAAAAACATGTATTTTATCGATCCCCTAATGAGTGAGTAGTTCTTCGCTTGTTAGGGTTAGGAATAGGAAAGGTTTGAGAGATGAAAATCTCTCACCGCTTTCTTGCCCATCACATATTAATTAATAGGACTCTATGCATGCATACACACACCGCTCCCTACGGCACCCTACCCACGAGGTAAAGGTGACACCGTAGTATAAAAGCCCGGCTGTGCATGTTTTCCATGGAGGTTAGGATAAGAATTAAGAAAGGACGGACAAGGACCTAGAGGAAGAAACATTGTTTCTTCCCGATCGTCCTAATCCTCTTTATTAATTATTACCATAACACCGAAAGAGATCTAAAATAGGGCATTGAAAGCGATGGGAAATCTTTAATTTCTAAACATAACCCTAGCAAGATTCTAATTCTAGTCTAAATCAACTTAGTTTTTAGTGATAATTAAAACCAACACCGTTTGGAATTAACTCGTTAGAACAATTAGGAAATACACAACATCCCTATGGATCGACTCGTACTCACCGGCTTGCTACCAAGCGACGCCGTTCTTGATTGCGGTAATTAATTCTTTGATCGTAACACATATCATTCAATCAAAATTCCTAAGTTGAGATGATAAAAATTCCTAGCAAGATAGTATTGAGGAGAGTATTGAGGATAGTATTGATGATAAAAACGTATTTGTTCATATCATAATTTTGCATTATCATATTCCCCATTCTTATTCATTTTACAAATAAACGGGTGCTTTTGATCCATGTCTGCTACATAGTTGCAGGTTACAGGTTCTCGGAACAAAACAATGAAAATGATGAAAAGACAATATAAAAATGAGACTTCGACCAACAAATTGAGAATCTTTATCATGCCTACAGTTTGAAGAACAAACGAAGATCAATGAATAATTTCACAAAGTACAAAGGAACCACAAAGATTCAAGACTTCAACGCGAAGCAAACGATAAAAGTCCACAACATTATACACTGTGGAAATCTGGAAGAAACTAGAAGGCATTCTGAAAAACCAAGTGAAGAAAAGCCAAGCAAAAAGCAACAGAAATAACCCCAGGAGATTCCAGCCAGAGAACCCACCATACGGCCGCGGATCCGTGGCCAAACATGGGTTTTGGCCGCGGTTCCGCGGCCATATGGAGCACGTGTCGGTGCAATTTTTGTCGGTGGGGCGGTGCGTTGACTAGGCTTCTTAGAGGTAATTTTGTAAATGCAGATAGGGATAGAATATAACCCTAGGGTTTCTATGATCTATAAATAGAAACCCTAATGTTCTTTTTGGAGCATGCCTCTTCTTGTGCCTAATTTTATTCATCTAAATTCAGCATTCAATTCATGTAATGTTGAAGAGAGCATCAAATAAAAATTAAAGTAAGTCTTTTCTTTTCTTGCCCTAGTTTAATTTTCCTTTCTGCCTTAGTATAACTTTTATTTATCTGTCCTAGTTTAGATTTTAATTATCCGCCCTAGATTAAATAATTAGGTTATTAAAAACAATCATAAAAATGAAATCTTTTGTCAATTCCCTAATGAGTGAGTAGTTCCTCACTTGTTAGAGTTAGGAATAGGAAAGGTTTGAGAGATGAAAAATCGCTCACCCCTTTCTTGCCCATCATACGTTTTTATAGGACTCCATGCATACATACACATACCGCTCACTACGGCACCCTATCCCATGAGGTAGCGGTAACACCGTAGTTTAAAAGACCGGCTGTGCATGTTTTCCATGGAGGTTAGGGTAAGAATTAAGAAAGGAAGGACAAGGACCTAAAGAGAGAAACATAGTTTCTTCCCGATGGTGCTAATCCACTTTATTAATTATTACCATAACACCTAAATAGATCTTAAACAAGGCATAGAAAGCGGTGAGGAATATTGAATTTCCAAACTTAATCTAAACTTAACCCTAGCAAGGTTTTAATCGAAATCAAAATCATTTCAGTTTTTAGTAAATAATCAATCCAACACCATTTGGAATTAACTCGTTAGAACAATTAGAAAATACACAAAATCCCTGTGGACCGACCCGTACTCACCGGCTAGCTACCAAGCGACGCCGTTCTTGATTGCAGTAATTAATTCTTTAATCGTAAAATCTCAACATAAAATCAAATGGCGCCGTTGCCGGGGATGGCGTAGTATTTTCTTTTTGCAATTTCGGGTTAATATAAAATCATAAAAATCATAAAAAACTGGAAAAAAAATATATAAAAATTTTATCATCTTGTTATTTTTTGAAGGGTGTTTGTTTGAATTGTGCAGGATCGACGAACGAATTCAGATCTGGAAAAATCCAGAGAGCAAAACACAAAACAAAAGATCTGAAAAACAGAGGAAAATCATACCAGAGGAGCAGAAAAAATTTCGGGAACTGAACCGTACCTTCCACCGCGTTTCCGCCGCGAATACCACACTCCTGCCGCGCTTCCGCCGCGCCTTGGTGACGCCACCACGTGGAATCTCCTCTGTAAGCTCTCTCTTCTTCTCTGTAACCCCCTAATATCTCCTCTGTAAAAATTTCCTGCAGGGTTCTTTGCGCAAAAACTTCTCCCCTTCTCCAATAACCTGATCTTGTGCAGGATTCTTTGCGCCGCGCTAAAAAAAAATTGTTTGCAAGTGATTGTGTTTACTGCTTTGCATATCTAAATTGACTTTAAGGGGCTTGAACACCAATCCAGATTGGGTGGGAATTTCATTATCCTTCCCAAGACCCCAAAAATCACATAAAGCATATTGCATTGACCATCAAGTTAATTAAAAAAAGATTAGATTCAGCCCTAAGGACTTCGCGCTCAATAGGACAAAGGAATAGTTGTAGGCATCGGCCGTTGATCCTAACCTGATTTTGTGGTGCCTAGGCTAGACAGGTAGGGAAAGGTAATTTTAAAAGGCCCGTCTCATGGTGATTCGTGAGCGGATCCCTCCTTTCTCTACTTGTGCTTACCTGGCCACAATTGGCGGTGAAGAGACGGTTTGAGGTCCTCACATCTTGCCCTTTGGAACAGTTAGAAGCTGTCTAGCTGACCTAGGTGACCCTAGATCTAGGCTTGATTGTGCATTTGTGATTGATTGAACGTGTGTCTAAGCCTTTTATTGAAAATCTTTTTGCAAAAAGTTCCTTATAAAAAAAACACAAAATGGAAAAAAATTTATAAAAATATGCCACTTGTCGCTAAGAAATCCATTGCACCCCACTTGCACCCACATTCTTTTTCTTCTCCTTCTTACATCATGGGTACCCCACCTTCCAAAACTCTTGCCGAACTTTGGTACCCCCATCCAAACATTGCTTCTTACGTGAATTGTTTTGGTCGAATTGCGGACGACCCCTCCATGCCCAAGATTTCTTTGAAAGATCGAATAGAAGCGCCTAGGAGAAACAGTTGGACTCCGCAATCCACTTTATATCAACCATTTCAACCTTCGCCACCTTCTTACGTTGATACTCCTTTTTCGAGTCCTGTTGTAACTCCGAAACCCATATCTATAGCTGAACATTTTGAACAATCTCGTAACTGATCTTTCACTCCTTTCAACACTTCTAGTTCTTGGGATCAACAAGTCCATTCACCTTTTTATCCAAATGTTGATCCTACTCCTGTCCAACCATTTAATTCCTACCAGTCCTACCCGACTTTCGCACCTTCCCTAGACATTGCTTCTACACAGCCATTTAGGAGTTTCCAGAATCCAAATAATTTTGAATCTTTTACTGAAACCCCTTCACAACCCATGTCTAGTCTGGAACAGTCGTTGGAAGCTTATATTGTAGCGACAAACCAACAGATGAGGAATTTGGATGCGTCCATTGCCGCCCTTATTCAACCAAGTGACCAGGTAGCTAGTTTTCAACTAGCTCCAAAAATTCCAATGTATGATGAGGCGGTTGGACAGAGTGAGAATTTGAGTGGTGAGAGTGAGCTGTACACACTTCCAAATCAAACCTACCCATCACCAATTGAATCCCACAACTTCGGTTTTGAATATCTATCAAGTGTCCCAAATGATTCACCAGTTGAAAATAAAACGTTTAATGAGTTGTGCGACTTTGTAGTGCTTGATTTGCCAGATTGTGAAGGGTCCCTTTCGAGTGAAACCATCACCAATCCTTTCGACCTCTACACCTTCAATCTAGAACCTGAATTGATAAATATCCATGCTTTTGATGAGGTGTCCGAAAAAATTGATTTTCACTTGATTGAGGATATTGACGCAGGGAATATTTTGGATGATGAACCCACAAATTTGGCTGAATTTTTCTCTCCAATTCATCATCCCGAGTCATTAAATGTTTCTCCCGAACTTCATTTGCGTCTTTATTTTGATGATAATTGCATGGATGAGATAACTTTTGAGGAGAATTATGAGGATGGTATTGAGGATAGTATTGAGGATGAACCAATTTTGTTTGATGTGTCGGATTTTCCAATTTATCCTCCTGAACCTTTAACTGTTATAATTCCTAAATCACACCCCTTTTTTTCCATCGTTCCGACCACGCAAAAGATCACGTAGGAGGACTGAGAGCTTGAAAAATTTCTGTTCGATCACAGCAGTTTGGATGCCACTAGTGTGTTCCTCTTTGAATCTGACACAGTTCTCACAGCCGATAACGATTACGAGTGTTTCACTTTTTCGGACGATTTTGAAGACTCACCGCCCGAGTTTGAGTCCTTTGAATTTTCAGATGAGTTAGTTGAACCATCAGACTCGGTTGCTTTCAGTCATTTCAAACCATTGATAGAATCCTTCGAGTTCGAGACAGTTTACTTAGGTAAGAATAAGACTATCCCTAAATCACTCCCCTTCGTCCTTTCCATCGTTTCGACCGCGCAAGAATCCGTCGCGCTTCTATCTTCAATGGATGGTTTACCAAGTTCAACGTACCCATGTTTTCTTGCGAATCTTGAGGGATTTGACCTCATTTCTCGACAGGTTGATAAATTAGCACAATCGCTTTTAACACATCGGTCGTCACAATTTGTGCTCATTTATTCACTCAATTTATACCCTCAAGTTCGTACTACACTTCTTTCTCTCTTACGCCATTCTTCTCCGAATATACCGAGACCATATTCTACCCTTCTTCCCATACGGTCTCGTGTGTTTCTCAACTTCTTTCTCTACACTCCATTCTTCCACCAACCCTACCATTATAACGATAAAATTTTTGAATGGTTGGTGCTAATCTTTGGCCTGTGTAAGGCCTTATATAGTTTGATTTTTCTCCTCCCTAACTCTGAACTTTAACGCTTAAAACAGTGGAAACACTGTCTCACCTAAGTTTGGGGGGATTTTTTGTATATATATTTTGTTTTTTTTAACAATAAAAAAAATATAAAAAATTAAACAGGGGAGTGTCGACATTTTCGGCCCTCTTGGTGTAGCCTGACAGTGAGGACACTGTCAAGTTTAAGTTTGGGGGTATGCTCGGTAAGCCTTCTTCCTTCGCATTCATATGTATATTTTTGCATTTGCATACTTATTTTAAAACCCATAAAAATTGAAAATTTTCAAAAATTATAAAAATTGAAAAGTTCAATTTTGGTCATATTTGACTTAAGTTTGACATGACGGTTGACTAGCTAGGAAAAACTAGATCCTAGACTTAGTAAATTAAAAACCCTAAAAATAACCTTTTCTAAAATTTAACGGTAGAAAAATATGTCTTTGTAGTTTACTTAGAAATAGGCAAATTTTGAGTTCACTTCTTGGGCTAAATCAAAATAAAGGAAGAGTGTTGATATTTTTATTAAAGTATAAGTCTGAAAAATAATTCCTAAGCTTAAGTCTAAATTCTGAAAATATATACCCTACAAATTGCATAAACACGAACCTTGAAACTTGTAATAGTAGAAGAGACCTTGAAATGCTCTTGTCTAAAGTCCTTAGTATGAAGGAAAATAAAATAAAAATACAAGTGTGAATAAAGAGATAAAAAAAATGAACAATGGTTTTTGTAATTACTTAAGGCTGCATAAATAGAAAAAATATTTAGCGAGGGTGCTTTATCACCTAGTGCCTTAGACCAACTGGTTTGGGAGTCACTGCTAAAGCCTTAGGTGTTGCAATACTAGGAATTACGCCTTAATGTGCAAACACATTTTGTAATCGGTCGTTAGTACCTCAAGAAATATTAACGGTCGCATGAAGGATGTGTGAGCAATTTCATCTAAAAAATTCACCAATTAAAAGTACTTTGGATGATGAACAAGAGTATAAGAGCTTGAATTGAATTTCCAAGTGTAGGGGTGATACATACACACACGTAGGGGTATGTGATTGGGGTTTAGATGAGAGATAGGAATAAAATATAGGACTTATATCTTTAGTAGAGATGATAAAAATTCCTAAGTTGAGATGGAACCTAGAAGGAAAACTCAAAAGATGCTAAAAGCTAAATAAATCTACAGAACATATACAATTTTAAGTTAAATGATAAGAAAGCATGAAGAATACGGGTTGATAATTTCTGAGTCAAAGATAATAGAATTCCTTATTGGAAAACCTAATTGGAGAATAAAAGTCAATAGGCCGAATTGATAGGATTTTGTAGGTAGTATCCGCTGAAAACCCTCAGGAGACAACACTCCTCCTACTAGGGACACCTAGAGATTGAACGGCTTGTTGCACGAGCTCAGTGCAATCGTGTTTCCCTACGAAAGTGAGGTTAGGTCTTTTTCGAGAATACAACTAGTTTTGCTCGAGAACGAGCAAAAGATAAGTTTGGGGGTATTTGTTCATATCACAATTTTGCATTATTATATTCCCCATTCTTATTCATTTTACAAATAAACATGTGCTTTTGATCCATGTCTGCTATATAGTTGCAAGTTACAGGTTCTCGGAAAAAAACAGTAAAAATAATGAAAAGACGATATAAAAGTGAGACTTCGACCAACAAATAGAGAATCTTTATCATGCCTACAGTTTGAAGAACAAACGAAGATCAATGAACAATTTCACAAAGTACAAAGGCAGCACAAAGATTCAAGACTTCAACGCAAAGCAAACGATAAAAGTCCACAACATTATACACTGTGAAAATCTAGAAAAAACTAGAAGACATTCTGAAGAACCAAGTGAAGAAAAGCCAAGCAAAAAGCAACAGAAATAACCACAGAAGATTCCAGCCAGAGAACCCACCATACGGCCGTGGATCCGCGGCCAAACATGGGTTTTGGCCGCGATTCCGCGGCCATATGGAGCACGAGCCGGTGAAATTTTTGTCGGTGGGGCGGTGCGTTGACTAGACTTCTTAGGGTTAATTTTGTAAATGCAGATAGGGATCGATTGTAACCCTAGAGTTTCTATGATCTATAAATAGAAACCCTAATGCTCTTTTTGGAGCATGCCTCTTCCTGTGCCTAATTTTATTCATCTAAATTCAGAATTCAATTCCTGTAATGTTGAAGAGAGCATCAAATAAAAATTAAAGTAAGTCTTTTCTTTTCTTGCCCTAGTTTAATTTTCCTTTCTGCCTTGGTATAACTTTTATTTATCTGCCCTAATTTAGATTTTAATTATCCACCCTAGATTAAATAATTAGGTTATTAAAAACAATCATAAAAATGAAATCTTTTGTCAATTCCCTAATGAGTGAGTAGTTCCTCACTTGTTAGGGTTGGGAATAGGAAAGGTTTGAGAGATGAAAAATCTCTCACCCGTTTCTTGCCCATCATACGTTTTTATAGGACTCCATGCATACATACACATATCGCTCACTACGGCACCCTATCCCACGAGATAACGGTGATGCCGTAGTTTAAGAGACCGATTGTGCATGTTTTCCATGGAGGTTAGGGTAAGAATTAAGAAAGGAAGGATAAGGACCTAGAGAGAGAAATATAGTTTCTTCCCGATGGTGCTAATCCACTTTATTAATTATTACCATAACACCTAAATAGATTTTAAACAGGGCATAGAAAGCGGTGAGGAATATTGAATTTCCAAATTTAACCTAAACCTAACCCTAGCAAGGTTTTAATCGAAATCAAACTCATTTCAGTTTTTAGTGAATAATCAATCCAACACCATTTGGAATTAACTCGTTAGAACAATTAGAAAATACACAAAATCCCTATAGACCGACCCGTACTCACGGGCTAGCTACCAAGCGATGCCGTTCTTGATTGCGGTAATTAATTCTTTGATCGTAAAATCTCAACATAAAATCAGGGTGCGAATGGTATTTTATATTTTACATTGCATTCGACCCGACCCGCTTGCTTGAAACTTATTTGATTCATATTTATGAATTACCCTGACTTATTACGTAGACTGTACATTTTCATGTTTAGTGCATACTGGCATTTTATCTGGCATTACATCTTTTACCATATAACATTTTAAGTCACGTAAAATATTTTAAAATTTCATAACTTGGCCTGCATGATACCCCTAACCCCGTGGTAATATCCGCGCATCTTGTTCTCGTTCTGTTCAGTGAAACGGACGTGTTTGGATGGCTACGCGCACGTACGTGCATCCGTTGTTGGGGGTATGCATTTTCGTTACCTGAGCATTCGTTTTGAATTTTGAAAGTCGCATATATTTTTCATATTTTAAATCTGAATTTTTAGACCCGATCCGGGCGTATTTTGGACTAAATTTGTAATTACCTGAAAATCCAATTTTAATTTAATATAATACTTACGTTTAAAATTTTATTAACTAACTAAAATCCTTTTTTAAATTATAATCCTAACTTCTAAAACAGCACAAATCCTCATGATTCCTCTCTGCAACCCAGTGAGCAATCCCTCTTCTTCTCATTCTTCTTCTTCCTCTTTCTTTTCTTCTCTTCTCTTTTCTTTCTTTCTTTTCAATTCTTGTTTCTGTGTTTGCATAGTTCGCCGGAGCCGGGATCGATACCGACAATCCAGACGACGTACCTGACCTGCGTGATCACCCTCACGCATTATTTGGACTCGTTCCGTATACCGTGCGCGCATCGCAACTTTTCACCAACGTCGGACGTACCGTACACATCCGTTTCTTGATCCGTCTAGGCAAGTTAATCTAGCTATATACTATATAACTCATTATATACCTACTTAAATAAATATCATACATGTATTTTAAATCTAGTATCCCATGTTTCATATTATAGCTTTTCGATATCCCGTTTGCATCCATTCATATCATTTCAGATCTAGGTCATGAAAACTTATCTTGTTACATACTAGATTACAATATACTGCATCCATATCAATATTTATATCACATATTGCTTAGTTGTACATCCCACATTACCATTTTACAGCTTTACTGTTTTTCGGATACCAGTTTGCATCCATCTCATTTAAAATATATATAACTGCATCCATAGATCATATTAATACATAATACTGTGATTTTAACACCCCATGTTTAATAAAGTGCATCCTAATTAGTATTGGAACTATAAATATAACCCTAATCGATAATTGTGCATCCATATCTTTGAATTTATATCCATTTGCATGCCACATCACATTATTCTATTTTATTGTTACATTAGTACTCCATACTTGATTTTGTGTACCCATACTTATTACAGTTTGATTATGAGCACCCACTTGATACTTGTGCACTACCTGACATGACTTGATACACTACTACCTGACACAACTTGATACATGTGCACTACTTGACATGATTTGATCCATGTACACTACCTGATATGACCTGATGTACCACAGCTTGACATGTTACCTGATCTTGTTACTAATGCCGACAATCTTGACCTGTTGTCCCTACGGACATATCCTGTTGTCTATTTAGACAAACCTGTACTTGCTTGATCCTGTGTTGGCATTAGCTCCAGATTTACCAATACCTGACTTGAACACATAACCTTGAGGGTATGGGGAAATCAAAAGTGTAAACTAAAGTGTAGCTTATAAGGATATTACTTGATTCGTGGTCCCGGGGGATAACGGGACAGAATCATTCGTGATTCTTATTTGATCCATGGTCCCGGGGGATAACGGGACAGACTCATTCATGACTCCCACTACCTGATCTGTGGTCCCGGGGGATAACGGGACATATCCTTTGAGTTACATGAAGGATTACTCTATTTGATTTTAATAATTTTAGAGTAGATAACCCTATAGCACAGTTTAGACTATTCACTGCACTTCACCTATATATATATCCTGTTCACTGATCTATATTCATGTTACTGTTTATTCCTGATAACTGGTTACTGTTTATACTTCATGCCTGCATATTTCATTTCATCCTGCTTGCTTAGAATTATTGATATTACGACGCACTGACGTCTGGGTTTTGCATGGCCCAGATCCCTTGTCCTTATCGCAGGCTGTCCAGGAGTACTTTGATCAACAGGCCGAGCGGTGATAACCTGTTATTATTTTAGTCTAGTTTTCTTTCAGTATTTTCATTCCTGATGTGAGCCCGCATTATGGGACGTACATTCCAGTTATTATTGTATTGGATCTTTTTGCTTCCGCATTATTTTATTCTTGACTCGTTATTCCGGCTCATGGACATGTATTAGATAGTTGTTTATTATTGTTCTTGATATCTCTACAGCCGTAATGTGACTGTGGAGGGATATTTCCTATCCACAGGTAGCATGGTTGGCTCTGTCACGTGCCTATCTTAGCGCGTTCTGGGAAGCGGGGCGTGACATACGATATCCGTTCGTATCCGTACTGATAATAGCATATCTAGTTGCATGCCGAAACATCCCGATATCCTTATACTACTATATTAGTACAACATGCTATCTAGTTTGAATCATACTTGGTAATGGATATATAAAGGTTATTAGAGATAGATACTTATGCATCCTGACATCAGTTTTGGTTAGCGTGTTCCGATATTCATTACAGTTTCACATTTGGGTATCTATTTGATACATATACATCACATGACATGTTCACGACACACTATTTGACTTGTTACTTGGATCTTATTACTAATGCCAATAATATTGACGTGTTATCCTAACGGACGTGACTTGTTGTCTGCATTGACAAAAACTGTACATACTTGATCCTATGTTGGCATTAGATCTATATTGGCAATACCTGACTTGAACACAAACCTGGGGGAAAAAAGGAAATTAAGAATGTAACCGAAACGTAACTCAAGAGAATATTATTACATGTTTGCCGTTTTTCCGGGTGTTACGAAATAATTACTTGTTTGTCATTTTTCCGGACGTTACGGAATAATTACATGTTACCGTTGCCCCGTGGGGAATGAATGGGATATATACTGTTGGGTTACGATGAGGATTACATTAATTGATCTCAATGACTTTTAGAATAGATAACCTCGAAGCACAGTTTTAGGTTACACATCACATGCATACACATACCTCATTATTTCATATTTGTGTTTACCATTTATATTCATATTTACTTATATCTTTATATCATGGTTATCACTATTGTTTTGATATTATGACGCACTGACGTCTGGGTTTTACATGGCCCGGTTCCTTTACCTTTATCGCAGGCAGATCGAGAGTATTTTAGCAATCAAGCCGAGCGATGAAGAATTGATCGTGTATTTAGAGATGTTTAGTTTAGTTTATTTCCGTAGTTTTATTTTATTGATGTGATCCCATATTGGGACATGATTCAGATATTGTTTATTGGATCTTGATTCGTTTCCGCTTTATGCATTTCTTGATTTTATTTACTGTAGCAAATGGACATGTACTAACTATATTATATTCTTTTCTGTTCTTGATATCCGATAGACAGCTATAATGTGACCGTGGAGGGATGATTCCTAGCCACAGGCAGAATGGTTGGCTCTGTCACGTGCCGTAATTTACGTATCTTGGGAAGCGGGACGTGACAGATATTGTTAAAATAATACCTTTAGGAAAACTTCACGGGGTAACGACCTACCCCACATGCACACATTGGTTTCATAGCACACGATATATATATATATATATATATATATATATATATATAGTTGGTTCAAAGAATAACTTTTACAATAAAATACCATATCTTTTAAAAAACGGGTTTCTTTTAAAGCGGTATTTTGTAATCCTTTGCAAATACGCCTCTACAACTCTCGTTAGGGGATCCGCTAATAGATGGTGTGGATTATCGCACGTCCTTAGGATAGTAGAGCGAGATTCAGAACTTCTCACGGAGTATTCGACCTCGAAAGGAAATAAAATACGGTTTTTAAGAAAACGCGACTTTTCTAAACAAAAATAATTTTTGAAATTTATATAAAAATTATAAATCCATATTTTCAATATATTATGAAACTATATTTTCCTAAAAATGAAAGATTAAAAAAATGTTAATAAAATACCATCAAGTTACCAAAAAGGGCTAATTTCCAATAAAATACCATAAACTTTTAAAAGCTAATTATTTTTTCATTAAAATACCCAATAATTAAAATACATGCTCATGAAAACCCTAAATAATACAAATCACGCTCGAGATTTTATTTTTAATCTATATTAAAATATTTTTCATAAAACCCCCTCGAGATATACAAAACAATATTTTAAAGACTCTAATAAATATAGGTTTAAGCGGAATCAATTATCTTGAGACCCAGGAAGCCGGAGAAAGTGAGTGCTTGCCTATTCAGGTTAGACAACTTAATGGAGTTATCAATGGCAATTGTCTTGGAAAAAAACACAAATTCTGCTGTCCATGTGCAGCAGTTGCCGATTACTCCCGAACCTAAGAATTCAAGAGTTAAATCCGTTCATAAGTGTCTGACTCAATCTGAATCCAAACTCAAACCTGAATCCAAAAGTAAACACGAACTTGAAAACTTGATCATGAACCTGAATACTTGAATTCAAACTTGTATACTTGACTCGACTTGACCGAACCATGGTTATAACGTGACATGAATTTGACATGACTACTTGAACACATGATTATATTCTGAATATGAACCTAAACATTTTATATCCATAGTTTCGGCCAAGACCTGTAATCTTAATCCATACAATACAATACGCGGGGATAAAGAGATAGATTGGTACGGAACGTATATCGTGGCACGAGAGATCGCTTAAAAGACACCTACATGAATTCACGTGCCGTTGTCCCGTGGGTTATGACGGGACCTTGTACTACATGTTACCATAGTCCACGGGGTAAGATGGACTCCTCTCGTATATATGAATACCTTCTTTATCAAACTACAAATAACCACGTTAGAATAACTATCCTATACATGTGAACGATCATATACAACTTTACCTGCTCATTTCACATTACATATTGTTTTCTATTTATTCTTTTAGGACTTACCGAGCGCTAGTTCGTTGACGACATTCCTTTCTGTTTCTTTCTTTGGAATGTTCGTTAGGAGGACCGCACTCTGAGAAAATAGTGCCGAGGCAGAAAGACTTGGACCAGCTTACAGCTCAGCCTGACTACTAGTTCTTCTTGCACTTATTTTCTGTATGTCATTGTTTAGGCATTGCTTTGTTTATTGTATCTTTTATTTTCAAATAGTTGTATGTAAAGTTGAATGTAAATAAAGTTGTGGTTTCATTTTATTACTCTTGTCGTTCTTGTTCATTTATATATTGCTTAATTACGCTTAACGTATTTATTTCATAGTAAATACGTTGCGGGCTTGCCACGTCACCGTTTCCGTCCACTGGGAAGCGGGACGTGACAGGTTTCTCCCGAACATAAGAATTTTAACAGTTTAAATCAATTCCAATGAAAAAAATATGGACTCGAATCCAAACTCTAACCTAACTCGAATTTAAACTCGAATATGAACTCGAACCCAAACTACTCGAACCAACTTGACTCGAACCAAGATTGCAATTGTCATGACTCACATATTACTCGACTCACTCGACTACATTCTACACTTTTTGCAATCTATATCGAGACATGTTAATCAATCAATTAAACCAATTAAGTATATTAATCAATTATAATATATTATACTCGGAGTGTTTGAGATAGTTTCTTGTGTGAATCCAACGGAACTTCAGGAGTTCCGTATTAATCTCTTTTTTTATTTTACTCGAATATCAGTCGGGTTGACTCATCCACGGCCTAGAGCCCCGATACTAACACATGAAATGGGCCCGTGTTTCCTTACTCCTGGGCCCTACTCTTAAGCTCGTGAATACTTCTACGGCTGCGTTGACATTCACACTTGGAACTTAACGTTAATATAATGACCATATAGAAACCTATAGTATATATTTACCTCTGAACATATACTCTTACTCGTCATATATATTCTACACTTGTCATTTTCTTTACTAATACTTATCTTTGGGACTTACCGAGCGCCAGTTCACTGACAGGCATTCCGCCAACTTTTCTTCTCTTGGAACGTTCGTCAGATACGGTCGAGACGGAGGAAGTTGAAGCCACAGAGGAGGACTACAACCAGATTGCTGCTCAAGGCTAGCTCAGCTTCACTTTTTTTTTCAGTTTATGTATGCCACTTGTTTAGGCATTTTTCTTATTGTATTTACTTTCCAGCATAAACTCATGTATTTGTAAATATTGGAAGTTGAATGTAAATAAAGATATTTGTTGAAAAATTTTACGGTCTCCATTTATTCTTGTATTATATATTATTGTTTCAATACGCTTAATATATTTATTTAGGGAATGATTTCTCTTGATAAATATACCGTAGGCTTGCTACATCACCGTTTCCATCTACTGGGAAGCGGGGCGTGACATATTCTTAATTTGATGCAAAATCATGAATTGTTGTAATTCCATTGTTCTCTTCCCAAATATGAATTGGATGTGGAATGAAAGGTTCTATCAAGAGATTAGACATGATGTCTGTTTGCTATGTTCTTGAATGCTTTTGTTATTGAACGCTTTTGTTTATGCAGAAAATTACATACAACAAAGAAACTGCCATAACCTGATACATATTTCAATTCTTTTTATACATTCGAAGAAGGGACGGTAGATTTATTTGAAATTTCATTTAAATAGTAGTGCAAAAGCCAGAAGCATCCATTTCCTTCTTCTTCCCGTATGATAGCTATACAAATGCCGAAGTTCATCATTTTTTCTAATTTTGGCATCGGGTGCAAATCTATAGACGCTTATTAAAGATAAGACGGCCCAACCAGATCAGATGAATCGGGCATCGCACGGACAAAGGATGGAAAATTACCTGCATGTTGACCTTAACCATGTACAATGTCAATCATATTATCCAAAATCTTCAAAAATCTTTTCAAATTCATTGGATATACACACACCATATCTTAATCGGATTCGTCCCACTGCGGTGGATATATCATACATGTCTTTGTACATCCTTCGTACACAGCGGTTTCATCCACGCCACACCAAATCTCACCACGGTTCCCTGACGGGATCAAAAGACCAAAATACCCTTCAAATCCGCAAGGTATCACACAAACCTCGAAGACTTCTTAGGAGTGTTTTCGTCAATATATGCGATTATTTGGAGGAAAAACGAAGGGGCGGCTCTCTTTTCATCAGACGCCAATCTTCTCGCGATCCGTTGCGTTCTCTTTCCCTTTCTCACATTTTCTCCCCCCTTTCTTCGATTTTTTGCGCTATTTATTCTCAAAATTTTAATTTTTGTCAGTTTTCATCTTCTCTCGATTCGATTTCTCTTCGTTTTCCGGCGGATTTCTCTTCAGATTCCGGCCAATCGGCGCTAGATCGGTGCAATCATCGTCGGAGTTCGTTTCGGTAGGTTTTTAGTTTTGTTTTAGCTTTAGATTGGTGAGCCACGCGGTTAAAGGTCTTCATTTTGATCGGTGTTTGTCGAATCAGGGTTTCGAGAGTTTTGAAGATCTCAAATTTTGGTTATTTCGGTTATGGCTGGGGGTTCTCGTCACAAAGCCCATCGGTCTCACAAGCACAGGGATCGATTGGACTCTGAAGACGAAGGGAATTACAGAGATAGGAAGCAGAGAGTCGAGGAGCAGGAATCGGCTAGGGTTTCTAGGGTTTCAGATCACGAGAAGAGGAAATCTTTGGCAAAAGATGGGATTGGGACCAGTAACGGAGATACATCGGGGGATCATGGCAAGAAGCGGAAGGATAGAGGCGATGACGTTGACATTGGCGGTGATAGGTGGAATGGAGGTGGAGATCATGACCCTGGGGGCAAGGAGTTAAAAAAGGAGGGAGCTGAGGCTGTGGATTTGGAAAAGAGTTCAAAATTGAGGTCTTCGGGTGTGGAGTCCAAGGGGAAGTCAAGCAGCAGCAGAAAACGAGAGGGTTCAAGCGAAAGGAATGAGGAGAAGAGGAGGCCAGAGAAGGAGAGCAGCAGGAGAGAGAGCAGCAGCAGTCAGTATAAGGATGGAAAGGAAAAGGAGAAAGAGAGGGAGAGAGAAAGAGAAAAGGAAAGAGAAAGAGACAAGGAAAGTGAAAGAGGATCCGAGAAGGATAAGAAAGTTCTGGATTCTAGACATGAGAGATCTGATGAAGGAGCAAGCAAAAGAGGAGAACGCTCTGCGAAGGAAGTTGAAATTTCTGGTAAGGCAGCTAAAAGCTTTGGGTTTTAATTTCATCATGGTTTTTAAGATTTGGGTATCTGTGATGACATAACTTCATTGTGTTTGATCAACTATTCTTTCAAGATTTGGGTATCTGATAATTCCCAAAGTCATTACTACCCATAGCAGCAATAAGCTGTATTAGATTACTACCCACTACCCAGTATTCCATAGTAGAGACCGGAGAATATGATTAACTTCATTTTTCGGTATAATGCAAGATGTTTTTTCAATCTTTCACATCAGTTGGGTGGAAGTTGATGGCAGACACTTCAGATTTTGTGCCTACGCTACAACATTAGAAAGATATATACTTTAGAAGGATGCATGCCTATGGATTGGTTTATCACGTGCATTTCCGGCTTGATGGATTGAGGTTAGAGACATAAGCTATTGTCATGTCCGTAGGTTTTCTTTAGCATGGTTTCTAAACTCTATGCCCCCCACTTTTTTTGTTGCTTATAACATGTCATCAGGGTCGTCTGTGTTGCGTGTTCATATACCGAAGGTCCAAGCGGTCATGACTGTTGTTTATTGCATTTTTGAGCAATAGGTATCACTCACTTGTTGTTTCCGTCATGTTCTCTCCATTTGACAAAATACTAACTAGAGTTGTAATGAGCACCCAAAATTTCCGTTCATTGCACTAATCCATTTGGAGGATAGCTAAATTGCACCCTCCAAAAGAACTGAAGGATACCTCGCTATTCAATAATACCCACACTTAACCTTCTATAAGGCAGAGGGGATTTTAACATTGGAGGTTTGTGGTGGTGCTTTTTTTGGGCGTGGGGGGTGGGGTGGGGTGATGTGTGAATTGTGGGAATTGAATTGACAGCCTTTCACTCTGGAGAGGATATTCTTACCGCGCTACGCCCAATTTGTGTGTACTTTTTGCTTAGAAGATGACCTGGTTGGATTTTGCCTACATCTTGTGTAGGGAATGTCGTAGTTGGATTTGATCTGACAGAACCAAGTTAGAATAAAGATTCATTCTTGCCATGGGTTGGGTATTTAAAGCATTAAGTTTTTATATGTTTAGTTGCTGTGGCCATTTCATTTCATTCTCTTTAATTAGAAATGCTGGCTTAATGGCATATGTATATCTGTCTATCCACTGTCTTCTCCAGAACTTTTAACCTTTTTTGAATTTAATTGATTAAAGTTAATGCTCTTTGTATATAATGATATATGAATGAACTCACTTTCCACTTAACTTAATAGGTAGCCTATATTATATGAAGGGTGGAATCCTTTGATGAATGTTTGAGACATTTTTGTAGCTAAGGATCATTTTAAAGATGTTATAGAATCGAAATTTCCATACTTAAGGTGTCTCTACCCCTGCTTATTCCAAGGAAGGAAGATTGAGATGTTAGAGTTATGAATTGATTAACGACATAGGATATAAACATTCCACCATTTTATTGAAAGATTGGACTTGAAAAATGTCAGAGCAATAGTCAGAGCTCTAGTTCTTTGATGGTGAATACACATTCATAACTCATTCTGTTAATGTCATCACTCTTTAGGCAGGAAGATAAATGGCCAATATGTCAGTGTTGATCTAGGAGAGGCCACACAGAGACTCTGAGCATCATGCTACATGAGGGTGTATTAAGCTTTTGAATGAAGTGGTTATGCTATTATTTATCAGAATTTTTTTGTGGGGTATTGCCAGGCAATCGGTCAAGTGTCATCTGCTGCTGCGTGCATGATTTGTGGGATATTAGTTTGTGTTGAGTAAGTAGGCCACAAGCAACTTAGGTATCTGTCTGAACCTCAACATTTTAGTATTCTAACTCTTGCTTCAATGGATAATATTCCCTTTATACTTTGTTGCTATTAGGATGCTAGATAGCAGACTCTCTTTAAACGTGTATTGCATCCTCTAACCTTTTAGTAATTGTATTGAGAGCATGCTAATCTCTCATCCACACCTATATCCAGTTATTACTATCAATATAGTCTAGCACAATTCAAAATCTCAGCATGAAGTGATCAACCTCGAATTTGTACCTAGTGTGGGACCTTTAACAAGTTGTAATTATTTGTGGATTTAGAAAATGTCATGTTAAGTCAAAACAGAGTCTTTCACGTGGCTGTTTTAATTCTCTATAATTTGACCTGGCCTTTCTACTTTTGAAAGTTCGTACAATTGCGAATCATGGATCTTCTATCGATTGGACGGCAAGCCATTCAGATTATCTCTTACAGTAGGTTGGGTAGTTAGTGTCCTTTTTTGTTTTCGATTGAGTTACATGGGTTGTGGGTTGGTTCTTGATCCTATGTGTCAAATATGTTTATCTCTAATTGTGCATCTTAGATTCTCGTAATATTGTTTTCATTGCGTACTATTAGTATTTTCCAGTTATCTACTTGTAACCATCTTTTATCAATTACGAATTGTGTTTAAGCTATTTTTTGTTTATGAGGTTTAGCAGAGCTACAGGACGAGATGCGCTCTCATGAGGTAGAAAAAGAGCTTGATAAATGGGTAAAAAGAAGAGATGGTTCTGGTGACCGTGACAGGGCATATGATGGCAGAGAGGGTGATGACAGACAAATTTCTAGAGATGTTCGCTCGAAAAATGAAAGCTATAAAGATGGAAGGTACAAAGAAAAATACAGGGACGAGCTTGACAGGGATCAAAGACGCCGTGACGATAAGCACAGAGATGAACGCTCTTCAAGAACTCATATTAATGAGAGGTCTGACAGCAAGCATTACAGAGATGAAAGTAGGGTTTCAGAGAGTCGCGATAAGCAAACCAAATATCAGGACAGTGATCGTGATGGTAGTCGTCATGGTGGTGATGATTATAGTACCAAACTCAAAGATAACAAGGCTAGGAAAAGACCTGAGGAAAATGAGGAACAAAATGATATGAAACCTCGAAGTGCGAAGGAACCACATGAGGATTCAGAAAGAAATGGATCAAGTTCCAGTAAGTACGATTCACGTTCTGACAAAACTAGGCTGGAACATTCATATAGTGACAAAGCTGATGCTAGTCTGAGCAATAGTCGAACAAAAAACTCTCCCAACACCAGTGCTTATGCTATCAAGGATCAGAATAGGTATTTTATTTTTGCAGACTTTCCGTTAAATTTTGTCAGATTCTATTATGTTTCTTGCATTTATGCTTATTGAAATACAGAGTAACCTATTTCAGTTTCATTAATAGATAGGTATGTTGCGGATAGAGTAAAATATGGTAATAAATTGTAGAGTGTTAGATAATTTACACACAAATCATCATTTGTTCCTGACTAATTATGGAGGTGCCAGCAATGTTATACGATTGGTACTGGGTGATCTGTTATGTTGATGTATTAACCGTTCTATGTAAAATACTTAGGCATCCAAATATTATTGCTTGCAGTTTGAGTGGAGTTATTGATATCGTAGTTCATGTTGGAAAGCTGCCAAAAAATTTCTTAGCTCCTGAGGGGTTGGGATGAATGTTCCTGCAAGTTGGGATACTAATTTTTTTGGTTCTGTTTTATCTTTATCTCTAGTTCTCGTCGTTAAATGCATTTACTTTTTCCATATAACTACTTATCGGAATATGCTATTTCACATATAGTAGGTAATGTTATGTAATATGTTTTTCTTTTTATAATACTCTAGGCATAACTCAAGGCAATCAGAGTCCACTCACAGAGAGTCACTGTCTGGTCGCGCTGGTACAGTTTCTAGAGATCACATGACTGCTTCAGGTGGCCGAGAAAGAATGTCTGAATCCCGTTCATCAGAGAAAGCTAAATTAAAGGATAACATCCGTTCCGATGTGTTGACCCCAAGATCAGATAGTCGTGCTTCACCAAATCAACGAACTGAAAAATCTCCATCTACCATTGAGCGGCGATCAGAAAGAAGGGGAGATAGGGAACGAGAATACCAAGAGAAGCCCAATGAGGATGATATTACTCAAGAACATTCCAAAAGAGATCATGTTTCCATTGGACCATCAAATCGATCTGCTCCGTTTCTAGGTAATTCTCCTGGACATCTCCCTCCACCACCTTCGAGATTTAGAGCCAACAGCCCCTCTGTCTTGGGCTCATATGAAGATGAAACCAGAATTCAGAGCATGGAGCGTAAAACGAACAACCGATATAAAAAGGATGCAAGCATTGGAAGAGGCCCGGGGACTCCTTGGAAGAGTGGACCTGGCCCTTCTTGGCCACCGCCATCGCCAGTTGCAAATGGCTTCATGCATGGGCCCGTTGCAGGCTTTCGTTCATCTGTTCCTCAGTTTCCTGCTCCAGCCCTATATGGTGTCAGACCGGCTATGGACATGAGCAACAGGTATCCAGGTCCGGCCCGTTCTTATGGGTGGCATAATCCAGTGGATGATATTCCTCCTCACCTGCAAGCATGGGATGGAAACAACGGGGTGTTTGGTGATGAATCACAAATCTATGGAAGGCAGGAGTGGGATCAGAACAGGCTTTTGATGAGCGGTAGAGGATGGGAGATGAGCTCTGAGAATATGTGGAGTGGACAGAATGGAAATGTGAATATGGACTTTACTGGACCGACTCACAAGGAACAGGAATCTTGGGTTGGGCAATCTGGGCATCATTCTCGCGATGAGCGGACTAGATCAGAGCAGCCTATAGCCGATGCTAATGCAATCAAGTTACCAAATGATGCATCCCCAGCAAAACAAGCTGTTGGAGCTTCTTCGAAATCTGTGGCTGAGAAGACACCTGAACTTTCGAAAATGCCTAGTGTATCTGAGACTCCTGAAGCACAGAGTGATGATAGCGTCCTTTTAAAATACCTTTCAAAGCTTGATATATCGCCTAATCTTGCCCACCCAGAGCTGTATAAGCAGTGCATGTCCCTACTGGAGGCTTCTGATAGGAATGTTACATGCAATGTTGCAAGCCATGGACGATGGAAGGTATTGTAGATATACATTTTTTATTTTTTATTTTTGAATATCTGCATCTATGTGAACTATCTATGTGAACTACTTGTATTTTTCATCGCATACTTGTTATATAATTGGGCTTTATTATTTTTTCAGAACAATTTGGAGAGCATATTGGTATCAAAAGACGGACAGTTTGCTCATTGTTCACTCTTCCCTAAACCATCAGAGGCCACCTTTCAGGTATTGTTCACATTCAGCATTTACTATTTTGCTAAAGTTATGATGATAATATGTAACATTTGGGTCTAATTCATTATTGATGCGATTGAGAGCCCTCTTTATTGTATATTATAGTGTACACAGTTAAGATTAAGAAAGCAGTATAGTCGCCTTGTGTAGGTATTTGCCAACTCATTCAGGGTCGGTATCAGGTAAATAACTGTAAATACTTGGTTTGTTTTTTCAAGCTTTCTTGACCTTTAGTTTGTGTTTTTTTTCACTATAGAAGCTTGCCTTATGCATATTAGATCAGCAATATATGTAGTGTCTATATAAATCAGAACTAATATTTATGCGCCAAGGAATTATAGATCTACAAGTCTTTGAAATCAAAATGTTCCCTTGACCGTTCGTGTTCATGTGATTGGTTTTTGTTTATGCAAGTTTGAGCACAAGCTATATCTGATCTAATTATACCTGTTATTTAGACCAGTAAATCACTATAGTCGGATATTCTAGAAATTTTCGAGTTAAAGTTGTTTACTTGCTGCAGTGGCTTATTCACTGTTCTGTATATTTTGTATGTGTGCAGAGAGCCATGACCCTTTATAGGAAGCAGAAGGAAAACCTTGCATCACCATTGTTGCATGCGCAAAATAATCATCCTGAATCGGATGCCAATTCTAAAAATAAAATAGCAGCAGCGGAACAAGTGCCAGCAAATGCTAACTCTGGTGATTTCATGGAGGAAGACAATAAAACCGCTGCTGATGTTGAATGTGATGTCGAGGAGAAGCGGTTTGATCAACCTAACCATTCTAAGGCTAAACTGATTGATAATTCTTGCAATGCTGATGCGGTTAAAGGGTTTGATAAGATTACTGATGGTGTTGTTTTTGTTGAGGGTTCTGAGGAAAGTGAGGCCATAAACCCAGAGTGTAGGGTAAATATAAGTCGGATACATCTCTCTCCTGAAAGTACACATTGAAACAATTTCTATTCGCTGCTTCTATTTAAATTCCCTTTTTTTTTTAATTTTATGTTGCTTGTGTTTGATCTGCATCAGCCAGGGCCTACCTACCCTTTTGTTTCTCTCTGGGGAAAAAGAAAAAGAAAAGAGAGCCTTTTGGTTTGCATTGCTTTGTAAGCAAACGCATCCATGGAGAAAGCAAGGCTCTAGGAGAGATTGGCCCTGAAAGCTTGTTATGTTTAGTCCTTATATCTATAAACTTATTTTCGTATCATCGTTTCGCCTATCGGAAATTCCCCCCCTTTTCTTTTTAATCTATTTTTTGCCTCAATTTAATTAGTGCCGCCGAGTTGATCTTGTTTTCCATCTTTAGTCTGACTGAAGTTTTTCTAGAATTTTGTTTTAGGAAGGAGGGAATTATGGTATCTGCTCTGCCATCTCTAAGGTATATATTTACTTTTTTGCCTTTAGATTTTGTAAGGAACCTTTTAAGAAAGGAATATCACCCTTGGGATACATATGAGAGAAGGGAAACTCTCAAATGGAATATTAGCACTAACGGTGCCCTGTTGCCGATATGTCAACACAGTCAGTTAAGTCGTCGCAAATCCAAAGATTCTAGAATACAACCATCTTCATTCTTCCCAACTCTAACCCTAGCGGCAACTGCCTTTTCCGGCATCGTTGTCTTCACTCGCCCTCTCCTAACCCTAGCCGTCATGCCCTCCTCCTCCGCAGGTTAACAATTTGAGTGTTGATTGCTGGTCATCATACTTTTCTAGAATTTTCAAACCTTTTGATATTTTTGCCAAATACCCAACCGTATTGGGAGTTTATAAAGATAAATACATGATACTCTACTCTTCTAAAGGAAAAAAGAAATTCTTGCAGCATATGCTGTTGCAGGGGAGGGGGGCCAAGTCGGGAGCGTATCCTAATCTCACCCTAAAATGCAGGAGAAATTAACAGAGAAATTTCAAAAAAACGTAGTAACTACTACACAATTTGTGCCGCCACTTTCTCGTTTTGTTACGTCATATTATTTGTTAATTTTTTTTTCTCACAACCGAAACTCTAAGAAAATCTCACCCTAAAATGCAGGAGAAATTAACACAGAAATTTTAAAAAAAACGTAGTAACTGCTACACAATTTGTGCCACCACTTTCTCGTTTTGTTACGATCATATTATTTGTTAATTTTTTTCTTCTCACAACCGAAACTCTGAGAAAATCTAGTTAAAAATATTAGTATTTTGCATGTACGATGCATGTTGCATCCGAAGTGTAATAAAAAAATTGTATGGAGTTGGTTACTAAGATAGCTTAGGTTGGATTTTTAATGAATTTCTCTTGCAAATCAGAGAGCCGAATCTCCAAATCTATTTCAAAATCTGAGGCGGTAGAGATTTAATTTACCTAGATACTGCTTGATTGTTATGATCAGTAAGATTACTGTATATAATCTTTGCATCTAATGCAAACAAATTTTAAGCATAGTTCCCAAGTGGCAACATGAAGTTATGTTGTTTTTGTCAAGTACAATGGGATTCACTTCTTCAAAATTTAGTTGAAAAAAAGATATTACATATAGACTTTAATTCCGTCTCTCGCAATATGCAGTCCAAGATTCGTCCCATAGCCTACTTATTATAGCTCGTTTTCATACCCAATAAAATATGAGGAAGGGGAATAGTAATGCATTGATTATTTACTTCATGGAAAAGGTTAATAGGAATTAGTCAACCGCAGCTTCATCAACATCCACTGATGTCCAAACCCGACCCGATCCGATCCTCTTACACCCGCTAAAACCCTGAAAAAGAGATGCGCCAACAGAACGGAGATAACGCTGATGGCCGGAGACAACAGCAACAGCCGCCGCTCGCCGTCGCCATCGACGTCAACGGAGGATCGGAATCTGCCACGGTGGATATGCCAGAACTGCCGCCACTCCCTCTGCGTCGTCGGCGTCGAATCGTTCGCCGACAAGTTCTTCAATGATCCCTCGAGATCTGGTATCCATCTAGGGTTTCACTTTCTCATACCTCTTCTCTCCCTCCCCCCCCCCCTCCCCTCTCTCTCTCTCTCTCTGAATTGAAACGAAATCACATCAAATTAGGCGATAATTTGCTCGAGTCCTGTATGCGTACTTGAAATCACACAATTTTTGTGAAATGATGCAAGAATTTTTCTTTGGCTAGTCGATTTAGTTCTTGAAATAAACCGGAAAGAATTCAGCTTTCAGTTCGCACAGTTAGTAGTTGGTTTCTCACCGTGATCAAAATCGTTTGTCGATTTAACAAAAATTGTACTTTTTAAGTAAATTAATGAACCGAACTCGATTGTAATTTGCCCCTGCTGTAACCTATCCTTCATGATTCGCGAATAGGGATGCAAGCATCTGTCCAAGGAAGTGTTTCGGGCTCTAGCCGAATGGACAATTCCTTTGTTGTTCTGCCGAAAGAGAAGGCGCAAGCTCCCCAAAGTGGGGACCCACCTGAGGGTGGTCAGGATTCAAAAGCAATGGAGGGATCGTTCGTGGTGCTGCCTCCCGCTGCGGATTCTATGTACAAGAATGATTCTGCCTCTGAGGGAGGCGCTCAGTTTCCTGCTTCTAGTGGGATCCAGGGTAGCAATCCGCAATTGACAGCCGCTGGGTTCGACTCGAGCTTTGCAGTACTTAAGCGGGCCTTTGAAATTGCCGCTTCCCAAACACAGGTTGAGCAACCTCTGTGTTTGGAATGCATGCGGGCTATATCAGATAAACTTGAGAAAGAGGTCGAGGATGTGAACAGGGACCTTAAAGCCTATGAAGCCTGCGTTCAGCGTTCAGACATTGAGTCGTATATTGTTCTTAGCGATTCAGATTTTATTCGAGAGAAGATGAAGGTGCCTACTTTCATTTCTGTTAACTCTAGAATGGCCATCTATTATATTGTGCATGCAAGTTAACAGATTATTCTGGCATTGGTGATTGATATGATAAGAAAGAAAATGATGGCTCAGAATTATGTTCAACCCTAAGGTTAAGAGTGAAATATGAGAAGACTTCACTCAGTTGTTCCAGCAGCTGAAAGCCTGAAACAGTCTGAAGTATTTGTTGGTTTTTCTTTGTTTTCTTATTGTAACAGATTGAGGAAGAAGAGGAAAGACTTCAAGCTGCAATTGGAGAAGCAGAAAGGCAATCCTTTGAAGTTAAAGGTGAAATGCAAGATTTAGATTCAAAATCAAAGGTCTTCAAAGGATTAGAGGAAAGGTAAAATTTTGTCTTTGGCTTATTTAATGAGAAAACAGGGCCTGCAGGCAGTGGTCTCTCACATGGGCCAATGGAGTCTAGGGGCCTAACTGTAAAATAGCCAGCGGGCTCCATTGACCTATGTGAGAGCTCACTGCAGTTTGGGCTTGCCAGTTCCCTGCAGGCCCCGTTTCCTCTTATTTAATATAATATGAACTTTTTAATATCAAAATCAATGGCTGTTTGTTGCTGTTTTAAGATTCTTTGTGTAAAAGGCTTTGTTGTTGTTGTTGTTTGTCTGAATAGCAATGAGCTATGACTGGCTTAAGATCAGATTTTTGCCTAGCCATATTCTAGAGTCAACCTTTAATCAAAATCCAGATCAAGTTATTGTTTATCAACCCTTTAGTATTGAAAAAATGCGTTATGACAACTAAAAGCGCAATTTGCAGACTGCTGGGACAATTGTTCTCAGCGTGACAATCTTGCAAATGTCATGTCCAGCTCATTAAGAGGTTATAGAGACCGAATATTTGAAGTTCCAACTGAGGTGGTCACATGTGAAAGATTCACCGGTATCTAAATATTTTGAATGGTTTCATTGGAGTTGGCGATTACGCCAATTAGTTTAAATTACCATACGAACTCAAGAAAATATTTTTTGTTGCTGCTTCCATAAATAAAAGTAATCTAATCAAGAATGTTGTTTGAAATGCAAATAAATTATTACTGTAAAGAAGACAGATATGATATTGGGCATGGTACTGTTTTTAGGGGTTTTTAACATCATTCATCGAATCACCTACAACAATTACATGATCTGTTTTCCTTGTGAAAGTTCTATTTGATAGCTGTATACGAATTAATCCGAGCTTGGTATTTTGAACGGTTTGCTAGCTTTCATCATTTTAAAGTATGGCAGTTTGCAATAGAGCAGCACAAGCTGTCATATGCGTTTGAATGTTCTTTCTTGGTTGTTTTTGCAGTGTAACATTGTTACTAGTAACCCATTATTAAATTTAGCAAATTTGTAACTTGCGGATTAATAAGAATAAACTTGGATCCATAATTTTAGAGATTATGAGCATTATTCTAGTAAACAGGACCAACAAGCATTTTTAATAATATAACAAAGGAACCTCAGTATTTACTAACATTGCAGATTTGTCTTATATGTTGATGTACGTGCATGCATATATGCAGTTTTCTGTGCGGGGAGAAAATGACCTAAATATTTTCTGCAATCATTATTTCTCTTTAGTGGGTTCAGTCTATAAAATTATGATAACTCTTTTAGCTTGCGACAGCTCTTAGTTTGCTAACTTGGAGAATAGTTTAAAAATTCCTTTTCAAATCTTTCTAGCAGATTGAAATTCTTCTGTGAAAGTTTCTGCATAAAGCATTGTAACTTTCTAGTAGATTGAAATTCTTCTGTGAAAGTTTCTGCATAAATCTTTGTAATGGATTTATAATTATTCATCTCCAAATCGACTTACCCTTTTGTCTTGAAGGTATTGGCATGATTTCAACGACTTCCAGTTTCAGCTTACCTCCCATCAGGTAACTTCTTCTGAACTCTTCAGTCCTTGCATGTAGGGTCTTCTCTGGGTCCATTGAATCCAAACCCACTGAATCCAATCCAAAGATCAGAAATTTTGGGAAGCTTGGAAACTTGAACAAATCCAAGGACGGGTTTTGATTTTCTTGAAAAATTGTCTGATACAACACTACAATTCGGGACGTATTCAATTTGTAGATTTGTATATGTATCTAAGCATGTGTAGATGTACATAAGTGTGCATACATGCACACACACATATATAATTGTGTATTTATATATTTCATAAGTTAAACTTGCTCGATCCACCGGGTACCTGATCCCAAATCCGAGAGGAAATTTAAATGATAAGAAGGAGATGCTTGCCATTTTGAATAATTTACAAATTCGATTGACCCCTGACCTACACATTTAATTGAAGGCTCATCAGAGCCTCAGTTCTTAGTTTCATATTTGATTTATGACATAAACTCATCAGTCATGCCCCCTCTCTTAGTTTTGTATTTTTCGAACAAATCTTGTGGTCATTTGGATGACAGGAAGAAAGGGATGCAATTTTGGCAAAAATAGAAGTCTCCCAAGCACACTTGGAATTGCTGAAGCGCACCAACGTGCTGAATGATGCCTTCTTTATTTGGCATGACGGAGAATTTGGGACCATTAACAATTTCAGACTTGGTCGCCTTCCTACAGTACCGGTATTGTTTGAAACATATAGATTGTTCCTTTCAAAATACTTTTATTAAGTTAACAAATATTTTTATATACCTAGTGTTAATATATGTCATTGTTATCATTATTTTCATTAAAAAAAATTCTATTAGAGTTATATATGCTTGTTAGCTACTTTAATCCATTTTTTCTATTGATATTGGTTATATTGCAAATGGAGGTTTTGGCAAGTCTTACATTGCCTTTTCTTTATTCTCTTGAACTCTATGCCATCACAAATTTGGTTGATTGTGACACTAGAAAAATCTCAGGTTGAGTGGGATGAGATTAATGCTGCTTGGGGGCAGGCATGCTTGCTCCTTCACACAATGGCTCAATATTTTCGGCCGAAATTTCCGTATCCTTGCAATGTTATTATGTTGCTGTGGGATAAAATTCCTCTTATGCTACTTTAACTTGCATAAATTTTGGAATGTGGCAAAAAATTCCATAAATCTACCGAACCTCAATTATTGAGATATACACAGACTATTTATGATCACATGTTTTGCATGCCTGAGCAGGGGAGGTCAATGATGTCAAAAAATCGCAAGTTTATGGTCTTTATAGGTAGGGGTGGTAATTGAACGAGCCAGCTCGGGTTCGATTAAGGTTCGGCTCGGTATCAGCTCGTTCAAATTCGGTTCATTTATTAACGAGCCGGACATGAGCCAGAAAGCCTGGCTCGTTTATTAAACGAGCCGGACTCGAGCTCAGCCAGGCTCGTTCGGTATTGACTCGGGTTCGGCTGGTTTACACAGTTTGAAAAAAACAGTAATATGTAATATATAGCAGATTCTATACAACTCTCAGAACACTTAATTCAATTAAATGACAGTATATAAAGTGTACTGAGATAAATATAAAACCTAGAACTTAGACCCATTCAATGCCCTAGATGTTAATGTTTTTTAATTTTTCCATATCTCAAAACCCTGAGTTTTAAGCATTATTGTTAATTATGTGTTTTTCTTGGAAGATACTATTAATATGAGTAAAGGAGCTGAAAACGAGCCGAACTCACAAACGAGCTCTAAACGAGCTCAGTTGAGCTCGGCTCGTGAACTCGGCTCGTTTAGTTAATGGGCCACAAATGAACCAAACACGAGCTGGGCATGTTTAATCGAGCCGGACTCGAGCCGAGCATCTCTAGCTCGATTAACTAAACGAGCCGGACTTGGGCCGACAAAAAGAACCACGAGCCGAACTCGAGCCGAGCTTGGCTAGCTCGAGTTCGGCTCGTTTACACCCCTATTTATAGGAAACTATAGAAGCTAAGCAATCAAGCGATTCTGGAACATAGGTAACTGCTTCAACTTATATTGTATAACCTTGGGAGAAAGTTTATGGTCTTTTTGTTGGTTGTTGGGGGGTTGGGCCGCGGGGGGGGGGGGGATCATGATTGAATGTTGAAAGGAACAACTTGTATATCCACTTTTTAATTTTAACGAATACTGGTGCTTTTAGTGATATCGTATGGGGCAAGATGCAGGGTTTGATTATTTTGACATGTACTTGATTTCATCATCTTGATTTTTTCAACTCCATTGTGCTCATATCAATCAAATGGTAAATTTTAAACATACTTTCTGGAAGCATCCTATACTTTTCCATCAGATATCGGATCAAGATTCTTCCAATGGGAAGTTATCCACGTATTATGGACATCAACAACAATACATATGAACTGTAAGCTTCCTATCAAATACTTAGGTGGCATAGAATTTGATGTTTCAATAAATGTAATCTATATATCCATTTTTTAATGCAGATTTGGACCGGTAAATTTATTTTGGAGTACTCGTTATGATAGAGCAATGACATTGTTTCTGAATTGCCTCAAAGAGTTCTCTGAGTTTGCAAATATGAAAGATCAGGAAAACAATGTACCACCAGAAAAGCGTTTCAAACTTCCTTTCAAGTGAGTTCTCAACTCTAATCTATCAGCTTTATCTTCTGACATTAAGGCGTATTTGCTGTTTGAACTCTCCAGGTTGCTTGTGGTTTTATTCTTAAATCTTTATAGCTCCGTTTAGGTCATAAGCACACTGACCAAATAAATTGTCAAGGTAGATTTTACACTATCTAAGATATTCTTACTTCCTCTGTTGCACCCGTTGGTTGTTCTTGTCTTCCTCGAGTAATAGTTGCTGCCTTGTAAAACGGCTATATCTACTAAATTATTTCCAAATTGTTTTTCCTCTCAATTTTCAGCAATACTTGTAGGATCCTTGATCCATAGTAAAACACCATCAAGATATCTAATATGAATTATAAAAAAGAGAAAGCATCAGTCTATTTTCAGTTCTAAGCATCCTTTATTTGAAAGGATGGAAGTTTCACTGTTTTTTAAAAAACGGCCAGATTTATTTCCTGCTTTGCTCTTGCATTTAGTTTCTGTTTCTATGGTTTTATGTTTATCTTTGTTCAGTCGTTCGTAACTTTGTGTGCATGTCTCCAAGCAGTGGGAGTCATTTTTTTAAAATGTATTTCAACCATTTAGTATAACGAACTGTACCTCCATAATCTGAATTGCTCGACTTATCAATCTTCTATGCTCACCATCTTATCTCATCTATATTAGTATCTACTGCTAACAATTTAACTTCATATCAAGTATGTTTTACTTTTAGGATTGAGAATGATAAAGTGGCGAACTACACAATCACCCAAAGTTTCAACAAGCAGGAGAATTGGACGAAGGCATTGAAATACACACTCTGCAATCTCAAATGGTTGTTGTTTTGGTTTGTTGGCAACACCAACTTCCAACCTCTTTCTTCAGGATCTTCTTCTTATCATTCTGAAGTCCCATTGCTTGGATCTTTGTATACAAAGCAATCTGCTGACCCCAAAATCTGATTCAAGTTGCGACGTACAATTCATGTATATATATATATAATCAAAGGAGAACCCCTTTTCCTCCCCAATAATGTACAGGTAGAAATTCAAAAAACAGCTGTGTTGAACTGATAGAAGTCTGCGGAATGTAGGAGGAAATAAATTATCTCTTGCTGAAACAAGAGTTACATTAGTCGCTACAATCTGTATATTCATCATGTGCCATCGTGCAGCAGCTGCGATTCTTTTTTAAGTTTTTAAAATTATTATATTTTTTTTCATGCATCTGTTAGCTCTTGGTTAAGCTCAACTATGGTTAGAGATTTCATGTACTTTTTGCTACTGATCGTTGGTTCTAGATTTTGGTTTGCTAGAAAACTACCATGCCAATTGAATCTTCAATATTTCTAGCTGCTCCTCCAACGAGTGTTAGGCTTCAGCCAATTATATTTTGTGTGGTCTGTGGTGATGCATTCTTTGTACTTCTTTCTCAATCATATTTAAGAAAATTTTGTGGTGCATCTTGCAACTTATAGTCCTTGATTGCACGTATGATTTTGCCAATTTAAACTTGATCATGGAGGCTTGTCCATTCATCATCGAACGGTCATAACACCCCCTCTACATTGTCAGCAGGATTGGTTTACAACCAGAGAAATTGCAACATATTTTGCATGTAGCATTTGCGGCAAATAGAAAGCTCCAAATTCATTGTTTAATTATTTTTGGCTTTTGCAATTGAATCTCCAATCAAGAAGCAAGAAATGCAACATTTACTGTAAATTTATGCGGCATTAATAACTATAAAATTGTCCTAGTTAAAAGCTTACGTCAACAAATGTTACAATTTTGCTTGCCGCAAATGTTGCGTGCAGATCTTGCGTTGAGGTAGAGAAGAAATCAAATGAGCAGGAGGAAGCCTCCTAATCATACATAACACATGATTTTTCAATTTTGATGTTACTCTTAATCTCTCCCTTAAGGGGCTGTTTGGTTGCAGGATTATGGAATTTGGATTCCAAAAATAGTACGCTTAAAATTTCTGGATTTGGTAATTTGTTGTTTGGTTGGTTTTGGATTTGTAGATCTGGATTTGTAGATCCTTGTAATCTTTGTTTGGTTGTTGGAAAAAAAATAGGATTTGGATTTGAGGATTTTAGAGAGAGATAGAGAGAGAGAGGATTGTTAAATAAATAAAGTGCATGGGCCCCATCTAAAAGTACAATGAATAGTGCCAAATCCTTGAAAATCCTTGAGAATCCTTGAAAATTTTTAGGATTCATGAATCCTTCTTTTGTGGTGGGGCCCCCATATAAAACAAAGGAATCCTAGAAATCCTAATCCTGCAACCAAACACAAAATTGTGGAATCCTAGGATTCCACAATCCAAAATCCAAATCCAAACCCATAATCCTGCAACCAAACAGCCCCTAAGGGCCTGATTGGATTTGGATTTGGATTTTGGATCGTGGAATCCTGGGATTCCATAATTTTGTGTTTGGTTGATGGATTTGGATTTTTAGGATTTCTTTGTTTTTTTATGGGGCCCACCATAAAACAAGGATTCTTGAATCCTAAAAAATTTCGAGTATTTTCAAGGATTTGACACTATTCATTGTGGGACCGTGCACTTTATTTATTTAATAATCCTCTCTCTATCTATCTCTCTAAAATCCTCAAATCCAAATCCCACTTTTTTTTCACCAACCAAACAAAAATTACAAGGATCTACAAATCCAATACTAGGAATCCAAAACCAACCAAATAACTATTACCAAATCCAGAAATTTCAACCGTACTATTTTGGAATCCAAATTCCATAATCCTGCAACCTGACTATCTACTTGATTTTTTCTAACTAACTTTGGGCCCCTAGACTTACGTAGGCTCATAAAAGCAAAAGACTCATTCTCGGACTCATTCTACGCATGGCTTTTTGCACCCTCAAATATTAACATACACAATATTTGGAGTATCTCAGATCTAAATTTTAAATGCTTAAGAATATAGCAACGAATCTCAACTATTTGTGATTTGCAACCTTCTTCTTTCTCCTCCTCTATTTTGTATAACTCAATCGTCGATTTCGATCAGCAAATCACAAGATCTTAGAAATTACTCGATCGATCGATCAAAATGAAGTACGTGATCGAAGTGGAGAAGGGAAGCGAGGGCTCCGATGGCCGCCCCTCGGTGGGTCCCACCTACCGCAGCATCTTCGCCAAGGACGGCTTTCCTCCGCCCATCCCCGGCCTCGACAGTTGCTGGGACATTTTCCGGTAACGATTCCGACTATATTTTCATCAAATCTTAGATCGCTTTGATCGCAGTTTTTATCGTCGTCGTCGTCATAATTGAGTGTATGCTATTTTTGATGTTGTCGTTGGGGTTTAGAATGACTGTGGAGAAGTATCCTGGGAGTAAAATGCTTGGCCGTCGCCAGATTGTTGATGGCAAGGTTCGGTTTCGTGAGCTAGTTGAAAAAAGTTTTGATTTTGATGTTTTTATGCGGATTTAATTATTATTATTATTATTATTATTTTGGGTTGTTATTGTAGGCTGGTAAATATTTGTGGTTGACTTACAAGGAAGTGTATGACATTGTGATGAAAATCGTGGCATCAATTCGAAGTCGTGGGCTTGAAAAGGTGAGTTTTCCCCCCTTTTACAATTTAAATGATCACTATGAGTTAATTGATATACATTTTGCATAGCATCTTATACAGAGTCCCATAATATGTAGGGTCCAAAAGAAGAATTTTATTCGATAAATAGTCCAGTTCGATTGTTCCTTATGACCCTATATTAAGCTTTCATGTACTCAAGTTACATTGCTATCTTTATCTAAGCCATAATCCTTTTTTCTGGGTTTCAGACAACACACTTGCAACTGGATAATTATCATTTATCATTAATATCGATTTTAATTTTAGTTGTCATGTACTACTTTGTTTTCAGTTACACATTTACCATGATAAACCAAACTTTATCCATTCCTTGCAGGTTGCCACGTTTATGCAGAGTCAATCTTCTCTGTTGACTTAGCTTCCCTTCATATTCTTTAGATATGGAAATTGTTCTTTTTACATTGTCTGTCGACTATGTTGATCATTGCTTGCATTCCTTTACATGTGGTCGTTGATCAATTCAATTATTTTAGTTTAGCTTCCAAAAGATGATTATATCTTTATTTCATTTAGTTTTTCTTTACCACTCTGTAACAGAATAGAAAGGTATTCATCTATATGAAATCTTTGTGGCACTGAATGGCCATTTTCCAATTGTTCCTTTTCAGGGAGACCGGTGTGGTATCTTTGGTCCTAATTGCTCTGAGTGGATCATGAGTATGGAGGTATTAACATGACATGCACTATTTTTAACTTTTTGTTTAATCTGATATATATTAGGGGCTTTTTGGTTGCTTGGATTTGGATTTGCATGCAACATTTTGTTGCAAAAATAACTTTAGTGGAGTTGGAAACGAAAATGGAGTTGCAACAAACCAACAAATAGTTGCAACTTTGAACAATGTGAACATAACATTTATCACGGGAGCCAAATAACATCTTATGCCATATAAGCGAAATTGCAACAAGGTTGCAATTCCTCTTCTATTTTGTTCAACCAAACAAAAAAAAGTTGTTTGTATTTGAAAACCCAACTACAAAAATTGAGTATAACCATTCCAATTTCAACAAATAGTCCATGCAACATTTGTTGCATGCAACTAATGTTGCAATTCCTATTGTTGCAAACCAAACAGCCCCTTAATGTCTTGTTATTGTAATTGAGGTTTTAATCCGTCACATTGTATTATTGTTAATGTCTCCATTACGACTTTACTTTGAGAAACACCTTCAGGTTTAAATCTTGGCTACCAAGTTACTCATGTTCTCGTTCATGACCCTTGCAGGCTTGCAATGCTCTTGGAATCTATTGTGTTCCCTTGTATGATACACTTGGTAAGTTGATTACTAATTCTGAGCAGACTTGTCAAGTGTCAATGCTAACTGCAGCACTCACTTGTCATTCAAAAACTATATACAGTCATTATGATCACCATCAAACTCTTTTTTTGCATTTTACAATACTCTGATAAAAGTATGCAAGTTCAGGAACCCATCCCCACATAGTTATGAGATTCATAAATTTTAATAGATATTAGTTCTAATATTACCATATGATGATCACCTGCTCTACCTCTTTTCCTTGGCTTTAGGTGCCGGTGCGGTGGAATTTGTTATATGCCACGCAGAGGTTCCACTCGTCTTTGTGGAGGAGAAAAAGATTGGGGAGGTACTTTGTTGTTTGCCTCCTTGTGTGAAATCTTTTCTGGATTCCTCTCTCTTTCTGCATACATCATCAAATCATGTGATCTTTTGCATATAGCTTTAAAAATACTATTTTACAGTACTATATTTGTAATTGGACTAGTTATTATTGCCAAATTGGAGATTATATTCAATTTCCTTAATATTCCAATACCAGCATCTGCAAATTATTGCAAGTCTGTAGGGTATGTAATTATTTTTCCTGATTGGTTGTTTCAATATTTCTGAAAATTAGAGACAACCATATTGCAAGTCCGTAGGATATGTAACTAATTTTCCCTAAATGTATGATCAATATATTTGATTGCTTAATGCGCCATATAAGCATCTCATGTTGTGCCCTTTTCTGTGCTTCCAGGTGTAGCTCACCTACAATATATGTTTGTACTGGTCATCCTTTTGAAGGAGGGCTGTAAAAAAAATAAGTTGATTTAGCACCTGTATTGCAGATACTGTTTCACTTGTCCTAATCCTTTCAATTAATGCTTTAGTTTCTTGAGATTGGTGGAATATTGGTAGTCGTTAAATTTTTTGTGCATATTTATGTGTACTTGAAATTCACTAATTATTATTGACTTCCACTTTTCCAGCTGTTGAAAACCTTTCCTAATTCGACCAAATACTTGAAAAGTAAGTTTAAAAGGGTTTATTTTACTATTCAGCATTTTGTACTTCTGCATTTCCCAAGTATATGATAACAATATTTTTATATGGCAGCTGTTGTGAGCTTCGGCAAGGTTACTGCTGAGCAAAAAGAAGAAGTTGAAAAGTTTGATCTGACAATATATTCTTGGGATGAGTTTTTGCAATTGGTATGTCAACTGACTATGAATATTCTGGTTTTTCTGATGTAAAACTTTTGAAAGTATGATTTGTTTTATGAAATTGTCTAATGGTGCATGCTCTTAATAAGAATTACTCTCTTTTTTGGTTGAAAGTTCTGAAAGACTGGAACAAACACATTGGTTTAATGAGTATCATTTTCATTTTAAGTAGTGCATTCTTTTCAGTATTATCAGACAGGCTGAATATCCATAAATATATTATTATAATATTTCTTCTTAACACCTTATATCATTATAATCCGATGTTAGCTCTAAAGAACTTTTTGTATTGGAATATATTCTAAACGAAACGGTCTATGTTTTTTTATTTGAAATAAACCCCCTTCGGGGATCTAACATGAAACAGACTGTGTCAGGGGCAAATAAATACAGTGTGGATATATAGTCTTTCTATTTAAGTAAACGAACTCCAAAACTATCCCTATTATCCGAAACAGACTATTGTTAACAATTTCTCCATACATAATAATAAAGACGTTTAAACATACTAGTCATTTTCGACTGTAGGAAGTTTAAGTATCTTATTGGTAAATTAGAGACAGAAGTGGAGGCTTAATGAGCATACACCTTAGCTTTTAGACCTTGTTTCAGATATCAGCTTCTGGGCATGCTTTGTAAAGATATTGACTGTACCATTTTGCCGAACTAGTTGAAACCTGGCAAAGTTTTTTGTGTGGTTCAGATGGTTTTAGAGAAGTAAGACACACAAAAAATAAGAGCATATGAGAAATGAAGTGCATTTACCTTTTCAAGAAGATTTCATGATGGCCATTGGAAAAACGAAAGCAGAAGACATTACAGGAACTTGGAAGTATTATTAGAAATATGCTAATGTTTTGTAATTTGTAAGTTTATGGAATTTAATCCGATGATATATAAATGTTCTTAGGGTTCATGTGCATGCATCTATAATTAAAGATCCAAGTTTTATGCACTAATGGAGGTTGAATGCATCAAATACTGGGTTGGAGGCGCAGGTGGGTTGGGGGTTGGACGGTGGGTGGGGGCTTGGCTTCTGTGCTTTGTTTGTGAATCTTCTCTGTAAATTATTTTTAGGTGCTTGTAAATGCTTCTACTTCGGTGGAGGTGGCAGACTGACAATTATGCATATTAACTTCTTCTGAGCATGTCAGCTTATAATTATGTATGTCAGCTTATAATTATGTTGCATGGCTTCTTCATCGAGGCATATTCCGTATTGGGTTTGTATCCAGACTTGTTGGGGATACTTTTTCTACACGTTTTGCCACATCACAGAATATATTGTATTCTGGATGCATTGAACATGTTTCAATGGCTAAGACACCAGCAATCTATGCATCAACACTAACAAATCATTTGTACTTTTGTTGCGATTTGCTAAATTGATATTTTATTATTATATATTTATAGAATAAAAATTAAGGCGTGATTGTGTCCCAATGAATTGTACCCCAGACTTTCAGAAATTTTTGAATCAACGAATCTGACTCGTATTCATATTGGAATCCAAGCTTACTTATCCTGGAGGATCTTGGACTGGCAGAAGTTACCAAGAAAATTTTGGTTTCTGGTAAACTTCTATGCATGAAGCGGTCAGCATTTCAATAAATGTGTGATCTTTCTTGTTTTAGACTATCCCCTACAATGGGCGTATGAATATATCTCAAACAACCCTTTATCACTAAAGATGGATGTTTGTTAGGCATAATCACTACTGTAAACGTGCTGAACTTTAAGAACTGTAGTCAACTTTAAATGGCTCAATTTTAAATCATGGTTGTTGTTTAAGTTCCAAAATATGCAGCTATGACAGTTGGATGCTGAATTAAATTTTTAGTTGAACCTGATCCTGTTTGACACTCATGCTATGTTTCATATAATTAGTCGAGATGTTTTAGAAATCTTCAATTATTTTCACTTTTCTGGATGAAGTTCGATACTTTAATTCATCATATTATAATGTATAAGTTCATTTTTTTAAAGTTTGAATTGAAGTGAGAAATTGATCTTCAGCAATTTGTAACATGGGGACGCCTGCTCATGAAATAATACCTTTAAATATATGAATATTTGTGAAAAAGTTGCATTTATTTGATCAGACTTCCAATGGAGATTGTTACATTGCATTGTTAATCTTAATGGCATTGTTGCACAAAAGATGACCAATCCTTTCTCGTTCCTGCAGGGAGGGAATGAACAACTTGATCTGCCAATCAATAAGAAAACAGATATTTGTACTATAATGTACACTAGTGGAACAACTGGTGATCCTAAGGGTGTTCTGATTTCTAATGAGAGCATCATCACTCTGATTTCTGGTGTGGACCGGCTGCTTAGATGCATGAATGTCGAGGTAATTTTACATTACTCCAATGATTAGCGAACGAAAAAGTGATCGTTGCGGTTTTGAGTAATCCGTAACAACCGAGTCTAAAGATTACTAGACCGGACTCTCACTCGGCCGGGGACGAGGGCCTTCGCTCACTCTGGAGCATCTCCGGGGTACCGAAACACGTACGCCCGCGCACGTGCGAAGCATGAAATTGTGAGGGGAGAGGGGAATTCCTTGCTTGAGTTAAGCTGTGGAAACACAAGACAAGTGACCGAAGGGAACGATACCTCTCCCATAACGGGAGAGAAGACTTCCAATCCATGGAAACGAGTGAAGTGAGGGAACCGAACGGAACGATAACTATCCCATAAGAGGGATAGTAGACTTCTTCAAAATAATCGAACGAGAATCGACGTTTTCAAACGTCGTAATGGTTTCACCCACGAAAGGGTGAAACGAAGGTTTTGTCTAAACAAAACTGTTGAATCTGCCCGTTTAACTCGTTGAGAGTTAAACTCAAGTGAAGTGATTGAAGTCTCAACTCGACTGAAAAGGAGAGGAGACGGAGTGAACGAAAAAGTGATCGTTGCATTAGATTTTTTTTAAATGACTACTGATGCTAGTTAAGTATTCCGTAGATTCTGAAATGTAGTTTAGTTACTATTGTTTTGTTACAAGTGTTCACCATTTCTTATTGTTCTCGGACTTATTGCAGTTGACACCAAAGGATGTTTATATGTCGTATCTCCCTCTTGCACATATCTTTGATCGGGTGATCGAAGAGTTCTTTATTTTTTCTGGAGCCTCAATTGGATTTTGGCGTGGGGTGAGTTACCCAAAAGTTAAAATACGGCATCTCCTTACAACTGATTTCATTTTATTTAAATTCTTCTTTCTGATGCAGGATGTCAAATTATTGGTCGAAGACATTGGGGAGCTAAAACCGACTATCTTCTGCGCTGTCCCACGGGTGCTTGATCGGATATATACAGGTAGATTTGGGAAGAGGTTTAGCCTTTTGTGTTGCAACACCTTGACAATTTATCCATCTTTATGCATGACTGCCACGTTTATGGGCATGTGACACAAAACACATTTATACACACCCGCGCTTATGCGCTTGTGACACACACAAGGCAGGGAGGGAGGCCTCTAAAACCCTTCCTTTTTCTTATTGGTGTTTCATTCGTTTTATATTAAAGCTGCTAGTTTTGAGATAGATAGCTAGCTAGCTATACGGACGTTATATTGAAAGTATTTTCTCTGAATTATACTGACTGGAGCCATGCTTTAACCCAGTAAACGTCTGGCATGCACGATGCTCATTGGCCAGAAATACAATATGGTACATGCATGCATACATACATACATACATACATACATTTGTATCTATTACATATACATACATGCTTATGACATGCATGCATGTATGCATACAAGCATATGTAAACACGCACATGTGTCTATACATACATGCATATTTGTGTTTATACATGTATGTTTTTGCACGCACACACATATGTATGTATGTAATGCATGTGAGGGAGATTCTGTATCTTCAAATCTCCAAGACGTTTGATATTGCAAGAGATGTAACCGGTTTGCGGAGTTCATTGGCCTCCAAAAATAAGGTTACCATTCACTGCAAACAAATTCAGATGAAGAAAATGTAAGTGCACATGTGCTCCTTGCCGTGACAACTACGGCTATGCGGAATCAAAAACTTTAAAATCTTGAGCACAATACACTTAAATCCTAGGATATAAGCCCAAACATTAAACTAAACAATTCTGACTAAAGATTTAGCTACTAGGTTAGAATTACAATCTTTGTAGACAGTCCTTCGGGTCTTGAAATGTTGACTCCACAAGCTCGTTAGGTTGATAGAACGATCTCTCAAAGTCGATCTTCCACGTCAAAGACGATCCATCCGAGGATGTCGATTCAAGCGATAGTTTCGACCGAAGCAACTAAAGATCAAGTCTTGCTAGGACAAGATACTTAGAGTGGTGTAGTTTATGAAGCTAGATATTCTCTTTTAATCCTCAAAACTCTAGAGAGCAAAATGAGGAAGAAGAAGAGAATGGAAACTCAAGAATTTTCTCACTTGTGAAAAATGATAACCATCACACAAATATCTCTCCTCACTCTCACTTATCTCTTCAATGTAAAACAAAAAAGTGAGTTGGCTAGTGACTCATTAGGGTGAGTCACAAGCCCACACTTCCTTATTTATCATGAAGGAAAAGAGAGAGAGTGTAGCCATCTCATAAGTATACATACACACACTTATAAATATAAATACATGTATATAAATAAGTATACTCAAACCGTATAAATACATATACCGTATTTGTACCGAAAATACAAAATACGCGTATTCATATTTAGAAAAAAATACATGTATTTATATCAAAGCATAAATACCCGTATTTATACAGATACACGTATGTGTATAAATATCATATTCGTATTAAAATACAAATACCCAAAAGAGAGTAATATAATACTAGCATCAAAATTGGCCGTCTTTCAAACCTGGTAGTACTACTAAACCGTCCAATTAAAGCACGTGTATAAATACACGTGTTCAATCTAACACCCGTGCGTAAAACCATACGCAAACTACACCGTTTCGCCTGAACCGGAAAAACCTCTGTGTGAGACTCTAAAGACTCGACAATACACTGGCAGTGGATTTAACCACAAGCACGTCAGTGGCACTAACTGTACATAACGGTTATCCAGGTATCTGTTAAAGGAAAGAGCGACACGATAACTCGTCCGAAAATCCTATCGAGCCTATAGATGACATTTTCCATACAATCCGGTCTGTTCGTCTAAGAGTATCGCATATCGGACCAGGAGATGGTAAACGTCAGACTACTAATAGCGCAATAAATCGTGTCGGTGTGGAGCCCAATACAACCTGAGAAACTACTGGTGTACTTACCAGTAAATCTCACTTGCTCTAACCAGGGACCTTATGTATTGACTAACCGTATACAGCGTGATATCAACTCCCAATACCGGGAGAGACGAATCCTTTTATCCCCTACTGCCTCCAAGTGTTTCGGGACTGCACCCAACTACTACCTGTTTGCACAACTCATTTTAACCGTGGTAGGGTACGTAATCTAAGTACAGTGGGAACACACTCGTGACGAATAGTGATGTCAAGTCAACGGACTAATCTGTACTCATGTCACCGGAGTATTGCTAACTGACGATATGTATAATACCAACCAGCAGTTCCCAGCGAGTCCGTCCAGTGTAACTCATAACCCAATGAGTACACGTATACTATCTTTGGTACCTTATATCTATGGTTGCGGGACGGACCATCTCCCCTGACGGGGATAAGAAGCGTATACATTAGTCTACTCTGGAGTATCGATACCCAGTCTCGATAATCCTATGACTAGGGATAAGTTTAAGGATATGCTTATAAACTACCCAGCCTACACTAGTATGATTGCCATCACAACGCTGGTAGCCAAGCAAAGATCTTAAGGGATCTATCAACATGTATTAGCTGTTGGGATCAAAAACTACATTCCGGTTGACCAAGTCAAAATCAAAGTCAACCCCAAGACAAGTGGGCCTAAGCCCATGTCAAGACCGAGCATGGAAAGGATCGGTCCCATAACAAAAAGAATGAAGCCATAAATTAGTTTAATGTAATTCTTTTTTTTAGAAATAAATGTATGTAAAATAGGCAAAAAGCCAAAATTTTGTAAACCCATGACTTATATGCAAAAAAAAGATAACCACATAAGGCATGGGGTGGCACAAGTGACATTTGGCAAATCTCAAGGGGTAATATGTAAAGTGTGTAGTCTATAAAAACAAACATGATGAAAAAATCAACAACTTTTATTCTCTCAAAAAATTAGGGTTTGTGCATCCATCTCCTTTCTCTCAAGTTCTCCCTTTTCTTTTCATTTCCAATTAAATTAAGAGTTTAACTCTTCTTTTTCCAAAAAAAAATAATTTTTCACCATAAAACCCTCAAAAGGGAGTTCAGATCTTCCATCAAATCCTTAAAACGGAGATTTTTAATCTCACATTTCTTTTTCTCCAAGATCCAGCAAAAGGAGAGGAGGAGGAAGAAAACCCACCTCCAAAAATCCCACTTTGGGAGGATCCGATACTCCAGGGAGAAGAAATGGGCCCTTTTGATCATCTCCGAAGATCTTCGATAAGTTCAACTCCAAGATCCAAATCCTCAAAAGAGTCTAACTCCACATCCATACCTTTTAGGAGTTTAACTCCAAATCCAAGTCTTTTAGGAGTTTAGCTCCAAACCCACGTCCAATTTCTTACATGGGAGTTTAATTCCAAATCCAAATCTTTTGGGAGTTTAACTCCAAATATATACCTGATTCCTGTTTAGGAGTTCAACTCCAAAGCCCCTCGGGAGTTTAACTCTAGCCCAGGGTCTAAGCCCTTTTCTCTGCTGGTGTTTCCAGCGGTCGTGTGCCGCGCACGTGACTCGCTGGCACCCAACGCCCACGCGGGACTGGCGCCCTCATGCCCCGTACGTGACCCGCGAACGCCCAGCTCCCACGCGCCACGCATGCGTCCTAAGGACGCTTTTCACCCCTCTTTTTTTTCTAACGCTCCCTACTAAAAATATCTCCCCCGTTAGAAAAAAATTTTAACGGGGCGTTGCCCCCGCACCCCGCAAGGGGGCTGCTAGCTCTCTTGACCCCTAGCCCGCAATCCGGATAGCGGGACCCCCGTAAACTCTGTGAGTCCCCCGACATATCAAAAATCCTTCAAAACACAACACACGCACACGACACATTGAGTTCGCATGACCAGTTTGACCCGTCAATTGGAGCTTCTCTCGCTCACTCGCTCTAAAAACGAGGGGTAATTAACGGCAGTTTAGTCTGTGGCCGCCGGAGATTTGAATCCCCACGATCGATAAACCCCGGCCTATCTTAGGCAGGGGGAATTTGTATATGCCTGACAAGCGCGCGCATTTCCATCTCAATGGAGTGACGAAAAACACCCTACATATTCTGCCACGTCCGGTGGGACCATTCTCTCATCTCATATCTCGGGTCGAGCATTCATGCGAACTCATTTAACATATATACCGATATTTGTACTAAAATAATGTTTTTTCGTGCAGCAATCAACTTTCAACAACGATATTTTCTAAGATGAATTCAGCTTCCGACGAGACCCCGATCCCGTACGTGGTCAAGATCAATGCTCGCGTGATTCTCGCCGCAAGCCTCAGTCGGCAGTGGGAGGAACCGTCCCGCCAATTTGGTTCCGTCATCATCTACCTTGCCAGAAGCGCTCATCTGGTAGAAATCCCGGCAAACCAAGCGGCTAAACCAACCTCAAGGGGCAGAAGGCCGAACGTTGTGGTTGCCAAAGCATCTCACCCCAAATGCAAATCCGTATTCGAACGGCTCTCTACTGTTCCGACTGGGGGTAAGGCCGTCAACACCAATGGAGCCACAAAGCATCTCCAGCAAGCTCAGACAGTGCCCTTGACAATCGCGCGAGCAGGCGTATTTTCTGGACTCTCTGTCAATCGGTCTACGGTATCTTCCCAAAGGGCCGAATCTTGCCAAGTGCTCAAAACGGAAAAATTGAGGCAGAAGCGGCTCAGATATAGAACCAACAAAAGGGTCAGGACTCCGACCAAGTTGAACCTTGTGAGGTTCCAAGAACAGGGTTACCCCGCAACGACGACTGAGTCGGCCATAAAAGTCCGCAATTCCTTCGAATCTCTGAAATGGATTCAGAAAAATGCCAAGACCGCTAAAATCAAGAAGATATCAACCCGAACGAAGCCATAAAGAGACGCGACACAGCCCCAACATAGAAAGCATGACACCGTCTCTTCAAGAGTCTATCAGGCACTCTGTTCCGTGCGAAAGCAGCGGGACAAAGCCAGAATAGAAGCGTCAGCCCCACTTAAGAACCCAGTCGGGCCAGCCGTCTTCAATTGATTGTCCGTTCCCGAAATAGAAAGACCATGACAACCGTCCGCGAAGTCAACAGCCGGTGCTGAAAAGATGACCGGATGTGTTATCCACACGGTCTATATGGCGGGCATACGTCCCAGCAACAACTTGTGCAACAAAAGCAAAGATGGGGCCACCACATCCCAAGCCCAATTTGGCTTGAATGTGGTTGTCGTTTCCCAAAATCAATCACCGCCGCTGGACGATGAAAACCCTCTTGAGGAGGCCGATAGGCAGAAGGACCCCTCAGTCCATGTGGAATCAAGCTCGGATAGCGAAGAAGAGTCGACTTTCCACCGCAGAGCAAGAACTGCTTCAAGAGCTTCGAAAACAGCTCAGGAGCAAAGATAAAGAGATGGTCAAGCTCTACTCAAAAATTGATGACCTGACGAATGTTGTGATGCAGCCCACGGCTTAAATTGCTCGGGCACTTTCCATTCAAGCACATATCTCTACTCATGAGCCGGGTGATAACGACCTGAAGCAACCGATGTCTGTCCCTTTAGGTCCAAGTATGGGCGAGCCGCATGAAAACCGGCCACATTCCACTTCTGGGGACGTCTTGGCCCCGGATGGCACTATCCCGCTAATACAAGATCGGATAATGGATTTGGTCACCAGCAAGATTAAAACATTGGTGGCCGAAACCGAAACTCAAAAAGAAATTGACAGTAGTGGGCGGCCATATCCCGCACAGTACGATCTGATAGAGTTCCACAGTAGCTACGTCATTCCTAAGTTCGGAAGATTTGACGGGACGGGAAACGCAAATCAGCACGTTACCCACTTTAAAGCATCGTGCAGAAATACAGGAGGCAATGATGCACTCCTTCGTCAGTTTGTCAACAACCTGACCGGTGTCGCTTTCGACTGGTACGCGAGCATACCAGACGGGTTCATTGCCACTTTTGCCCAAATGAAGTCTCTATTTCGACAAAGGTTTATGAGCATCAGGGATAAGATCTCTATTGCTGACCTTGTGAGGACCAAGCCGGGGAAGAACGAAAGCAACACGGACTTTATTGCCAGGTGGCGTAATCTCACGGTCAAGTGCGAACCACCGCTGGAGCAGGACCAGTCCGTCAGCTTTCTCATTAGGACCCTCGGCAATTGGATGGTCCCATTCTTATATATAGCAGGCCTCAAGACATTTCAAGAGCTGACTAAGAGAGTTCAAATGTTTAAACGCTCGAAGCAAGAGTCTACCCCGGACTCTCAGGATGACAAGTCTTGGAAGAGCAGAAAAGACGACAACCGTAAAAATGAGAGCTCCAACAAGACCAACCCCTTCAATGCGTCTTTGACAGTGAAGATAAGAGAAAGGCGGGCAGATCAAAAATAAACCAGGCGCGAAAGCCAGTGCTAGGAAGAGAAGGGCCTTCCTTAGAGGAGAAAAAAAATAAGGTTTACTCTTTCAGAAGGGACAAGGTCCGTAAGATATTTAAAGATGTCTTGAACAACGGTCTACAATTGCCGGAGTCGAAAAGATCTCATGAAGCAAAAATGGCCGACAATCCCCTGTATTGTCCGTACCACAGAGTAGTGAGCCATGCGATCGAGAATTGCTGCATTTTCAAAAACTGGGTCGAGAATTAGTACAAGACTGGGGAGATCGAGTTGTCCAAGAGTGTGTTGTTGAACAATCAAGCTGCAACCACCAACTTTATACAGACACAAGCTGAAGCCTTCTGAGAGCAAACAGCTGAACCCGCCACCTTGAGGAATGAAACTGACTCGCCGCAGCCTCCGTAGAGTACGCACATCTCTAATAAGATGAAGAAGATACTAAAGCTACTTCAGAAAGAGCCCAGAACAGAATGGGAGGGGCGAAAGGAGCCCACCGTTCCAGTTACCACTTCGGCTCAATCGGGCTCAAAATCCAAAAAACTAAAGAAGAAGAAAGGGAAAGGTGCGGCTCGAAGCGAAAAAGAGTCTGCAGGGAGATCGACCATTCAAAAATATATCGAATCCTTTGAAGACTATGAACAAAAGAAAAGAACTCTAATTCAATTGAAGCAATTCTTCCCCGTAGAAGCGGCTGAGATTCTGGAGGAGTTAGAAGAAGACTCCAATGACGAGATCTCTATAATGACCTGCTACGTCATCCACCTTGGTAGCGACTCTGACGAAGAGCTATATTTTCCCGAAGAGGACGAGAAGCTCGCCACAAAGGCTAACCAAATCCAGCTCAGAAGCGACCGGGCTCTACCGCCAAATCAGAGCAACGCTCCAAAAAAAAAGGAAAAACAAGTCGCTAATGAAGAAGATGGCGGAGGGCCGGCTCATGAAAACTCGAGTCCTTCCTAAGTGGACTATAATGTCTTGGCCCATCTCCGGAAGCTTCCGTATCTCCTGAGCATCTACGATGCCTTGGTCCTATCTAAGGAGCTTAGAGATATTCTCATTCACGCTCTACGAAACCCCGAGCGGTACCAGGCTCGCTTTGTGGAAATTAATATGAAAGAACTCCAGTACACTCTGCATACCGCCGCGGTCATGTTTAAGGACGAAGACATGTTACTGAGAACAGCTGAGCATAACCGGCTACTTTAAGTGACAGGATACAGCGACGGAGACCGGATTAATCGCATATTGATTGATCCAGGGTCCTCAGTGAACATCATGAACTTGCGGACTCTAAAGAGTTTGTCAATGGACATCTGTCAAGGGAAAGGATTGTTATTCAAGACTTCAATCAAAATTGCCAGCGAGTTCTGGAGTCCATAGCTCTGCCGATCAGGTTCGGGGTGCTAAAAACCGAAGCCAAGATATACGTGATCGACGCCGACACGTCTTATAATTCTCCTAGGACGACCGTGGCTCCATGATTATGGTATCGTTCCGTCAACTCTCCATCAATGCATGAAGTATACCAAAAATGGTGATGAAATACGCATTGACGGAGACATCCGGCCATTCGGTGTGCATGAAGTCCGATATGAAGATTCTCGGTACTTTGTGAATCCCCAAAATACCGAGCCACGACTGACTAAAGACAGAACGGTTCCGAAACTCAAAAGTAAATCTGAGCCGGCTGTCACATTTAAAAGAAAAAAAACCCAAGTGCGTCCGCGTTTCGGCAGTGACACTGATGAGTTTGACGATGGAAGTACGTCCTTCCATAAAACTCGCCCTCATTTCGGTAGCGATACGGACGGGTCTGGTATTGAAGGCCCATCCGTCAGCAAAATTTGCCCTTGTTTAGGCAGCGACGCTGAAGAATCAGAGGAAGAGGACCCGTCTTGCAACAGCCGTGCAAATTGGGCTCTCATGCAAAAAGCGAAGCTAAAAGAAACTTTCGAAATTACAGAAGGGCCCCTAGCCATCACAAGAGTGCCGGAGCAGATGTGCAAAGAGCTCGATGCATTGTCAATCTCCACCGTGGACCGGCTGAAAACCTTCTACATTTCCGGAAGAAAAAATGGACAGAAAAGAATCCTGTTTTATGGGTCAAACCCCGTCGTGCATCTGGACGATTTGTCTGTCACGTGCCTTCTCTATGAGAGACGCATAAAAGCCATCCTCAATTTTAAATATTATGCGCCCGAGATGCGAGAATACTTTAAAAAGTGTGGATGCCGGTTATATTAAACGGAATCCGAAGCGAAGTTTTATGAGGGGCTGTGGCATCTGCCTCAGATCCGAGCGCTCATCGATGGACGAATCTCAGATAGACGGGGCATAGGTTTCATTCAACCTGATGTCAAGGCGTGCTACATGATCCATATTGGTGAAGCCGTTGAAGAGTCAAATGATGAAGACGAGCTAGCCGAGCGAGAAGAAGCCCCTCAAGAGCTCGAAGATGGCGGACAAGTAACCTTCGACGAGCTAACCGAGGTTGATTTGGGAGCGCCCGATAATTCAAGGCCGACCTACATCAACCCACTCTGGTCAGAGGAAACGAAAGAGCAGATAATCGCCCTGCTGCATGAGTTCGCCAACTGTTTCGCGTGGTCATATAAAGAAATGCCTGGTCTCTCCCCTGAAGTGGTCGTGCATAAGCTGGCTATTTTCTACTGATGTCAAGCCAGTCAAACAAGCTCATTAAAGAATGAGAAGAGGGCTGAAAGAAAAGGTCATCGAGAAAACCAAGAAACTCATCGATGCCGACTTCGTCAGAAAAGAGAAATATGCGGATTGGATCGCATGCATTGTATCAATGAAAAAGAAGAATGGGCAGATCCGAGTCTGTGTCGATTTCAGGAACCTGAACAAAGCATGCCCTAAAGACGACTTCCCGCTACCAGTCATGAAAATGATGGTCGATGATATCTCAAATTACAAGTTGTTCACCTTCATGGATGGATCGTCTGGATATAATCAGATCAAGATGTCGTCTGAGGATGAGAAACACAACATTTTGAACCTCGGTCGAAATAGACTGCTACAAAGTGATACCGTTCGGACTGAAGAATGTGGGTGCCACATATCAAAGGGCAATGACCAAAATCTTTGATGACTTAATTCATAAAGTCAAATGTTATGTTGATGATTTGGTCGTCAAGACTAAAGCCAAGGCCGATCACATTCGAGATCTCAGGACCATTTTCACTCGACTGAGCAAATACAATCTGAAGATGAATTTTCTAAAGTGCGCTTTTGGCGTGTCATTGGGAAAATTCTTGGGCTTCATAGTCTGACATCGGGGGATCGAAGTTGACCCATCAAAAATAAAGGCCATCATGGAGATGCCTCCTCCAAAGAATCTGACGCAGCTAAGATCCTTTCAAGGCAAACTCGCTTACATACGAAGGTTCATCTCGAACCTATCGGGGAGATGCAGGCCCTTTTCGAAGCTCATGAAGAAAGGAGCTCCTTTTGTCTAGGATGCCGAATGTCAAGAAGTATTCGAAAATATCAAACAGTACCTGCTGCACCCTCCAGTACTTGTTGCTTCCATCCCAAATAAACCGTTGATTCTCTATACCTCCGTGCTAGATGAGTCACTCGGTGCACTTCTTGCCCAAAGTAACGAGGAGGGAAAAGAAAATACCGTCTACCACCTCAGTCGAATTTTAGACGGGACGGAACACAACTATTCCTCGATAGCAATGCCTGGCTCTGATATTTGCTGTGAAGAAGCTGATGCACTATCTGCTCGCTCATCGGGTTATGCTGATCTTCAAGGTCGACCCGCTTAAACACCTAATGACCAAAGCAAGCCTAGCCGGTAAAATGGCAAGATGGGCTGTCATGCTGCTTGAATTCGACATAATCTATACTCCTCAGAAAGTAATAAAAAGGCTTGCCCTTGCCGACTTTCTTGCTGTTCATCCCATACCAGAAGGGTCACCACTCAATTGCGACTTACCCGACAAACAAGTGCTGCACTTCGAGGATGACGAGCCATGTTGGGAGCTCTACTTCGATAGAGCCTTATCAATAAGGACCTCCAGCAAATCAAGCGTCCCGAAGATAAAAACAGGGACAGGATTGGTGTTCGTCACGCCATCAGGAGGAACCCCACGACGTTCATTTGCTCTTACCGAGCCTCGCACAAACAACAAGGCTGAGTATGAGCTCTAATAGCTGGTCTAGAGCTCACCATAGAAATGGAAATCCTTCGGCTACGAGTTTACGGTGACTCCCAGTTTGTCGTCAACCAGGTGAGCGGTGACTACAAGATATATAAGCCCGAGTTAGCTCGATACAGAAGTCGGGTGGTGGAACTCACGAAACAGTTCACTCATATTGAACTAATGAGAGTCCTTAGGACGTTGAACGGAAAAGCCGACGTACTCGCTCGCCTAGCCAAAGAGCTGGTTGATCCCCGACATGGATGAAATTCTTATCACAGTCAGGAGCCGACAAATTCTACCCCGTCTCTTTACGAGAAGAGGAAAGCGCGGAACAAAAGAGTAATCTTGCCGAAGAAGCTCTGATCATTCAAGACGAGCCCGATTAGAGAGAACCCTTCATAGAGTACCTCTGATACAACAAGCTGCCCGAAGAAAAGTCTGCAAGGGTTCAGTTGAAGAAAATAGCCCTCCGATATGTGTCTGTAAATAATGCGCTATACCGCAGATCATATGACCAACTCTGGCTCAGGTGTCTGTCATCGGCCGAAATCCAAAAACTCATGAAAGAAGTTCACTCGGGTATCTGCGGAGCTCACCAATCTGGCCCTAAAACGCGGCTTCAAATTAAACGGCTTGGGGTTTACTGGCCTACCATGATAAGGAATTGCGAAGAGGTGTCATCTCGGCCAAATTCACGGTGACTTCATTCATAAGCATCCCAATCCGCTGCATCCTACGGTGGCGTCATGGCTCTTCGAAATTTGGGGCACCGACATAGTTGGTCAATTGATCCTCCGTCATCCAAAGGCCACCGGTTCATATTGGCCGTAACTGACTATTTCTCCAGATGGGCTGAAACTGTCCCGCTAAAAGAAATCAAGACGGAAGATATCTGACGTTCTTCCGGCATAATATTTTATACCGCTTCGGTACATCTAGAAAAATCATTTCTGACAACGGGCCTTCTTCAAGAGCTTCAAAGTCTCAAGATTTGCTACTCAGCACAAGATAAACTAGAGATATTCCTCCATCTATAATCCAAGAGCCAATGGGCTAGCTGAAGCCTTCAATAAGACTTTATGTAAGCTCCCGAGGACAAATGTTTCAGCCAACAAGAAAGACTGGAATCTCAAGCTCCACGAGGTGTTGTGAACATATCGTACCACGTATCGCACTCCAACTCAGTCCACTCCATACTCACTACTCTTCAGAGTGGAAGCAATCCTCCCGCTCGAAGTCGAAGTTCCAAGCCTCAGAATGGCTGTCCAGCATGGTTTGACGGAGGAGGAAAATGTCCTCCTTCGCCTCGAAGAGCTCGATGCGCTCGAGGAAAAGAGTCTCGCGGTACAGCAAAATCTGGAGCTGTACCGAGCCCAAATGTCACAGGCTTATGATAAGATGACCCGTCTCCGTGTTTTTAAGAAAGGCGAATTGGTGTTGGTCCTCAAAAGACCGATCATCCCTAATCGACATACCAAGGGAAAATTCGAGCCAAACTGGGAAGGACCATACATCATCGAGAAAGTGTTTGATGGAGGATTCTACCAGCTAATAAATACCGAGGGAGAAAGGCCCATACCACCCATCAATGGCCGATATCTCAAGAAATACTACGCGTGAATGCTCCAAGTCGCAGGCGAATTGAGCACACCGGCCCTACGGTCTGGATCATACATCCTGTAAAACTGTATACAATCCACGGGCGCAAATAAGCTCTATCTCTTCCAAGTCCTTCCGGCGATGAAATTCCACTAATGTAAAAAAACGGTATGTCCACAAGCAAAACGGGCACGGATGAAAACCCGAAAAGGCTCCGTAAGTAAAAACAGCAGGACTGCCGGCAAGTTTGTGAAAACCCAAAAGGGCACAAACTCGTGAAAAGAGATGAAATACACTCGCAAAGTCCTCTCAACCTTGTGAGAAGAAAATCCCGTGTAAGATCCTTACGACTCACAAAGGAGCAACACACTTAAAAATCCCTACGATTCCTAAGGAGAGAATGCACCTGCAAGATCCTCTCAACTTGTGGGGAGAAAATGCTTTTATGAGACCCTTACGGCTCATAAAATTGAAAAGTCTTAGGTGATAAGGATCTAAACCAGTCTCCTAAGCCGCCGTTCCCCAACGGGAAACGGTAAATGATGAGTCGTTCTGGGTATTACGCTTCAGTGTTACCGGTGTTGATACCGACCCAAAACCTAAATCCTAAGTTTTCCCAACGGCAAATGATGAGTTGCTCCTGGCATTACGCTTCAGTATTAGCGGTGCTGATACCGACTCAAAACCCAAATCCCAAGTCTTCCCAAAGGCAAATGATGAGTCGCTCCTGACACCACGCTTCAGTGTTAGCGGTGTCGATGCCGACCCAAAAACCAAATCCCAAGTCTTCCTGGGGCAAATGATGAGTTGCTCCTGGTATTATTCCAGTGCAGCAATACTGATGCCAAACAAAATCCAAATTCCAAGTTCCTCTCAAATTTAAAGGTCCCGCCAAATAAGGCAGAAATCAAACAGATCAAATCAAAATCCCACCCGGCAGCACTTCTAAGCTCGAAAGTCCCGCTGGACAGATAGAAAACTTCCAAAACAAATCAAACCCCGACACCACAGAAAGCAGAGCAAGTCAACTTCAACCCCGACACCGCAGAAAGCAGAGCAAATCAAATCAAATCCCGACACCGCAGAAAGCGGAGCAAGTCAAATCAAATCTCGGTACTGTATAAAGTGGAGCAAGTCAACTTCAACCCCGACACCGCAGAAAGCGGAGCAAGTCAAATCAAATTCCGACACCGCGAGAAGCGGAGCAAGTCATCGACCGTCCAAGTCGCAAAAATGGCAATACCGACCGTCCACGTCATTAAAATGGCAGCACTGACCGTCCACATCGCTAAAATGGCAGTATCGACCGTCCATGTCGCTAAAATGACAGCATACCCTCCACGTCGTTAAAAGGAAACTCAACCAAATCAAGCTCCATATAGAGCAACATACATCAATTTGATGCACACAACCCACACACGCTGTGTGCATTTATTGATGAGGGGCACTTTGTTAGGGTCAAAAATTACACCCCGGTTGACCAAGTCAAAATCAAAGTCAACCCCAAACCAAGCGAGCCCAAGTTCAAGTCAAAACCGAGCATGGAAGGGACCGGCTACATGACAAAAAGAATGAAGCCATAAATTAGTTTAATGTAATTCTTTTATTTTAGAAATAAATGTATGTAAAATATGCAAAAAGCCAAAATTTTGTAAACCTCGTGGCTTATGTGCAAAAAAAGAGATAAGCACATAAGACATGGGTGGCACAAGTGCCATTTGGCAAAACTCATGTGGCTATATGTAAAGTGTGTAGCCTATAAAGACAAATATGATGAAAAAATCAACAATTTTTATTCTCTAAAAAAAATTAGGGTTTGTGCATTCATCTCCTTTCTCTCAAGTTCTCCATTTTCTTTTCATTTTCAATTAAATTAAGAGTTTAACTCTTTTTTCCAAAAAGAAATAATTTTTCACCATAAAACCCTCAAAGAGGAGTTCAGATCTCCCATCAAATTCCTAAAAGGGAGATTTTTAATCTCACATTCTTTTTTCTCCAAGATCCAGCAAAAGGAGACGAGGAGAAAGAAGACCCACCTTCAAAAATCCCACTTTGGGAGGATCCGATGCTCCATGGAGAAAAAATGGGCCCCTTTGATCATTTCCGAAGACCTTCGAGGAGTTCAACTCAAAAATTCAAATCCTCAAAGGAGTCTAACTCCACATCCAGACCTTTTAGAAGTTTAACTCCAAATCCAAGTCTTTTAGGAGTTTAACTACAAATCCACGTCCAATTTCTTACATAGGAGTTTAACTCCAAATCCAAATCTTTTGGGAGTTTAACTCCAAATCTATACCTGATTCATGTTTAGGAGTTCAACTCCAAAGCCCCTCGGGGGTTCATTTCCCAACCCAGGGGCTAAGCCCCTTTCTCTGCTGGTGTTTCCAGCGGTCGCGGCCGCGCACGTGACCCGCTAGCGTCCCGCACATGACCCGCGGGCACCCAGCATCCACGTGCCTGGCTCGTGAGGCGCTTGTAGGGTGTTTTTCATCACCCCATTAAGATGGGAATACGCGCGCGCTGGTCAGGCATACTATAGATTCCCCCTGCCTAGAGTAGACGGGGGGTTTGTTGATTGTGGGGATCCGAATCTCCGGCAGCCGCGGACTAAGCTGTCGTTAATTACCCTTCTTCTTTGGGACGAGGGAACATCCGATTAATGGGTTAAACTGATCATGCGAACTCAATATGTAGTGTTGTGTTTTGGAGGGGTTTTGGATATATCGGGGGCCCCGCAGAGTTTTTACGGGGGTCCCGCTACCCGTATAGCGGGCTGGGGGTCAAGAGGGCTAGCAGCCCCCTTGCGTGGTGCGGGACAGCGTCCCATTAGAAATTTTTTTCTAACAGGGACAGTGTCGTGGAGTGTGTATATGTATATATATATAAGGGAAAAGGGAATCCAATGGATGCGTAGGAGAAAGCGCTCGGGCGCTAGCGCTTTGGGTGCTAGCGCCTCACGTGCCAGGCACGTTGGCGCTCGGGCGCTAGCGCTTTGAGCGCCAGGGCGCTAGCGCCCCACGTGTCAGGCATGTGGGCGCTCGAGCGCTAGCGCTTTGAGCTTAAGGGCACCGGCGCCTCACGTGCCAGGCACGTGGGCACTCAGGAGGCAAAAGGGACTTGGTCCCTGCAATGGGAGTTGTACTCCCAGAAAGAAACACTTATTATTTTGTATATATATATATGAGGAGTTAAACTTCTAGAATATTTTGAAGCTGATGAAGGGGCTTCTGCCCTTGAGCCCCGGATCTTCCCCAAAATGGGGATTCTGGAGATGGGTCTCCTTCTTCCTGTCGTTTGGCCGGATCTTGGAGAAAGGGGGTGAGATTTAAAAAATTTCCCTGTTTGAGATCTAATGGAAGATCCAAGCTCCCCTTTGTGGGTTTTGTGGTGAAAAACTATTTAGTTTTGGAAAATGAAGAGTAAAATTCTTGATTTAATTCAAAAGAAAGAAGAAGGTTTTAGAACCTTGAGGAAGGAGAAAGAGGCATAGGCCCAATTTTTTGAGAATGAAAAAGTTCTTTTTGATATTTTCATCATGTTGCCTTATATAGACTTACACATTTACACATAGATCCTTAGGCTTTACAAAATGGAATTTTGACCATCCCATGGCTTATGTGCCATTTATTTTTGCACATAAGCCATGGGCTTTACAAAAATTTGGCTTTATGCCCATTCATGTATAAAAAATTACATCAAAATTATTTATTACATGATTTTTTATTTCAGCATGGGGAGGCCAGCCGCTTCATGTTCGGGCTCGATTCAGGCATGGGCCCACTTGATCTGGGCTTAGGCCCACTTGGCTTGGGGTTGACCTTGATTTTGATTTGGTCAACCGGGGTGCAATTTTCGACCCCAACAGCGCTAGCAACCACGCACCCCGCATGTAACCCGTAGGCGCCCGGCGCCCACGCGCTATGCACACATCCTTACAACGCTTCTTATCCCTTTTTTCTCACTCTCCCACTAAAAATACCTCCCCCGTTAGAAAAAATTTCTAACGGGGTGCTGCCCCGCACCCTGCAAGGGGGCTGCTAACCCTCTTAACCCCACTCGCTATCCGGGTAGCGGGACCCCCTAAACTCTGCGAGGCCCCCGGCATATCCAAAACCCTTCAAAGCACAATACACGCACACGGCACATTGAGTTCGCATGACCAGTTTGACCGGTCAATCGGAGGTTCACTCGCTCTAAAAACGAGGGGTAATTAACGGCAGCTTAATCCGCGGCCGCCGGAGATTCGAATCTCCACGATCAATAAACTACGGCCTATCTTAGGCAGGGGAAATCTGTATACGCCTGACAAGCGCGCGCATTCTCATCTCAATGGGGTGACGAAAAACATCCTACATTAGCGATATGTTAAAAGAAACGCATACACATATTAAGATAGACTCAAATCAGATAGTATACTATCATATTGAGCAAGACTAATATTATATCTGTGAATATCCCAAGTTTCCAAAATGTAATATACAATCTAGTATTATACAATAATGGCATCTAGGGCATCTATCACTAACAGAGCCTACCTAAACACTTAACTAACTGTTTAGACGAAGCCTAGAGTTTCGAAACCGAAATAACTCCGTATCGTTAAATCCTAGATCCAAGTTTCTGTCGATTTTTTAGGAGCCTCTAAATTTTTTTTAAACAATTGGATTTAGGATTTATGGTATTGTTTGATTTTGCCCAGATTTCATCTAGTGGTATCTTTGTGTTTGGACAATACGGAGTATTTCTAAATCGAAATTTAACATCGTTTATTCGCTTTGAGTTTGTATACGTGTTTCTAAACGTCGACTAATTGCTATACGTCGATTAGTAGGGATTGCACATATCTAGTATCTAGTTTGCGGTTTGTGGATATGAAATATTGAATCGTCGTGATTGAATAGCTAAGGGATGATTGAATAGCCATGGGATGTGAGAAGAGTGTTCTTTTCTTACATTCATGTAATTTGTAAATGTGATGTAATATTTTTACCATAACTATTTTACGAAACGTGTATTCTTATCTTCACATCTTCTAGACTCTGGAAAATGTTAAAGATGTAACCAGCTTTCCGTATTCCTTGACTTTCAAGATTTAGACCATATACGGTAAAAAGAATTTAGACAAAGGGAAAATGACAGTGCAGAATATTTTCTAGGCTTATTTACCAAAAAATGCTAAAAACTATTATCGTTGGACAGAAAGTTACCGAAAACTTTCAAAACTATCATAGCAAGTTCGTAATTTTCAAAAAAACTACCATGATTAATGGTGCCACGCTACCGCATATCATTTAAGTTGCCATGTCGCCCTAAAAAATTCAAAAACCAAAAATTAAAATTTTGTTTTCCTCCTTCACAGGCCCTATGGCCCTGCACCTCCTCCATCCTCCACCAGTTGCAACCGGCAATGCCGCTGCCCTCTCCTCTTCGGTTGCCGCCGCCACCATCCTCCTCCTCCCCTCACAACATATCTTAAACTTCAACCTCCCCTCCCTCATCCACAGCCCCAATTCAGCCTCCCTGCCCTCCCCATAATCCGCCCTCTTCTCTGTCCCATCCCCTTCCACTCGCCCTGCCCTCCACCTCTGCCCCACCCCTCTCATCCGCTCCCTCACCCGCCCTCCCTCATCCACCTTCCTCCGCCCCACTTCTCTCCTCTGCCCTTATATAATCCTTCATCTTCATCGAGATCTCTCCATCTCCTTCATCTTCATCATCACCTCTCTCCTTTCCCACTGCGCCGCTGGCGACCTCTTCCACCCACTGCCAACTAGTCTCTATTTAATAATTAACAATCCTTTAAAATTATTAATAGAATAATTATTAATTAATGAATTTAATTAACTGTATTTTGAGAAGGGAAAATTGGTGGTAGTTCACCGTTAAGTTGACCATTAGTCATAGTAGTTTTCTCTAGATTCCAAGGGTTTTGGTAGTTTTCTATCACAGGGCCAAACTATCTGGTAGTTTTTTTTGTAAATAAGCCTAATTTCTATTTTAGAAAATAGTAAATACTAGATATTTTAATTTGTCAGTAATTACTTCCTCGACGTGTATGATTGCACCTTTCATGTTCAATAGTTCATATGCTAACATGATGTCATGATGTGAATAACCTTAGGTATTTTCTTGTTTCTCAAATTAACAGCTTACGGTTATTTCTGGACCAAAGAATGAAAGGTAATGCTAATTTTAATTCTAGAAGTAAAGGCACCATAGTATACATTCAGTTAATCATATACCTTTTTATTATATGAAATCATTGAAATATTATATTCTAATCCAGTCATTCTTGCGAGGTTTCTTCGTATAGAAAAGTTATGAATTTCAGTTCTTAATCAACTCAACGCAAAAATTTTGCTATAGGCTTTGCATTCTTGCTGGATTTTCCATTCTACATCCATGTTGAAACTACATTTTATATGAATTACTTTGTTACAGTTCCTCTTTCCTTCGTAGCTATCCAGTGTACTGTTACCTACCTCTGACACATTGCAGAAAGTTTATAACTTTCGCATGAGAGAATAATTTTCATTTACTTATAAATGTTGCTAATAGTTGATTCCATTACCTTTTCAGGTATGCAGAGTAAGATTTCATCTGGAGGTCTCCTGAAGGGCACTTTGTTCAACGTTGCTTACAAATAGTAAGCGCTTACTGAAATATCTAATTGCCAAACCAGATTCATTTTGCAGCTTTTGGTTTTGGATCCCTAACAATTATCTATATATGATAATTAGCGCACACACACACACACACCCAAAAAAAAAAAAAAGAATGAGCTCCTAATGATGAGGAATGTATCTTATACGAGTCTTCTTTGAGAACCAATATTGAAGTTCAGCATTCATCTCCAAATGAGCTCGACATTGTAGGGACTTATATCAAGATATCATAGTCCAGACTTCCTAATTATGTGGCATGCTAATTGTCAGGAAATCTATCAAAAAAATCCTATATTTATTTTCCCAGTTTGTTGCTTGTACTGCAATTTTCTGGCCTTTAAATGCCAATTATAATAGACAATTGTCTCATTTTCCAGAGGTATTCTTAACCTCATTTTGCTACCTATTCCTTTATCTATAAATTTACCTTTTGATTCACAAATCATAATTTCTGTGAGGTTATATTATATTTTAGTTATTCAATGCACTGCATACTTAGCTTTGAATACTGCTATTTCCTGTTAAAGCCGGTGATTGTGTTGTTCGATATATCTGTTGGAAATTGGCAGCAAACTGCATAATTTGGCAAAGGGAAGTAAACATGAGGAGGCAGCTTCAATTTTCGATAAGATTGTTTTTAATAAGGTACAGAAAATTGCCAAAAACTCTTCTCCATAAAATATGAGGTTTCTTTCTAGTTTCTACAGATGTTTCCTGTTTTATTAATTGTTTCTCATGGTAAATTTAGGTAAAAGACGGACTAGGTGGCAAGGTACGGATTATCTTATCCGGGGCTGCCCCTCTAGCTGCCCATGTGGAAGAATTTTTGCGTGTTGTGACATGCTCCCATGTTCTTCAGGGCTATGGTATGTGGAGTATTCAGAAAAATAATAATCATGTGTGCTCATTCCGCAGTATATAGTACATATTGTTGCACCTTAGCAGTTACATAGAACTTCATTCTCTTTTCTATGGCCAGTTGCTTTTTCTTGCTTTTAGTTGGAGATTACAAAATGAAGTTTGCATATGCAAATATTGCATGTAGTTTGTTACCAATGTAAATTGTTAAAAATATCATCTCTTGTAAAGTCAGTTAGTACCACAGAATTAAACCTTTAAAATTCAAATCACATCTCATGCAAAGCTTACCACCAGGGCCTTCTGCTTAGTGTAGGGTTGCATTCGGATTCGGATATATATATATATATATATATATATATATATATATATATATCGGATCTGGTCGGATACGGATATAAATCTTTTCGACAGATACAGAGTCAGATATCCGGATGCGGCTGTGGATACGAATTCGGATACAGATATCTGCAGACAAATTAAGTGAAATATAGCATTTTAAATTAAAATTTTAATGTTTTTATGTTTAATTAATCAATACTTTATAGTAAAATTAAAATTAAATGATACATTAGTTTTTTTATTTTACATGTACTAGAAATTATGCATCTAAAATATTTTATTCTAAATATACATGATAGGGTAATAAATATGTATAGTCATTTGTTAATATATTGTGTTACATACATATTTATTCGTTTCAAATACTTTAAGCACTCACATTTAATTTGTACTTAATTTTATTTGTATTACATATCGATTACATGCATATTTTCACTTCACATTCATTTATTTTACATTTTAAATATTAATTTATCAATATCCGATCCAAATCCGTATCCATTTCTCTCATATTTGATTCGTATCCATATCTGATTTTGTCAAACATGGATATGAATTATTTTTACTGAGCTGTATCCGTAATCTGCCAGAGTGCGAATATGGATACGGTAATGCTCATATCCGATCCGGATGCAACCCTAGCCTAGCGACACGTGAAAACTTTTTGTGTTGATTAATCTGCTATCATTTATGGAAAAGGTTTCTTAATTTAGCCGACAGCCTAGTCCTCCTTAAATTACGAAGGGTTAAAAAATGAAGTTAAAATAAGAATTAGGCATATTGCAAACACCTTGATTACTTGCATCTTCTGAGCAGATAATACTTGGGATGCATATTAACAGGTTCTCAAAATGGTAAGCTTTGGAATATGCTTCATTTGGCACTTTGAACTGCTTGTTAATGACTAAAGTAATATTGCATAAATTGATACATGATGTGTTTGGGATGATCTAATTGGCTTGCTAGAGAAAGAATTATCTCTCTATTACTTCTCTGAATCTTCCAAACAGTCTATCAGATAGGTTTACCGTTATAAACGTTTCAGTCGTAATGTTCTCTAAGAAATACAAACATAATGGATCAATATGTAGGAAAACTCACTTGTTTATTAAGAATGATAACTTAGTTGTTGAGAGTTGAGACAGCTCTTAATAGAGCAGAATAGAAGAAACTGATTCATTTAACCGACCCCAAAATTTTGGGATAAAGTCTTGTTGTTTGTTAATCAATATGTAGGAAAACTACACATTGTTAGATAAAGACCAGAAGATGAATCACTTGATTGACATTTTTACTTCTGTTATTAACGTTATAGATGTTTCAGTTGTAATGTTATATAAGACGTATAAACCTTACAAATCAGTATGTAGGAAAAGTCACATTGTTATATTAAAACTAGATGATGAATCACTTAAATAGCAATCCTCACCGCAGTTATTGCTATTATAGGTCTTACAGAGTCTTGTGCTGGGACATTTGTGTCACTACCAGACAACCATTCAATGCTCGGATCAGTGGGCCCTCCGGTACCAAATGTTGATGTGCGCCTAGAGTCTGTTCCAGATATGAACTATGATGCTTTATCAGAGACACCTCGTGGAGAAATCTGTATCAAAGGGAAGACATTATTCTCTGGATACTACAAAAGAGAAGACCTCACAAATGAGGTTATGATTGATGGCTGGTTTCACACAGGTATATTCGTCCCTAAAGTAAACTTTTTTTTTGTTATTTTGATAATTCAAACACTATATCATGTGTTTTCAGCAGTATTATTTTAGGTGAGGGATCTCTCAGTTGTTTGTTCTTTCAGTAAGTTTTAGTCAAATAAATGAAAGTTTAAAAGCTTGTCAGCTGGCACAAGCAGTTAAACAAGATTAGAGGTTATCAGCTTCACATGTAGTTAAGCTGGAAGCATTTCCAAATATTTTAATTTTATTTGTCACAGATTCTTTTTACTTTTTCAGTGCGAGTTCAATTCTTGTAATGTTTATATCTAGAATCATTTATGGGTCCATATTATGCAGTTGACACTTTTGTCAGAAATCATTTTGAGATGCTTCTGTGGTCTTTACATGCAGGGGACATTGGTGAGTTGCAACCTGATGGAAGTATGAAGATTATTGACCGGAAGAAAAACATTTTCAAGCTTTCGCAAGGTGAATATGTTGCAGTTGAAAACCTGGAAAACATTTATGGCCTCGTTGCTGCCATAGACTCAGTAAGTGTTGTTAGCCCTTTCAGAGTAAATGACGACCTAAGATATCTAAATAGTAGAGAAATAACACTATCAGAAAATGTTCGACCATCTTTCTGTATGTTCGACCATCTTCAAAACTTTGAACCTTTCCATCTGGGCTTTGGAGCAATCTTCGGAGGTTGCAATGTAGTTAGTGTAAGACAATTGTCTTTAGTATATCTGAGGATCACTCTAGATTGATCAGGAATCTCGATAGCTGACACTTACTTTGAGATGCAGGATTAGTTGTCATCATGTACATGAATTATGATGATCTCATTGAATAATGTTAAGAGTACAAGAATATTTCCTTAATCCCCACCTCAACCTCAGAGTTTTACTGGTGGCACAGACTTTATAATGGAATTAGAGGGGGGGGCCTACAGATCTGGATGACGCGCTTTAAAAAGTGGATTAACTAAAAAAACAGTTTAATTTTGCTGCCCAAAATGCATTCTCAACCTACAATAGATTCGTAGATTTGGCAATAAAAAAAAGCCTGTACATGTATGCAGAATGCATGAGAAGATAGAGATAGAAGCGGAACAAACCCATTGCTTAAGTTGTCTTTTTTGTTTTTTTGTTTTTTGGGGGCGGGGCTTTTGTGGGGAGGGTTGGAATCCCCTGTTATTTTGCTTAAGTTGTCCGCGAATGGTTTATGAATTCTTTTGGTTCTGTCCAGGTATGGATATACGGAAATAGCTTTGAGTCTTGTCTAGTTGCTGTTGCCAATCCCAATTATGATGCTCTTTTGCACTGGGCATCTGAGAATGATGTAAATGGTGATTTTGTTGCCCTCTGTGAGAATCCAAAGGCAAAAGAATACATTCTTGGGGAACTTACAAAGATTGGGAAAGAAAAAAAGGTTTGCGTTTGCACCTCCATATAGGCCCCTGCTCATATTTTCTTTCTTCTCTTTAAAATACGTGGTTCAGAAATCTGAGCTTTTTGAAATCGTACTTTGATGATCTTCTTCATTCATGTGACAGCTAAAAGGTTTTGAGCTCATAAAAGCTATTCATCTTGATCCTGTCCCATTTGACATGGAGCGTGATCTGCTTACACCAACATATAAGAAGAAGCGGCCTCAGATGCTTAAATATTATCAGGTATGATGCTTTAGATAAAATTATATTTTCTGTGCATAAAGTTTATGGCCAAAAGGGGACTGCAGGGGCCTGACCTAGGTCACTGTAGGCCTGAGAGTTTTAATTGCAAAAATCCTGGGGCCCGCAATGGCCTGGGTCAGGCCATTGCAGGCCCCTCAACCTCAAAGTTTATTTATATATTTGTATTTTATAAGGTTGAATCAAAATTTAATGATGTTTTTCCTCTTGTTTCACAAAAAGAAAACCTGGTTGTACAAAAATACCACAGCTTCTTACAAAAATTTTCATTAATCTTTCTTTACTGTTTGTTCCCGTGTCACTAAGAGTGCTTGATTAGGTCAATCCTTACGGAAATAATTCTTCATTCTCTATATCCTCCTCCCACCCTCCCATCTTGTTGCTTTCCAAGCCTTACATTTTGTTACCAGATCAATCAAACTATTTCTCATATTCTCTTCTTTGCATAAGCATAGCACACCGCTTGGGTGTTAAAACACCGAATAGTTGTACAATGGAAGTCTGAGAACTGGCTGTTATTTATGGCATGAGAAATAATTGCTGTTTTCTATGTACTTTACTAGCAGCAGCAGCCCCCATTCACCGGAAAGAAGTCCAAAGTCAATCAAAATCATATTATTTTAAAAGTTTATTGCTATATGATTTGTAAGCTGTAATATCATATATTTATGACTTCATATGTAAATATATGAAGTATTAACTTGCAAATACATCTTCCTTAGCTTTTCAATATTTTTCTTACTATATAGCGTACGAAAATAGTGATTTTTTTTTTTAAATCTCAACAAAAAAATTTCTTCGGTTCAATGTTTTGCTTGCATCGCACACGAGAATCACAAAATGTACAATAATCACCAATGTTTTTGTTTTCTTCAAAAAAATTCACATTTTGCACGCTATATCACAAAAATATGGCGAAATTTTAAAAATCTCAAAATTTCCGTTTGCTTTGGTTTTTCAATATTTTCCATGAAACACACAAAAATCACAAAAATTTCCAGACTTTAAAAATTGTCTGTTTATTTCCAATATTACGCATATAGCACACGAAAATCATGAAATTTTCAAAAATCTCAATTTTTTCTGTTCTTTTGGTTTTTTTTATTTTTTGCATTCTATAGCACATGGCAATCATGAAATTTACAATATTTTACATGCTACCACATGAAAGTCACAAACCTCATACTTTTTTGTTTTTTCAATATTTAGCTTGATATAGCATAGGAATATTACAAAATTTTCAAAAATCTCGAAAAATTTCAGTGTTCATTGATTTTATAATGTTTCACATCCTACACACGAAAATAGCGAAACTTTCAAAAATCTTACAATTTTCCGCGCTTTTCGGTTTTTCAATATTTTGCTTGCTATAACATATGGAAATCGTGATATCTTCAAAAATCCCAAAATTTTATGTTTTTTTTTAATTTTCAATATTTTGCAAGCTATAGCACACGAAAATCATGAATTTTTTAAAAAATCAATTTTTTTGTTTTCTTCAAATTTTCAATATTTTGCATAACACAAGAAAATAGTGAAATTTTCAAAAAAACTCAATATTATCTGTTTTATTCGGTCTTTCAATATTTTGCTTGCAGCACACAAAAATCGCAAACTTTTCAAAACATCAAAATTTTCTTTTTTCTTCCGTATTTCGATATTTTACTTCTTATATAGCACACGAAAATCATTTTCTTCCGTTTTTCAGTATTTTACTTCTTATAACACACGAAAATCGTTAGATCTTAAATATCAATATTTTTTGTTTTATTTGGATTTTTCAATATTTTGCTTGTTATAGCACACAAAGATCGCAAACTTTTCAAGAACATCGAAATTTTCTTTTTTCCTTATATCTTTCAATATTTTATTTATACTCAAAAAATTTTGTAATATTTTTTGAAAATTGTAATATTTTGTTTTCTTCAGTTTTCTATTATTTTGCTTGCTATATAGATTATGAAAATTGTAATATTTTTTGAAATCCCAAAATTTTCTGTGTTCTTTGGTTTTTCACTATTTTTGCTTGCTACATAACAAACGAAAATAGCAAAATTTTTAGAAATGTCAAAAAATTGTTTTCTTCACTTTCTCAATATTTTGCATCATGGTATGGCGCACGAAAATTGCAAAGGTTTAAAAGATCTCGAAACATTTCTATTTTCTTCCTTTTTTTATAATTATTTTGCATGTTATACAACACACGAGAATCATGAAATTTGAAAATGTCGAAATTTTATGTGACGTTTGGTTTTCCAATATTTTATTTGCTCGTACTTTGGAGAACTTCCGGACATCAAGTTGACAAAAAGCTATACAAAGTAAAAGAAGTGGTCGTTGATTACTACCAAACATCTAACAGAACAAGGAAATCCGGTTCGAGTGACCGAGACTCCGGGTGACCGGAAACCCCTGGCAACACACGAAAATCACAATTTTTTAAAATCATAAATTTTTGTTTGAATTTTCAATATTTAGCACATTGTAGCACACGAAAATCGTGAAATTTTGAAAGATCCCAATTTTCAATTTTCTTTGCTTTTTCAATATTTTGCTTGTTATATCATTCGAAAATCGTAAAATCTTCAAAAATCTCAGAGTTTTTTCAGTATTTTTTGTTTGTTATATAGCACACGAAAATCGCGAAAAAGGGGTTGTAAATGTTGAAGGCAGACACACCCTTGACCCTAATCCAACCTGCATATTAATTGGGTCAGCAGGACGATCCATTTATAACCTGATCCATGCCTGATAAATTCCAGATTGACTTTGGTTTACCTTAACATGTCAGTTCCAAATTGCCAGCCTGATAGAATGGCGGTAGAATTGTCGAGACCAGAATTAGTTCTTGAGATTTGAAAAATGATGTAGCAGTCGTTGATTTCATCAAAGGATGCTCCCCAACCGAACTGAATTGGTGAGAATGATCATATAACTGACACTGAAAGTAGGGGAAAAGACTAGCATCTGTTGTACTTCCTTTCAACTGATGCTAGGAGAATTCTATACAGTTTTTAGAAAAGAAGAACTTTGATTGTTTCGCAGAACTTCGAAATTTTGCAGGCTTACACTATAACACCATATTAATTCTATCATATATGCAATTTTAGCCCGACAGCGTCAAACTTATGCAACAATTGTTAGCAATAAAGCAACATCATTCTAATGTACTTCACATTCTATTTCATTGCAAATTTCGCTACGCCAAGATATTATTCAAGACACTGATCGTGCTAATTTTATTTCTCAGACCATCATTGATGACCTCTACAAAAGCACGAAGTGAGCGATCAACATTTGCAGTCTTATTCTGATGGAGCTCTATGTGATTTCATATTCACAAATGCCAGATACACATTAGATAAATAGCAATGTTTATTTTATTTGTTTATTTTTGTCAAATACTAGAAGAGTTTTCCCAGTGTAGCACAGAAACAGCAGAATAAGATTCTCTCTGATTGAAAGCAACTTACTCGTAAACCATGTGTCTCTGTGTATACAGAGATAGAGATAATAATGGAGGAAATGTGTCATAAGAGCGAATTTCTTTCTTTGGCGTCAAAAAATACTTCCTCCATGATTTTTTTTTGATGATCGGTATTTATCATCTTCATCATCAAAGATGTAGATACACTAAATTTCATTTGATTCTACCACCACTTTTTCACCGTTGATTTAGTGGGTGCAAAATTAACGGTTTACCGATAATAGAACTTCTTACATTGCTAATTCAACGGTGAAAAAGTGGTAGAATGAAATGAAATTTGGTGTATCCGCATCTTAAATGATAAAGATGATGATGATGATGATGATGGGTGTCGATCGTTGAATAAAATGTTGGTTGAATGGTGTATTTTTTTTACGCCACCTGACGGAAAACCCTCATGATGCTTCTTTCCTCCATTATTCTTATATATATATATATATGAGAATAATGGAGGAAAGATGCCATAGGAGCGAATTTCCTTCTATGGCGTCGAAAAAATACATTTTCCCTCATTTTTTCTGACGATCGGCATCCACCATCTTTATCGTTATCATCTAAAATGTGTGTACACCAAATTTCATGTGATTCTACAACCATTTCACCGTTGATTCACCGTTGATTTAGCAATGTAAAAATTTCTATTGTCGGTAAACCGTTAATTTAGAACCCATTAAATCAACGGTGAAAAAGTTGTAGAATCACATGAAATTTGGTGTACCCACATCTTAGATGATAACGATGAAGATGGTGGGTGTCGATCGTCGGAAAAAATGAGGGAGGATGTATTTTTTCGACTCCATAGAAAAAAATCCCTCCTATGGCCTCTTTCCTCCATTAATCTATATATATATATATATATATATATGTGTGTGTGAGAATAATGGAGGAAAGAGGCCCTCCATTAATCTCTCTCTATATATATATGTGTGAGAATAATGGAGGAAAGAGGCCACAGGAGGGAATTTCCTCCCATGGCGTCGAAAAAATACACCCTCCATCGTTTTTTCCAACGATCGAAATCCATCATTATCATCTAAGAAGTGGGTACACCAAATTTCATATGATTTTACAACTTTTTCACCGTTGATTTAGTAATGTAAAAAGTTCTATTGTCGGTAAACCGTTAATTTTGAACCCACTATTTCATTTAGTAATGTAAAAAGTTCTATTGTCGGTAAACCGTTAATTTTGAACCCACTATTTCAACGGTGAAAAAGTTATAGAATCACATGAAATTTGGTGTACTCATATCTTAGATGATAACGATGAAGATGATGGGTTCCGATCGTCGGAAAAAACGATGGAGGTTGCATTTTTCGACGCCATAGGAGGAAATTCCCTCCTATGGCATATTTCCTCCATTATTCTATATATATATATATAATGAAGAAAAGAGGCTCTAGAAGGCTTTTTGCGTTAGGTGGCGGCAAAAAGTACGCTCTCCACTATTTTATTCGACGATCAGTATCTTCCAATTTGATATACATTCTCTAATTTGTCGATACACCAAATTTCATATGATTACAACACCATTTTATCGTTGATTTAGCAATGTAAAAAGTTCTAATGTCGGTACACTCACCATGATTTCTTCCGACGGTCGGCACCCATCATCTTCATCATGTAGGATGTGGACACATCAAATTTCATATGATTTTACCACCTTTTCACCGTTGATTTAGTGGGTGCAAAATTAACGGTTTACCGACAATAGAACTTTTTACATGGTTAATCCAATGGTGAAAATGTGGTAGAATCCAATGAAATTCGGTGTGTCCGCATCTTAGATGATGATGATGGGTGCCAATCATCAAATAAAATGTTGGAACGTGTATTTTTCTGACGCCATCTGACGGGAAACTCTTCTAGGGCTCTTTCTTCATTATACTCATGTATATGGGAAATTCTTTGGTGCTTCCAAAGAGAGAAAGAGTGAGTGAGTGTGTGAGAGGGGGAGGGGGAGGGGGAGAGAGGGTGAGTGTGTGAAGAAGAGAGAAAATTCTTTGGAAGCACCAAAGAATTCTCCCATGTATATATGTACCTATGTATGTATGTATAGGTTTAAAGGTCCCAAGTTCAAGCCTCGGGAATTTTTTCCTGAGCCCTCGAAAAAACCTTCGTTGTTTTTCCCCATCTCCTTTGTGCTTCAACTCCCATTTCATTTGTTCCTCAACTATGGGTTTTATCTCTCTCTCCCTTCTTCTACCCTAGAACATAGTTAGTTAAGCCACAAAGGAGATGTGAGTTGCCATAGGAGGAGATGGGAGTCCCCAAACAGCCGTGTAAATGAAGGAAATTGGGGAAAACAAAAAGGATGGAATTTTGATGATACCATTAGGGATCTCGATGATCATGTCATCGGAGGAGAGCCGCTCCGCCTCTTCGATCGGCAGCTCGGCGGCGACGCACGTCGGCCTCAGTGAAAGGCCCCCCCCCCCCCCTCCTCCTCCTCCTCCTCCTCCTAAGGGGAAAACCAACGGCTGGATCCCGACGGGATGCTGACGTGGAAGCAAATCGGAAGGAATCGCAGGGTAGCAGTCCACCCGCTGCAGCGCCGACGCCATTTCTCAACGAAGAAGGAAGAAGAAAGGGAACCGGCGGTTTTTTTGGGCAGCGGGCTCTGGAAAAATTCCTCAGGACCCTTAATCCCTACGCACACATAGAAAAAAGGCTATGAGTCCCAAAACACACATAACCCGTGTATTTCATCAATCCAAACCGGTCATATTATTCTACGTATCATGAACCATATGTATACAAAAAATCTCGAGATATGATAACCTCTAACTCGTCCATCAAGAGACCGTATTTTTCTAATACCGATAAGCCGTTGATTTTTCTATCCGCTTCAAGAACATGTTGGAGGTTTTCAAATCTCGATATTTTTTGTACATAGAGCTTTCATGATACGTAGATTAAAATGACCGGATTGGATCGGTGAAAAATATGGAGCATATTTGTGTTTGAGGCGGGGATCCCTTTTTAAAAAAGAAGCCGTCGCCTCATATACCTTTTCCTATATATATGTGTGTGTGAGTATGTGTCACGTCCCGCTTCCCAGTAGACGGAAACGGTGACGTGGCAAGCGCGCAACGTATTTACTAAGAAAATACGTTAAGCGTAATTAAGCAATATAATAATGTGCAAAAATGACAAGAGTAATAAAATAAAACAGCAAATTTATTTACTTACAACCGTTTGAAACAAAAAGATACAATGATAAAAAACAAATGCCTAAATAATGGCATACTGAAAGTAAGTACAGGCAGGAGATAGTAGTCAGGCTGAGCGGCAAACTGATCCAAGTCCTCCGGGCTCGGCTCAGAAAGAAAATTAGTATAAATAGAAGGAGCATCAAATAGAAAAAATATATTTAATAGAAAACAAAATATATGGAAAATACCAAATACACTATTATATTCAAGAAAGATAGTATGAATGTATAAGGATTTTGGGGTCGTTACATTCTACCATCCTTAAATATAATTTCGTCCTCGAAATTACTTAAGGAAGGTGTTGCAACAGAGCAAGAAAACAAGCTTAAAATAAAAAAGCCGCGTTTCGTCGTCCCGTCCATTAGTCTGTACTCTTGTCGATAAGAAGATGTAAATAAGAAACGTTTCTGAAAAATTCGAAAGTCGAACGAGAGCTTCTAGGATAGTACCTAAGTTAAAGATCGTTTAGGATCGCGTGAAGAAAATTGGTTAACAGATTCAAACAAAGAAGACTAATTATGAATTGAAAGAAATAAGAAAGTTACAAAAAAAATTGTGTCGATACTGGACAAGCTAAAGATAATAAAATAAAGAAATTGAATAGAGAGGAAAATAAGATAGAACAGTGTCATGCCCCGCTTCCCGGTGTACGGGCAAGGGTTCGCGGTGAGGCCCGCTACGTATTTACTCAGAAATAAACACGCTAAGCGTATCTAAGCAATATAAGAAAAAAAGTACACAAGAGATATGAATATAATGAACAACAACTTTATTTATTATACATTCTTTTACAGGTACAACTGGAAATGTAAATATATGAATAGAAAGCAATGCCTAAATAATGGTATGACTGAAATGAAAAGTATGTACAAGTATCTAAAACTCGGGGTCAAATGCTAACTGCTCCAAGTCTTCGGTACTGGGCTCAATCTCCAGTGAGTCCGATCCACCTGAGAACATTCCAAAAAAAGAAGAAAGGGGATGTCGTTAGTGAACAATTGCTCGGTAAGTCCCAAAGATGAGTAGAGATAGAATAAACATAAAGAGAATATAACTAGTGATGTTTGATTATAATGTTAACGCGGTTGTTTGTAGCTTGGTACAGAATATGCCAGTTATGGGGTGTTTTTCGTCACCCCATTGAGATGGGAATACGTGTGCGCTTGTCAGGCGCATTACAGATTTCCCCTGCCTAGGGTTGACTGGGGTTTATTGATTGTGGGGATTCGAATCTCAGCAGCCGCGGACTAAGCTATCGTTAATTACCCCTCGCCTTTGGAGCGAGAGAACCTCTGATTGACGGGTCAAACAGGTCATGCGAACTCAATGTGCAGTGTTGTGTTTTGAAAGGGTTTTGGATATATCGAAGGCCCCGCAGAGTTTTACGGGGGACATGTTTCTGGTGTGGAGTGTGGGAAAAAGTAGGGTGAGGAGCATCTTAAAGACGTTAGAGAGCTGGGCGCTGGCGCGAGCGCTGGGCGTTTGGGCGCGAGCGTCCCGCGTGCTCGGCACGTGGGTGTTGGGCGCTCGGACGCTAGCGCCTCACGTGCCCGGCACGTGAGCGCAGGGCGCTTGGGCGCGAGCGCCACGGGCACGTGGGCGCTAGACACTCTGGCGCCCGTGGAAAGAAGAGGCTTTTAGCCCTGGAAAAAGGAGTTAAACTCCAAAAGAGGGTTTATTATTATGGAGTTAAACTCCGAAAGGTGTTGAATGGAGTTAAACGCCTAAAAAAAGGTTTGGTTTATGGAGTTAAACTCCAACAGATCTTGAATAGAGTTAAACTCCTAGAAATCTTTGGAAATGGGCAAAAGGGACCCCTTTCTTCTCCCATTTTTGCCCTGGATTTTCTTTTAGGCCTTGGATCTTCCCAAGGTGGGGTTTTTGGAGATGGGTATTCTTCTTCCACCTCTTCTATTGGTCGGATCTTGGAGAAAAAAGGGGTGAGATTTAAAAATCTCCCTTTTTTGAGATCTGATGATAGATCTGAGTTCCCCTTCAAGGGTTTGATGGTGAAAAACTGTTTATTTTCGGGAATGGAAGAGTTAAACTTTGATTTAATTCAAAAAAGGGAAGAAGGTTTTAGAACCTTGAGGAAGGAAAAGGAGGCATAAAAACCCTAATTTTTGGGGGAATGAATTCTCTCTCTTCATTTCATCGTTATGTTGCCTTATATAAGCTTACAAATTTATACATAGCCCATTGGGCTTTACATATGGAATTTTGCCCATCCCATACCTCATGCGCTCATTTCTTTTGCACATGAGCCATGGGCTTTACAAAAATTTGGTTTTATGCCCATTTTTCTTACATTTATGCATAGAAAATTACATCAAAATTATTTATTATATGATTTCATTTTAGCATGGGGAGGCCGGCCGCAGGGCTCGACTTAGACATGGGCCCACTTGATCTAGGCTTGGACCCGCTTACTTTGGGTTGACTTTGAATTTGACTTGGTCAACCGGGGTGTAATTTTTGACCCCAACACCAGTGTATACGAGAGGAGTCCCACTATTCCGGAGATTAAGGTATACGGAGCACAAGGAACCGTTCAGCCACGATACAACGGCAATAGATATTCAGGTTAGGTGTATTATAGTTACAGTCTCGTATCACTTCTAACACATTCCGTACCAATCTACCCCTTTAAAACCCCGCAATGTCTTTTGTATTTTTTGTATTGTTTGGTTATATAGATGGATGATTTGCCGAAACCATGATATCAGTAAATGGAATGGATATAAATGGATAGTCATGTAAACGGAGTATATCCATGGTTCGGTTCGGTCAATATAGATTGATATAGATTGAATAAACGGATTCATGTTGAATTGTAGTTTATACTTGAATCATATTCAAGTCAGATTGATTAGATTGAGACTCAGTCTGAGTCAGACACTTTGAGAAGAAATTGAAGTCCTGCATTATTTTTGATGTTATCGGTAACTACTGTATATGGACGACATGATTTGTGTCTTTTTCCAAGACAATTACCGTGTTGATAACACCATTTGTTAGATTATCTATCTTGAATAGGCAAGCATTCACATTCTCTGGCTTCCTGAGGCTCAAGAGAACTGGTCCCGCTTAAACCTATATTTACTAGGGTCCTTATTGTAATTTAGTATAACTTGAGGGATTTTATGTAAAAATAGTTTTGATATATTTTCAAAATACACCTCAAGTATTTAATTATCGTCTTTAGGGTTTTCATAGATATATCTTTTATAAAAGTGAAATTTCTAGCGAGTAGAACCTAGTTTTCATTGTATAGGGTATTTTAATGAAATATTAGAATTGTATTGTCTTGAAATGGTACTATCATGTAATTGTGATTCTTTTGATTTAGAAAACATGGAATATTTGTATAATATATTTAAAATAGATCTTTTGATAATATTCATATATATATCTATATATTTAATAAAATTAAATTTTTTTTATTTTGTAGAAATCCCATTTTTCTTAAAAATAGCATTAAAAATTCCATTGAGATCGAATGCTCCTTGCGAAGGTCTGCATCTCGCTCTACTAGGCTCGAGGACGTGCGATAACCCGCACCATCCCGATCGAGATTCCCCAAAATGGGTTGTAGAGGCGTATTTGCAAGGAATTAGTTAACACTCTTTTTAAAGAAAACGGTTTTTAAGTTTAGAGTATTTATTCGTAAAAGCGTATTTTCCCATAATCTAGAATTCTAAAGTTCATCGTGCTATGTCCAATATATGTATTGTGATGAGGTAGGTCCTTACCTCGTGAGTTTTCTAAAGGTAATACAAGTAAATATGTTGAATTATGTCAAAATGTAAAGTATATGGTATTTTACCGTATAATTGCGATAAAAGTTGCATAAAAATTATTTTGAGATGAAACTTGTTCTAATGTGTTTATTTATGTTTATTAAATATTATGAGAAGATATGGTGATTTATTGTTTAAGAAAAATGAAGTTTTTAAGGAAAAACGAATCGGAAGTCGGATCAACTCCGCTTCCGACGAGTTTTGAAAAATAAAAGTTTTAGAATAGTAGAAGAGGTTGAGAGAGGGGATTTACAAGCTATTAAGATAGAGAGGGGAAGGGGGAAGCTTAGGAAAGCGTCGGGGCGTCGTTTCGTCGCCGGGATCTTCTTGGAACGTCGTCGGAACTTCACCTCTTGCTAACTCTACTTGTACAACTTAGGAGTTGGAAATTCTTGAGAGTTTTTGTAATGAAATTCTGAGTGAGGAGGGGTGAAATATGGTGTGGTATTTATAGGGAAAATTAGGATTTTGAGGGTTAAAGAATGCATTTAAAATATGCATTCAAAATTGGATTAAATGATGATTTAATATTCTCTGGATGAATGCAAAGTAAACAAATAATATAGGGTTAATGGGGTAGGTGAAGAGGTGTTAGGCAAAAGAAATGGGGACCATCCCTACGGACGGTCCGGCGGTGCCGGCCCCTTCAATGAATCTCGCATGTCCGATCCGGTAAGATGGGCTCTGGGTTGGGACCATGTGTCTATGTCGCCTCATATAACCCATTGCACATGTTTGAACGTTTGGGCTTCTACAAGATTAAAAGAAAATTACAATCAAAATATATGTAGATAGAAGGATTCGATCACAGGGGCTACGTCACAGCAGTGCAAGACTTTACCAATGAGTTACAAGTGTTTTCTTGTTGTTTTAAAGCAAATCAAATATTTATAGTGTACACATGATTGCAAACACTCCATTTGTACATTAACTTTTAAATGAATTTTCTGTACATTAAAATTGAAGTTATTACAAACAGTGTAATTAAGTCAAGTAAATCTGAATCAAGAGTAAGACTCTAAATTACTTGAGCAAAGTACCATATTGTAAGCATGCCACGATACATAATTACAATCACGTAACTCTATCTAAGTCATCCAAATCCTACTATCAGAGTTAATGAGATACGATTTAATAAAATAATAAAGAATCAACAAGATAAGATCAAACGAATATGAAGGGTTCACAGTTTCATTTTCTTCATGTCGAGACACGATTATTGAAGAGATAAAATCGTGATGCATACGTTATAGTCTACACTCCTTAAAAGAATTTCGTCTCCGAAATTCCCTTTAAGAAGTATGTCGCAACAAGGTACTAGAAAAGCTAAGGACGATATGTTCTTCGAGCTTCGTCGATCAATGTTTTAACAAACTGAACTAATAGGCCTACGAGATACAAGTAGAAGGGTGAACTGAAAATAAGGATTCAAAAGTCGAGAGATTATATTCAAGGAATTCGAAAATGAAGTTAAAGATAGATTCAAGAAATTCACATGAGATTCAAAGGAATTTGAAATGTAAGGAATGTATAATTGTTGATTCTTATAATTCTTGTGCTATATTGCTTAAGACTTCATCAGAATTGACCTGCATGGGCCACCGACAAAACCTATCACGCCCCGCTTCCCAGCAGACGGAAACGGTGACGGGACAAGCCCGCAACGTATTTACTATGAAAATACGTTACGTGTAATTAAGCAATATAACAATGTGCAAGAATGACAAGAGTAAAAAATGAAACGATAACTTTATTTACATTCAACTTTATAAACAAATGTCTGAAACAAAAAGATATAATGATAAAAAAACAAATGCCTAAATAATGACATATTGAAAGTAAGTACAGACAGGAGCTAGTCGTCAGGCTGAGCGGTAAATTGGTCCAAGTCCTCTGGGCTCAGCTCAGGAAGAAAAATAGTAGAAATAGATGGAGCATTAAATAGAAAAAATATATTTAATAGAAAACAGAATATATGAAAAATACCAAATACGGTATTTTATTGAAGAAAGATAGTTCGGATGTATAAGGATTTTATGGTCGTTACAATATATATATATATATATATATATATATATATATATAATGAAGAGAAAAGGCCGAAAAATATACCTTTCAACATTTTATTTAACCATCGACATCCATCATCTTTGGCATCTAAGATGTGGATACACTTATTTTCATATGATTCTACCACTTTTTCACCGTTGAATTATCGACAAGGATGATGGATGGGATAATGGATGCCGATCGTCGGAAAAAACGAAGGATGGTAAATTTTTTCCTAGGTCATCGGAGGAAATTCCTATGACCTCCATCCTCAATTAATTATTCTCTCTACACACCCTCACTCATTCTCTCTACACGTGTGTGATTGTATATTATGGGTTCTTAGTTTCCTGTATCGTTTATTTTGGAACACACACACAACACACCACCCATAACACATTTGGTATTTTGATGAAAATAATCTAATTAAGCCTATGAATCAGTCACTGGAAGATTCTTCGAATTGTGAGCATACACAAATCTACTTGCCGTATCAAATGCATATCACACTATAAGAAGGGGAACCCTTAGCAACTCAATAACTATAATCTTATTGATATCTTGTTATAGCATTATCGACTTTAAGTGATCACAAATGAGAAGCTTACACAATAATATTAAGCTTCAATATATTAAAAGCAGTTCCTTTTTAGATTCTAGCGACACTGCATCAGTAAACTGTTTCTGCTTTGATGGTATTATTAGACAGCAATCCATCAATATCGGGATCATCTAAATTCCAAAATATCAAGTATGTGCTTCTCCATTTATCCCCTTCAAATGATCAGATGACTTAAGCTGTACCTGCCCATTAAAAAGTTCAAAATAACCTATTTGATTGACGATCAGAGTCCAATCAATAATTTATATAAGAAAAGGATGAAATCTACAAGGCACCATTGTATTTTCAAGGTTTTAGGGATTGCATTGTTGAACTTTAAAAATGCCGCCATTAAACTGGCAATATTGTACGAAAAATGTTAGTTTTGTCAACCTGTTTAAGGCACAAGTAGATTGAATAACCCCACATTGACTCTTTAAGTGAACCGTATAGCTGCAAAATGAACTAATATGACATTCTTTAACGAAAATACCATTCAAGGGGGGATTCATTGCATGTTTTTAGTTCAATAGTTGCTATCCCAAAAATCAAGAAATTCAATGGCGCTTTATAAAATTTACCATAAAAGGATTTTTAAAAATGCGCTAGAAACTTTCCATACATGGATCCAACAATTCCCATTTGTTTGATCATAAGAATATGGAACTTCTTACTACCTTATCATTAAGTACTTGCAAAACTTGACCATCTCGAGTTGTCATAAACTTTTCTGTCTATTTACTACAAAAAGAAAAGTAAATATTCTTTTCAAATTTTACATTCTTCTATCAATTTATAATTACATATAAGAAGTATATATATCTTCATACTTTCACTGAATTGTCTTTATTATACTGGTTATCATCTTTCTCATCCATTTTATCATTTTGTGGTCTCAATTACGTACGCCCCTGGTACAAAAGTTTGAGCAGTAAATTTTGAGGATTGTGGGCAGGGGCGGAGGGGCTACGGCGAACCTATATATGTTGCATTTTTTTGTTTCGGTATTTCTAACAAATGCTATTTGTATAGATATTAATATAATTTATAGAAAGAGTAGTCATAGTCTATGAGTAAAGGCATTGAGTTGTGGGTTTAAAGGTCCTAGGTTCAAGCCTAGATGATTGCATTTTATTTATATTGATTTTTTTTTATTTTTTTGGGGCCACATCATAGGTACTTTAATAAGAAAATATATTATTCATCAAGACTATAAAAGTTTTAGCAATTAGTATAAAGTGTATGTTTAATAGGATATATTTGGCTTTGATATATGTATTTTTTAATTTCCACTACAAATATTATGTATGTTCTTTCTATAAGAAGCCTTATTGTTGAATCAATATTATAAAAACAGAAAAAATAAGTGTATTGATCTAAAATAATTTTTAGAACCATTTGGTAATATTTTGAGTATATTTTTATGTTAAAGAATATATTTTATGATTGTGGGTGAACATAAGTGTAGGGTAAGCAATAAAAACAAAAGATTAAATTAAACGTTTGAAGTAGAACTTCAAATATGCAAGTTCCTTTAATAAGTACATCCGCTCTAACGAGGTTTCTTTGAAAGAGGTTTTTTATTTTATTTTTTTTTTTTTTTTTTTTTTTGTTGTTGTGGGTGGGGGGGGGGGGGTGTTTAAAATATGAAGTATCTAGGGGTATATATAAATATGAAACTTTTCGAGGGTACATACACGCAGCTGCGGGCCCAGGGGAGGGGGGCCTTTAAAATTTCGGCCATTTTGCGCAGTCTATATTACATGTTATTTGTGATGTATTCATTACCAATGTCTATTCTGACAGGGACATGTTCTTAGCATAAAACTCAAGTCAAAAATAGATATGATACTATATTCCTGGGTTGTTCAGTTGTTAACTGAATTCCTTCTCTTTAGTATTTCTCCTTTTTTTTCCGTCTTTTGAACATGGAAGCTGAAATAATAGAGAAGTGTTACCCAAAATCATAGCCTATAAAAATGCCCCCAAACAAAACATTTGAAATTAAACATTTGACAAAACATGACAGAAACAAAGAGGATTTATATACTTACCATATCAGGATATCCGTTAAGGATGCTCAGCTCCCGCTTTACAAATGTTGGCAAGGTAAATGCAGCCTTATGCATCTGCAGAAGAACAGTTGTAATTTCTTTTAATTTCCATGGATTGGACAGAAATCGGCAGATATGAAATGAAACCAAGTATACATCAGAATTTCCCCCATGGCGACTTTGCTGTGGCTGATTGATCAAATAGCATGTTGTTATACTTTAGTTTCAGAGTCTAAGGATATGTTGGCTTTCAACCTTAGGCCCTAGATTGCATTCGCACTTTTCAGTTGCATACAGCCAATTTCATTGTCAATATTATAGAATGGAAACCTTAAACGATAGAGTAGGTGCCATAAGAGACAGCAGCACGAGAGTAAAGGGTAAATTAATAACAACAAAAACAACTACTACTATGACCATGACGACAAAAAATGGCTGATTCCTCCAAGCTCACACAGTTAGGAAAGGCTAAGGTAAATGATGATGATATGATAGTAGCTGTGACGCAACTAAATCTATTAAAACTAAAAATTATTTTTAAGTATTTACAAAGAAACGGCTGATTGTCCAGATTCCAGAATGTAAGAAAAGATGGCTGATTGCTCCAAGCATATCACACAGTTGGGACAACAAATATGCACTAGACGTTGCGAGCATTTGATGAAGAATGAGGCTTGGTGAGCATCTAAGTGGATACATCACACATGGCAACTCAAGAGCACAATCTAATAAACGATTAATCAGATATTTACACTATGTATTGGACCTAATTTGTAGTGGCCATGTCCACATTTTCAACTCATGTGGCACAATACATATCAGAATGTATCTTATGTGACGGTAACCTTAGATCAGTACCTCCTAGCACAATATGTATCAGAATATATCATTGTTTGATGTCAAACCATACCTCTGAGTTGTAGAATTTAAGTTCCCTCCAGGACTTTGATGCCCCCTCCAGATTCTCAATTGGGTTCACTGGATTCAAGAAATCGACAGGTGGACCATCCGTAGCGCACAACAAAAATCCGATTACACCACTTCAATTCAATAAAATACATGTTTAAGGGGGGAAACAAGAAATTTAATAAACTTGCTTGGCCAAGAAATGTAGAATAGGATAGAAGACCCGAGTTTTAATCCCGACTTTAATAGAACATACATAACTGTAGCAAAAAATAATTTCAACCAAGCAATTGTTTCTGTCAATTGGTGGACATGCAACTACGAAAACTAAATTGTGCAAAAAAAAACAATAAAAAATAGAAGAGAGAACTTTGCAAATGGCTAGCTCACATACTATCTTAATAACTATGGTTGCCTCCACCCTACCCTTGCCTATGAGAATTACTTTAAAATTCAAGACAAGCTCAACAGCCCAACATGTAATGAGCAAACAGTGTAGCAGAACACATTTTAAAATTTAATACAACTCATTTGCCGAAGGACAACAGAATCTTTCGTTAGTAAAGAACATATTTTTCGTATAAATACTTGTCAAGAAATTATTTTACACAAGAAAGGGTCTCTCTTAACACTGCTAGAAAATCTGCAAGTTTATTTAAAATTTTAAATATTTTACAACGCATAGAAATCCATAAAATGAACCAAAGAATATCTTGAGTAGATGGTGATGGCTTTGAAATATCACATCTTATATAAATGATGTAATTATTATGGCATTTCCCCCTCATCTGAAAAGTTTGTTCAAGGAAGCAGTAAAGTAAAATGGATTTACCTACACGGACAACAAAACTTTTGTGCAACATTGGCACTTCTGATAATCTAGTATAGCTCTAGAGGCAAATTGATAAACGAATAGAGAGACCAAAATCAAGATTTAAGTCTAACTAGCCAGAATGAAGTAGGCTTTCCCTGCCATATCAGGAGCTCTACACCAACAACCTGGTGCTAAATTATACAGATGAAGAGAAACAAAATGCACTATTAACTACTCTCCATCCTTGTATAGATGATAATCAATAAGCCATGGAAAAGAACTCAAAAAATTATCTATACATTTAAAAAAAAATAGTTTGCTAGTACCTGGGATATGTAGGGACACTTGTCCATGCATAACGTACTGAACCCCTAAAGACTCCATAACAAGTGGAAAGCATATCCCGAATAAGGTGAGTATGAAGCCACATACTTTCTGCTTGATTACACAAAACACCACCAGGCCGTAATACCCTTGCAATTGATTCAAAAAATGGCTTTTCAACAAGATCCTGGGCCGGTCCTGTACATTAATAAACGTAGACAGAGTGTTAAGTAGATGATAGTTTGCAGAATCGATATTTAAGAAAAAGTACTGATTTAGGCATAAGAGTTGGAAAGAAGTTCCCAGTTACAGTAGTCAAATGGTAAGCACAACTGGTGAGAATCAAATCAGAAGGGAAATAACATTCAACTGATCCTTAACTTATTTCGAAGTGCCAAAAAGAACATGAGATAACACGATGATAGATATTAATAGGAGGAAAGGACATGGTGATTCAGATGCTCTGTCCTATTAATCTGAATTGGTTCATACAAACATGGAAACATCTACATTAAAAAATAAAAATATATAATGCAAATTCAAAGTTGGGTAAGATTTTAGTATTTAAAAATACGGTTGACAATGATAATTATAATTCGAGAAACTGTGATAGACTAGTCCAAATCCAAAAGATAGGATTTGACAACATTTTGTGTACATTTGCATGTAAGTAGTTATAGATATCTCATGTCCTTGTCTGGAATGAGCTGTCTTGTTGAGATTGGGGGGGGGGGGGGGACCTAGATAACACAAGAAGAACCTTAAATAGTCTATAGGTGTAATATTCATACGAGTAAGTAAGAGAAATTAAATAAATAAATAAATCCATACATCGAAGGTTATATAGTCCTCAATGTCAAGGAGCCTTGGGAAACTTAGATAACATCAGAAGAACCTTAAATAGTTTACCAAAATTAAATAATTAAATGATGATTAATATAACAAGTTAGTTCTACTACCAACCGATCATCACCACCATAACCCTTTTATCAAATGCAAAGGCACTATATGGAAGGTTTCATGCAGTCAATCAGACAACGTTCCTCTACGCATATAATCTAAATTCCTTATCAAGACATTACACCATCCATAGCCCGGAGGGGCCAGCATATAGAGAAATAGCTAACTGCTGGGTATATTATAGAATTTCTACATTACCAATCAGGTAAGTTCAAGCAATTAAGCAGCGAACAAGACAAAGGCCTTTTGCTGTGTGAAAGTTTTCATTCATTGATTATCTTGGTTGCAAGTGAGAAAGTTGTGTTACATTGTTTCAGTTGCATGCTATTTCATTTGTCAATGTAAGGCTATAAAGACAAACACTTGCAAAAGGGTGCCCTACCTGCGTCCGACACTGTCAAACATCGGCACACCTCCAAGACCGTTTCTGACACATTTCAGTACTGTCCGACAATTAACGGACTTTAGACTTTGGAAATCATTTTTTAAATTTGCTTGCTTCTTTCAAAATTTTATTCATTTCGTTTCAGTCTAAATGTGACTGTACTTTTATTTTTACTTAAATGATTTGGAATTGGTTATTTAAGGAATTATTGTTACAATTTTATCTATTTCTCATTTTATCAATGCATTGTTGGTTCAATTTTCTGCTTTCTTCGCTTCCACATATCGGTCAAAATTCATAACGTGTAAAGAGCGGTGATTACTATGAACTAATTTTGTATCCCGTCAACGAATGAGAAGGATCAGGCTCCAAATCCGCCGGTCATCTCTCTCTCTAACACATTTGTATATATGTATGTATTTGTCTTGATATTACAAACCTGTCATGTCATGAGATGTGTCTATGCTACATAGATGGTAAAGATGGCGTGCACATTTGTATACCATGGGCATTGAAGGGGCAACAGGTGTAATGATGTTCAGAAAGATCAAAAGTTTCCAACATATTGTTTGGATCAGTGGAAAAGGTCATGTTCTTGCTTCCAAATCGATAAATTAGCCAGCTGTTTGCCAAACTGATCAGATCAGTATTTATTCTATCGTACATGCAAATTAAATCTTCTATCAAACTCGCAGTTTTTATATTACATGCTGCGTTAATCCTTAAAGGCAACCTACATACTTACTGTAATTAAAAAGAACGTTCCACATACTACACTGTGATAAGACAGCTGAAAGTGGCATTCCACACGAGAGCTAGTGCGTCAACTCATGACTGTGCACAGGCTTGCTGCTTGCATTGCATGTGCAAGCTGTAACAGTTCTACATTTTTATAGACATGAAACATAACAAAAAAAAAGGTCTTCCAGTAAACAATTATAATGACCTTACAAAGTTAAATAAGTATATGGTTCCAAAACCAAGCAAATGTTTCAATTAAGTGCAAAATATAGCTACCTCAATTACAAGCATGTTTCAAGTAATCATCACGACTTTCCGCATCAGTCCAATTATACTGATTTAATTTTGGTGATTGGGTGGACAAAATACAAACTGCATCATACCTATTGGGTCTGATGAATCGACAATAACTGCATCATACTTCCCTTCCCGATCATTCCGAAGAAATTCTACAGCTGTTATGAAATATAAATTAGTATACCAAGGAAGCATCAACATGTGAAAGATGTGACCTAAAGAATAGAAAAACATCTACAATTTCACAGTAGATGCCATGCGTTCCGACTGATTTGAACATTTGAATCATGAACCATATAAAATAAGAATAGAAATACTAATGTTAATTCCCATTTCCTCAACATACCATCACCAACATGAAGTTGAACTCGAGGATCCTCAAATCCACTGGATAGCTCTGGGAAGAATTTCTTACAAACCTGAAAAACAAATATAAGTATATACCTATGTCATGACAAACAATGGTTAAGGTTCTAAGGTGCACTTACTTCTATAACCAACTTATCTATTTCACATATATCTACATGCTCCACTGAACTGTGTCGAGAAAGTTCACGAAGCACTCCACCATCACCACCACCTATGACCAAAACCTGTGTAAGATAGCTCCATTAAGTTAATTCGCATTGCAAATGAAGTATGTAATGGATCTACCAACTAAAACAGGAAAAATGTCGAGTTTTCTGAGAATCCATAATGGTGAAGAAACCAAGAACTAGCTTTTTTTCCACTGAAAGTCAGTAACTTGTTCGAAATTTCCTATTTAAATAGAGTAAAAAGGTTCTTATAGCCATGCAATTTTTGGTTCATTGCCACTTAAAATGCTCATTGTGCTGAAGTTCTAACATGTTCGGAGTCTAAAGAAAAGTGTAGCATATCTGGTTATAGAAGTTAGAAACACATCTGGCTATACCAAAGCATCTAATTCAGTACAATTATGAAAATTTGCAATCTTTTAGTTTCAAGTGATTATTTTCCAAAAACCTGGAAAATTTAGTTAGGCTATGGCTGTGGAAAATCAGCCAGAATACTGAAGCATCAAAAAAATCAGAAATGTTATGTACAAAAGGTAAAAACCGAAAACCACCACAAAGTTTCCACTTGAGAAATAGGCATATTTCTCCAAAAAGCCTAAAGCATTTGATTAAAGTCATTCTATAGCATATGTGAGAAATTCATAAACTCGAAGAAGGAAAATAGAATACATAAAAATGCATTTTGGCAGTCTGAAACGGACACCAAGGAGAAGGAAACTAAGGCAAAATGCAATATAGGCATCAAAGTAAAACCTGAAATATTTGGCTTAAGGAAAATTGTGGAAGAAAACTCCAAACCAACAATATCACCCGGACATTTTGTACCAAATTCAGGTTGGCTGACATTACTACATTGAGTTTACTGTGTATCCCGTTATTAATGTATTCTAATTTCTTTTCAAAAAATTGATACAAAAAATTGCTATACAATTAAATAAAATGAATTAAATCTGTATTTTCTATTTCAGTATAACAAAGGGCTGTAGATAATTAACACAAAAATAAAATAAGTTTAAAATTAGAAACAGTAATTGTCATGAGCGCATCTAAACTTGTGAATTGTGATACCGCTTGAAGAGACTGAAGCTCATAAAGTGACAGATTTATTTCTATGCAAGGACTCGTGTCCAAAAAAAATTCTGGAAGGAGATAAAGATATAAAGAAGAAAACGGAGTAGAGGCAAATATTACAAAAAGATGCTTCTTAGATTCTCTATCCAATTTCCTAATTAGCTATGGGTTAAAGGAATATGTGTGTAAAATAATTTCATATTTTCAACATAATACACAGGGATACAGAAAGATACCAAATTAATGTCACGCAATGTACCTAACAGTAATAGAGCAGCATCTACCCTCTATTCTAATGTGGGGAGCAAGGATCTATGGAATTTGTTGTTACACTAGAAAGGTTCTTTTGCAAAGGTCTAAATTGAACCTGAAAACGCTTTCATTATTTCTCTCTCATAACAAAAAATGGCAGGAATACAGTTTATCTATACAGGTCTGAAGACAAATGTTTCCAAAAGGACCCCTAAAAATCCCATATTTTGTAACATAGATGAGAAATTTTGTCACATGTATCAAAATCTACTGATCTCAAGATCATGTGTCACCATAAAGCTTAATAACCATCTCAAAATTTATATTTCTGAGAGAAATATCTTTATGCACAACAGAACTTAGTTTGCTCTACAACAATAGACTTTCCAATAATTTGGTCATAAGCATTTCAACACAACCAGAGCACGGTGATAAAGTAACTAACCACAACCATAATAAAAGTGAAACAGATAAGCAGCTTCAATCTAAAGCCTATCTATGTATTAAAACATGGACAAAGAATGAAATAGAAAATTACGGATTTGGGGGATGAGATTGAACATAGAGGAAGGTGAGTAATCATCTCTTGATAGGCAAATTCATCTTTTTCAGTCAGCTGAACAATTCCATCTAGCACGAGCACTTTTCCATAAGTTGACGACTGCAAAAGAAAGCAACAGCAACTGGGTAAAATTAACACGGAATGTAAGGATCTAAATTTTGTATAATCTAAATTGATTGAAACCTCAAAAACCAGTATCTCTTGGTACTCCGACTTTCCCTGAAATAGAATCTGTTCCACTTTCAAGGAATGAGCCTCTCCTGCAAATAAAATTTTGAATGCATGATTGAACAAATTTTAATGGATATTGTTCAGATTTTGATATCGATGTCTACTTTGGAGAAAAGGCAAATTTAACATGAGAATATTGTTTATTTTTGACTGATTGAAAAGAGAGAATTCGAATTCGGTGGGAGTCATCGCTTGATTGAAGAAAGAAAAGGATATCAAAGATTATATGCTATATGACATATTTATGTGTGCTCTAATTTGTATTCGGGTATAATGATAATTATTCATTTACTTCGTTATTTTATACAAGTAACTATTTACGTTCTTATCTATAATTGGATTTTTTTATTTTTTTAGGGGTATTTGAGACAAGCTTAAAAATATTATTCATATTTGTAAATATACAATACAAAGATCATATTTCTGTCCTGAGCAACTTGTAGATATAATAACACTCCTAACATACGACAAAAATATTAAGAAACAATTAGAGGTAAAATAATGAAATATCAAATATGAAACTGAATCGGAGAGAGAACATGACCAAATATGCAGTTTTCACAAAACTCTTACCAGGCCACATTGGATTGTTGTAATACAAAGTCTTCTGGGACTTATCTGCAAACATTGCATAAAAAACTACTAGGCTCAGAAGAATATTTGTAGGCTAAATTCCACTGAAATACCATGAACCCATAAATTGCAAGTCAATACCAAGAAGTTTCAGTAAGTTCAATTTAAAACCGTCGTCACGAAATGGAAATCTAAGTTAAGTAGGTGTTTTTGCCGTAAAGTTTGGTGGGTTTACTGGAGAGTGTGTTGTCAACATGGAAAATGCCGAAAATTCATGGAATTCATTTGCAATGTGTGTCACAATTATCTGGAAAAAAGCTCAAAATTTATGCTATTTTAGTAAAATTTAGCCACGAGTGACTATTATTTCTTATAAATTAAGGAATAATAAACCAAAAACCACAACAGAAAAATTAAGATATTGACCAGAAGACAGCCGAGATTCTGATAGCCACCCCGAGACCACCGTCGCATGCAGCTTCGCCTCGGAATCCGGCAACGAAGCCATGGCTTTCTTGCAGCAATTTGGAAGCTTTCCGCTTCCATTCACCACTCCTGCGCCTTTTCCTACGCCATTTCCCTCCATGGATCCTGTTCCTCTTCAAAGTTTCTTCCAGTCTATAATCAATCAACACATCCATAAATTAATCATAATGATATTTGATAATTATACAAAATCAAAACTTGAACACTCAAAGCTAAGATTTTTACCCGAATTTGAATGCTAGGTCACTTCGCTAAAGAAATCCTGTAAAAAACACAGCATTTACAAGCAAAAAATTATCAGAAAAAAAATGAAGACCTAGGGTTTCGTTCTTTACCAAATTTGAATGCTAGGTTAACTTGCTTGGTTTTTAATGGCGAACTGTACAAAATAATTAAAAAAATTTGGGGGAAAAAACATAAAATAGAAACCTAGGGTTTTGGTTTTTACCCGAATTTGGACGCAAGAAGTCGCCTTGCTTTGATTTCAGTGACGAAGATAGAGGTATAAAGAAACAATTTCTGTAATCACTTTATCGCTTTTTTAATCGTATCGGATTCGTCTATTATTTTAGGGAAAAAGGCCAAAAAAGAAAATCTCCTTTTTGTTTGCTTCGTCTAGAAGCTTGGAGAAAAGGTTAAAATGGCGATGGAGCGGGTAGAGATTGTAAAAATGACCGAACAGTCCTCGAAGGGACTTGGCGTGTCCTTTTCTTTTGGGCCATTGGTGTGACAAATGAATGTGATGGCTTACGCTTACATGCAGGAAAAGCCCCTCACCTTTGAGCCCAAAGCAGGAAATCCTCAGGAGGTTTAAAAACCTCCACATTATCCTTCGATTTTTAAACCAAAAATCATATGACCTAAATGCCCCGACAAAACAAAAAAAAAATAGCATTTAGAGGAAGCGGGGTATTTTCATCATGTCACGAAAATTTTGGATGAAAATATTAAAGAAAGTTAAGTGAGGGGAGCAAAGTTAGGAGAGTTTCCCAATTTCGGGTCGACCATGAGGGGGTTTCCCACATGTAAGCCAAGGATTTGCTAACGGATGAGTGGGCTTATGGACCGGTTGAAAAGGAAAAAAAAACTAATGAATGATTGACGGCAAGGAACCTCAACGGTCACTGCTCGCTGTTTATCCTACCATTTGCATCTCTGTGTAAAAAAACCCTGAGTTTTTTGCTCTTAGTTAAAAACCCTGGACCTAATCAAAACCTCATGCAGCCCAATTACATGTAATATCTAAGCAGTTGCAATTGCCTGTTATACCTAGGCAGTTGAGGGGATATGAGGCTTAAATGAAATACAGCGCAGAGGTTTTTCACAAAGATTTTGATCAGTAAGCTCTAACAATTTCAAAAGTTACAGAGGCTTTTTAACAATTTACCCGGCCGAAAAACATTGCGCTTGCATAGAATAAATAATAGTAGGGGCTGTCACTGTAGTATAGGAATGTGTTCCATAGAAATTATGTGCTAAATCTATCAAAACCTACTTTCCTCCTGTTTTTTTCCTTGTCATACGAACCATGAAATCAAATCGTTGAATACTGCTGATGGAGCTCAGGATCTTCTTTAGACGTTATCTTCCAACAGCGTTGACGAACGGCTGATATTGGATTTGAGAACTGTCTCCTGAGACGTGTGGATCTCAATGGATTTGGTTTGGTGTGAAGCCGAGCAACCTGCAAAAAGTTCCGGGATGGTTGCACCACCGTGGACTCTCCGAAGATCAAGTTAATCGAGGTATTTGGACAAACTAGCGTTCTATTGGATGAGAATTGTCTTTCCTGAGTCGTCTGAGATAGGGGTTTATATAGCGGCAGCCATTGGCTAGCGGGTGCGGGATTCTCGCCGGCAGTTACGCCCCCGGCATTGCGCCCACGAGAATGGCGGGATCCCCCATTAATGACAAGATACGCTCGTTAATGGGAGATGCGACGGCGTGGAACGTGGGATCGTGGGGCGGCGGATATCTCGCGTTTGGCAAGATTCGCGGAGCCGTGGCGGAGACGGCTGTGATCTGTGTTTCTGGGTTGCCCAATAGAACCAAGGAATCTCAGCTCGGCGGGAGGCTCGGAGGAGAGCGGGAGGCCGAGAAAGTTCGGTGTTGTGACAGCTCGAAGATGAGCTGAGAGGGCTAAGGAAGCTCAGCGTGCGGGGGGCTCGGAGGTGAGCCATTGGTCAAAACAGGACTCTTCAGAGAATCCTCGAAGGTCGGGTCTAAGCCCGAGAAGATAGCCCGGGGGACGCCTCCAATGTGCAATTCCCGTCATGCTTCCGTGTGCATCGAGACACGTCTCCTGCCGTGTGTCCTGATCTGGGGAGCTTCCACTTACGAGCATCATCAACTACAGATGGACTGCGTTAACATCTACGTGTACGTGGTGATCGGATGAATCTGATAGGTCTTAGTTAAGGCCAGGGGCAGATAGAGACATGACGAGGTGTTCATCCTACCTGGATCGATTGAGTCATCTGTACACATTATATGGATGAACAAAGCCGATAAATATACCAAGTTGCAGGTTTCGGATCCTTTTCTACGTGATATTTACTTTGAGGTTAGGATTTTTGGTCGGCGACAACACATCAAGATTTAAATATGCATAATAAAATCCAACCAGACAACATAGAAAAACCAAAGCACAAATCTTAAACTGGACCATACAACTCTCAAGCAACCTTAACCACAGTAGGAAAACAATTAAAACCACAATTTTCGATGTTCAAATTTTAAAAGGGTCAGTGTTCCGTTAGTAAATTCAACGAAGTCCACGGCGCTAACAGTATGAAATTATGCCGTATTCTAATATAATTTTCTCTTAAATTTCATCAACAATCAAAACTCTGACTGGATAAAGGTAGTTTATTTATTCGTTATGGTGAGGCACGCGATCATTATGGGCCTAGATGACCCTTTTTTTCCCATCCCAAAAAAAGGCCTAGATTGGTTCATATTTCAGAGATGGGTTTAATATCCTAGGAGTCAAGCTGGGCATGAGAAGAAAACGTCCATTTTGGAGTGTGTAAAACTCGAAATCAACGTGTATTAAAATTTACATCAAGTTGGGGTGTCACAAACTAGGGTTTAAATAACCAAATACATATACATTAAAATTAAATTTCCATTATCATAATTCCAAACCCAAGCAGGCCCTAAGCTTAGGATGATTGTAAGCTCTCTATGTGCATATTGAAGTAGGGAGCTTCTCATTCATAACACTATTAGAGTTTGTGTGAATAAAATTTCTAATATAACTGAGCAATGAAATTAGCTATAACCTAAGGATAGAGATTTCTATTCATAAGCCAGCAGAAACGGGTGATAGAAGTCGAAAATAAGAGATTAAGAGATTCAAGCATTAAGAGACTCGCCTCTAAAGAATATATATATGTGTGTGTGTGTGTAAGCATATTTTTTTGTGTGTAAAACTGGGTACATCCCGCTAGAATATTAGCAGAGAACAAAATTATATTGGGCTCAGCCCATTACACACAAGCCCAGCGTAAAAGTATATACGCTAGCAAAACAAGAGCTAGAGTTACAAAAAATTCCCAAACGGGGGGAAAAAATATCTTCTCAGCTCTTCTCTCACTTTTACTCTCGAAATTTTGTGTACCTCGTTAAATTCTTCACTTCTTGAATTTTTTGCTTTACTTTGTTATGATCCGCACAGGTAAGAACCAGGTAATCACAAATAGAAATTTCTCAGATTATGACACGTGGCGGATGACATGTCCCGGGGACTACAGAGATGGAATAAACAAGATGAATTGGGGACGTTCCTCGGGACTTCGTTTGCGAGGATGCATCCGACCTTCCTGAGTACCTTCCATACTCACCTAACAAACAGCCATCAGCTCACTTTCGAGCAATGTCATAACCGAGCTTCCTCGGCCTCCCGGCTTGCCTCCGAGCCATCCGACAGGCCGAGCTTTCTTGGCCTCCTGGCTCGTCTCCAAGTCTTCTGACAGGCCAAGCTTCCTCGGCTTCTCCGATCAACAGAGAGCGCGGAGCCCAAGCGCCCCGGCAATGGCTCCGCGTATCTCGGAAAGACGAGATATCCGCCGCCCCACGTTTCATGTCTCATGCTGGCACGCCCCCTTATTTATGGGCGTATCCCGCCATTAATGCTGGGATAACGCAGGGGCGTAACTGACAGAAAGGATCTCGCGCCGGCCGCTCCACACGACCACTATATAAACCCCTCTTTCAGACGACTCAGGTGACTCGAACTCATTCCAATCGGCCGCTACGCTGCTCTAATTTCTCGGTACTAACTTGATTGTCGGAGAGTCCTATGGTGGTCTTTCATCCCGGGACTTTCCTTGCAGGTAGCTCAGCATCAGCAACTTCCAACAACCCATTGAGATCCACACGCTCAACAACACTTAAAACAAATCTCAACCGCTCGCTATCAGATCGATGGAGGACAACGTCTGATAGAGATCACAGCCTCCATTAGAAGGTCAAGGCCTACCGAAATAAAATAAAATAAAAATGATGCACGCCAAATCCTTACGTGCTTGCCATGGCATTTGGTGTGCAAAAGCCATACGTGTTGTTGCCTAGGACGGAAATACCTATAGAGGTAGTGGGGAGATTGCCTCCAGCTCCGTAAAATTGTTATAGAACCGCCAATCTTCCTCCGATGAATGTTAAGAAATATCTGAAAGGTCTCCTCAATTTCAGGAGGTTGGTTATTTCGGAATAAATATATTATGTTGAGCATAAATAAATTGCAGGATAGCAAAATATTTTAAAGCTATTTGCTCTATCCAAATATACTATTTGAAACTTACACATTATCATGATTGCAATTTAATTCTGTTTCTGATGGAGGTCCTTTTCAGGTCTCCGTCAGATGTTGTCTTCCGTTGATCTTCCGGCGGATTTCGGTGATGATGTTCTGTCGCGTGTGGATCTCAATGGGTTTTGGTGAAAAAGGTGATATGAGGAATTTGGCGCCGAGTACCTGCAAAGAAGTCCCGGGTGGTTTGGTACCACCGAGGACCCTCCGACGATCAAGTTAGTAACGAGATCCGAGCAGAGTAACGGCTTAGTAGAGTAAAGAATGGCTTACTTGACCCTTCTGTGATGGGGGTTTATATAGCGGTGGTGGCACGCAGCAGCAGGCGCGAGAATCTTGCCGGCAGTTATGCCCCCGACGTCACGCCCGCGTAGAGAGTGGATCGTCCATTAATGGGGATCGTGATGGCGTGGAACGTGGGATGTTGCTGGCGGAGAATCCGCACATGGCAAGATTTGCGGAGCGGCGGTTACGCCTGTGGGCGGTGGAGTTGGCCGGAGGACCGAGGAAGGCGGCCTCGGCTGGGGGGCTCGGGGACGAGCGAGAAGGCTGCGGGGTCTTGGTCTTGTGGCAGTTCGGGGCGAGCTGAGGGGCCGAGGAGACCAGTTTGCAGGGGGCCCCGAGGAAGGCCAGCTCGTGATTGCAGGTCGGGTGCAGGGTGGCCTGGTCGGCCCCCGTGGGTCCTTTCTTCTGAGTCCTGGGACACGTCATTTGCCACGTGTCCTGATCTTGGAGATCGCCAATATTGAGCATCATCATTAGCCCCCACTCTTGTCCCGACCAGCTAGCGGGTCAGATCAGGAGTGGATTGCTAGGCCTCCCGAGGCGGGCTCCTTCCCCGGGCTTTTGTCGGGATGAGTCCTCGGGCCGTCAGTTGTCTTTTCTGTTAGCGAATCAGGGCGAGATCTTTGCATTTAAAGAAGGTGAGCCGGTTCGTGCACTTCGCCACTGAAGCGACGGTCCACGCGTCAAGCGTCAATTGGCTGACGCGACGTATGCAGGCCTGCGGCGTCTGATGGGACGCGGTCCAGCGTAGGATCGACACGTGGAGCGATCGGAGCCGCTGGACGCGAGGAATTGCTTCGGCGGGAGATGACGGGCGCCGTTGGATGAGACCGCTTACAGCAATAAACAGGGGCGGGGTCCGCCCTTGGGCCCTTACCCCTTCATATTTCCCTCTCTAAAGTCTTGGTTGCTCGACGCTCGTCACCTTTCTCCCGCTTTCGGCCCCTGAAGATTCCCTTTCCCAAGGTTAGATGTCTTCCTTTGTAGAGTCAGTAGATGTTGTAGGAGTAGGTTTTAGGATTCCTTTAGTTGCGTCTGAGTTCCCCCAGGGAGCAGGGGTTGGATCCTCTCCCCGGGATCGTGAGGCGGGGGCAGCTCCCAGTGAGGAGGAGGCAGATGCGGCCCCTGGCTCCTCGTGCTGGGTGAGGCACGAGGACGAGCTCGCCAACGCTCGGGCTCGCTTCCACATCCCCCCAGCGCTACACGCTCCGACTGGCCAAGGAGGGAGAGAGGGCGGATCAAGTACGGGGTAGAGAAATCGCCCTGTACTTGGAAGCTTTTGGGGGCGGAATGCGCCTGCCCTTCTCTCCCGAGGTCGTCGCTGCATTGAATTTTTTCGGTTTGGCCCCCGGCCAGTTAGTGCCGAACTCGTGGAGGATCCTCCTCGGGTTCTTGATCCGCCTGAAGTTACAGGCGGTTCCCTTCAGCCTTTCCCTTCTCGATTCTTCTCTCGTCTTCAAAAGTCACCCTGGTAGTCGAGCGGGCGACCCGAGATGGATTTATCTCTCTTTCAGGAAGCGGCCGGGGGGCGTTGACGGGACCAGGGTCGTGGCCTTGCCCTCTTCTATTCATGATTGGAAAAAGAAATTTTTCTTCGTTTCCCCTCCCGAGGGCGAGGACTGGCCCATGCCTACCAAGTGGTCGAGGGAGAAATGTTTGCCGGGGAACCAGTCCGATGACCCCGCCGCGGTGAGAGTGGCGTCGTGGGAGCCCATCCCTCGACCTGACGTGCTACTTTCTGAGAGGGTCCTGAGCTGGGCCGGGCTTAGCCCCGTCGAGTTCGTTGGTAAGTTAGGCTTGCTTTTCTGGCTTGTGTTTTGCTCGTGTCACTGATTCGTTGGGTATTTGTTGTGTGCAGGATCCATGGACTTCAACTTGCTCAGAACCTCCATGCGCCGGCCAAGGAAGGCTACGAAGGCTGGGGGCGCCAGCTCTTCTCGCGCGAAGCCCGTCCCAGCTTCTACTACTCCGGTGGTGGTGCCCCGCGAGCGCTCGGGGGCGGATCCCGCCCCGGGTCCCAGCAGAATGTCTGGCCGGAAGTGGGCCCTGATTTAGGAGGACCCGGCCTCGGAGGAGGAGATCGGCTCTCTCTCGGAGCCGCTCAAGAGGACCTCCCGGGGGCCTTCCCGGGGCCAGTCCTGGCTGACCGTGGTGGAGGAAGGGGGCCTCCGGTTTGTGGTGCCATCGGGGCTGTCCGTCGCGGACAACCTTCTGCATGAGATAGAGACCTCGGCAGGGGGTAGAGTCCCCGGAGAGACCTTCAGGGTTCAGCTGGCGTCCATCGCCCAGGAGTCCGTTCAGGTAAGTTTTTTGGCTCGTTGTGAGATTCAGTGCCTCCTTCATCTTTCTGATCTTTTCCGTGTCTCCTAGGTTCTCCAGCACGTAGCTCTCGCCATGCGCATGGAAGCCGAGGTGGTAGCCCCGGTGCTGGAGGCTGCGGGTCGGCTCGCCTCGTTGCAAGAGAGCTCCAGGCGGGAGCTGGAGGCGATGACGGCGAGGGTCGCCGCCTTGGAAGGCGAGGTGGAGGTCGGGAAATGAGAGGTAGCCTGGCACCTCGAGGCCGCCGTGATTGCCGAGGTCAAGCTTGAGGATGCCCAGGTGCTCGCCGGCAACCTAAAGAGGACGGTGAAGACCCTCCGAAAGGAGCTGGGGGAGGCGGCCGAGGCAGCCAAGTCGGCTGAATTGAGGGCGGTGGAGGGCTATAGGAAGTCGAGGGACTTCTATGACGACTTGGTCGTGGTTACGACCCGTATTTGGCACGACGCCCTCGATGCCATTAAGGCCCGGATGCCGGAGTTTGCCGACGGAGATCTCCGGGTCGAGTTCCCCCTCGTGGACGCCGATGAGCAGGGGGAAGAAGTTCCTAGCGAGGAAGCCGCCGAGGACCCTACGCGTTACGTGGTGGAGGTTGAGGACCTCGAGGTCGTGCCTGGCTCCGAGGCGTAGAGCCCTCGTTTTCCTCCTTTTATTTTGTTTTTGAATTTTGTAAGGCTGGGGAGCCCCAAAAAATACCTTTTGTAAAGCTTTTGTCTTTGGCAGTAATAAATTTTTTCTTTGGCCTCATCGAATCGTGCTCTACCGTCTGTTTGTGAAGAATGCTCGTAGGATATCTCTGCTTGCACCATTGTGTTTTCATGTCTGGTTTGCCGCTTGCCTAGCAATCGCCCGTCGGGTTGATTTCGATCACTTGCCTACGAGTATGCCCAGCGCCGCCGGGGAGGTATCCCCATGGGCCCCGAAGTCGAGGGAAGATTGCTTTGACCTGGATAGATCTGATGCCCCTCACTGGGGTCTCGGATCCTCTGCGGGTGATGGGCAGAGCGCCGTTCGCCGTACTTGAGCCGAGCGTGAGTGCGCGCCTGCTCGGTGGCTCTATGGGGGGTGCCATCTTTTGACCTCTGTCAAGGCGAGCATTGACCACCAGCCGGGGGTGACTGAGCAGGGTAGCCGCTCGGTTGCCTCTGGCGAGGGCTTTCTGATCCCTGGCGTTGCGGTAGGGAAGCTACCAGCCAGGGACGACCGAGCACGGTAGCTGCTCAGTTGCCTCTTGCAAGGGCTTCAAACCTTAGCGTTGGAGGGGCTGTAAGAAGCCCACCAAGGATGACCGGGCAGTGAAGCTGCGCGGTTGCCTCTTGGCGAGGCCTTTGATCCCTGTCGGTTGTGGTAGGAAGCTACCAGCCAGGGATAGCCGAGCAAGGACTCTGGGAGGGCTTTTTGATCCCCGGCGTTGTGGCAGGGAAGCTGCCCGCTGGGGATAGCCGAGCAAGGACTCGACTGCCTCTGGGAGGACTTTGGTCCTTAGCGTTGGAGGGGCTGCAAGAAGCCCACTAAGGGTGACCGGGCAGTGAAGCTGCGCGGTTGCCTCTTGGCGAGGGTTTTGATCCTTCAGGACGGGGACCGAGCAGGGTTACTGCCCGGTGCCTCTTGGCGAGGACTTTGATCCCTGTCGGTTGTGGTAGGAAGCTACCAGCCGGGGATAGCCGAGCAAGGACTCAACTGCCTCTGGGAGAACTTTGGTCTTTGGCGCGGGAGGGGCTGTAGAAGCCTACCAAGGACCCTTGGCCGGGCAGGGTTACTGTCCGGTGCCTCTTGGCGATGGCTTTTGTCCTGAAGGATAGCCGAGCGAGGGATCCTCGGGCTCGACCGTCTCTGGGAGGGCTTTTTGATCCCCGGCATTGTGGCAGGGAAGCTGCCCGCTGGGGATAGCCGCGCGAGGGATCCTCGGGCTCGACTGCCTCTGGGAGGGCTTTTTGATCCCCGATGTTGTGGCAGGGAAGCTGCCCGCGGGGGATAGCCGAGCGAGGGATCCTCGGGCTCGACTGCCTCTAGGAGGGCTTTCTGATCCCTGGCGTTGCGGTAGGGAAGCTACTCGCCAGGGGTGACCGAGCAGTGTAGCTGCTGGGTCGAATCTTGGTGAGGTGTAGCCCGACCGTCCAGCTGTAGGCATGGGGAATATGAACGGTCGTGGCAACGGTGCGCGTAGTATGCGCGTTGAATGCGGGGGGAGGCGAAGCGCTAGGGGGCGCGTCGCTTCGATTCCACCAGAGAAGGCTCGATGACCGCCGCGTGGTAGCGACCTTCTGGGTGAAAGTGGACGACTGTTGAGCTGCGCAGTGGGCTATATAAGGCTGGCTGAAGGAGTACTGGTCCTTTCATCCTTCATAAGCAGGTCGTCGAAAATGCAAGACTTCCCGTTTACCATCCCTGACATCATCCACTTCGAAGACGTGTACCTTTACGACCAGTACTGCACCGAGGACACGGTGCAGCTGGTCTATGGGAGCATTGAGAACCATTTCGGCCGGCTGCTCCCCCGACGCTCCTCCCTGCTGCAGCTGCTGATTACTCCATCTGGAGGGCGTCGCCTGGGCTTTATAACCCCTTATCCGAGCAGCTTTATGACGAGGTCGTAGGCAAGCTGCGGTCTCTGAGGCGCTTCGGCCTGATCTCCGCGAACCGGCTGGCCCGCTCAGAGGCGCTCGTCCGCGAATGCTACGAGCTGAGGCTTGGGATCGACGCGCGCGGGGGGAACCGGGGGCAGAGGTTGGACCTCGCTAGGCCCCAGCTGGCGGAGATCTTTACTGAGTACCACGAGCAGTGCTCGTTGCACCTCTTCCCCCACTATTGTAATTTCCTTTTCTTTTTGCATGTATGGCTGAGGAGCCCATAATACCTTTTGAATAAACAAGATTTTTCTTTCTTTTTCGCAATGTTCCATCGATCTTTATTAAATTAACAATAGATCCTAGGAAGGGTTTACATTACCCTACAGAAAAGGTATAGGCTAGTAGATGATCTTATTGGCTTGGTCCGAGCTCCCCGGAGGACTGTGGGCCTCCGCGCTTGGCGCAGGGTGCGGGGCTCCCTGAGTTCCGTGCTGGCCGTCCGTCAAAACGAGCATGATCTGACCGATGGTCAGGTCAGCGGGAGGGCGATGCTGCTCCTGTTCGCGGTCAGCCTGCTGTTTGTCCCTCAAGTATGCGGCGAGGTGTCCCGATCGGATGAGCTCTTCGATGTAGTCCCTGATTTGTTTGCAATCCTCCATGGCGTGGCCCAGTGTCCGGTAGAAAGCGCAGTAAGGGCCCCGTGTTCGCTTCGTAGCTTGACGCGGGATCAGAGGGAACTTGAAGAACCCCTCGTTCTGGGCCTCCTCTAGCAATACTGCGAGGGAGACGTTGAGGGGGGTATACTCCTGAAACTTCGGATAGTGGGGCTGCTGATGCTCCGGCCTTTCTTCCCGAGTCCTCTTCTTCTGGTCGGATCGTTCTGCTTGGGGGGAGGTTAGCGTTCACCTCGGATTCCAGTTGAACTTTGCACTCGGTCCACGCCTTGACCTCGGCCATGGTCTTGGGTTGCGCCAACGCGAAGGAGCGTAACCACTCCTTGTGCCTCAGACCAGATTTAAGCGCCGTGATGACGGTCTCGTCCCGGTGCTCGGGTACCTCGAGAAGGGCGTTGTAGAAACGGGTAATGTAGGCCTTAAACGCTTCCTTGTCCCCACTCTTAACCGTGAAGAGGTAGTCGACCGTGCGCTTCCGTCGACGGTTCCCAACGAAGTGGCCGAGGAATTGAGTAGCCAGCTCGTCGAAGGTTAAGATCGAGCGGAGCTCGAGCCCCCGGAACCAGTCCCGACCTGCGCGGATAAGGATGGCCGGGAAGGCCCTGCACTGGGCGGCGTCGGAGTGGTCCTGGAAGCTCATCCCCGCAGTGAAAGCGTCCAAATGGTCCTTCGGGTCGGTTTTCCCGTCGAACAGAGAGACCTTTGGGGGCTTGTTGCGCGAGGAGACGTGGACGGCGAGCAATTCCTCGGTGAACGGCTTTATGAGCGAATCGGAGGCGTACTTAGCCCCGTCGCTCGAGAGGTGAGCCTCCCGGCGCATGCCCTCGATTTTCTTTTCGAGGGCGTCGAGCCGACCGTGATATCCCGAGGAATCGGCACCTTGGGATCCCTGGCCTCCGCTGCAGGTGGCCTGCGTCTGGGAGCGGCCCCGGTTCCTTTCGATGAGGTGCCTCAGATCCTTAGGCGAGGTGGCTCTTGAGCCGCCAAGGTGAACCCCCTCTGTGCGGCCCCGCCGAGGGTGGTGGTGTCGACCATGCCTGTGGATGGGTGAGGTGACTGACATCTCCTCAGGAGGATAAGGGTCGCGAGGAGGCTCGAGGCGAGGCATTCTGGCGGCGGACCTCGGTGTGGAGCCGTGGGGCGCCTAGCGGGCCTCCGGGAGTACCGGCTCGAGAGATCGGTGGCCAGGAGTTGCAGGTCGCTGGTAGTCAGCCGTCCAGACGGGGGCAGAGCCTTCTGGAGGCGGTGGGGCGGCGATCTGGGGCCCGGGCCCGGCCGCTTGGACGCGGACGAGCGCCTCCACGAGGGACTGTAGCCGATCTATTCGGCTGGCGAGGGCGTTGATGATGGTCGCTGGAGGAGGCTCGTCCACGCCTTCGGTGAGGGGAAGGCGGCGGCTGGTGCCGGGATCTTCAGGATGGTTGCTCGCCATGCGGGCGGAGATCGGAAGACCAACTTTGTTTTTGTGGAGTTTGTGTGTTCCCACAGACGGCGCCAACTGATGGAGGTCCTTTTCAGGTCTTCGTCAAATGTTGTCTTCCGTTGATCTCCCGGCGGATTTCGGTGATGATGTTCTGTCGCGTGTGGATCTCAATGGGTTTTGGTGAGAAAGGTGATATGAGGAATTTGGCGCCGAGTACCTGCAAAGAAGTCCCGGGGTGGTTTGGTACCACCGAGAACCCTCCGACGATCAAGTTAGTAACGAGATCCGAGCAGAGCAACGGCTTAGTAGAGTAAAGAATGGTTTACTTGACCCCTCTGTGATGGGGGTTTATATAGCGGTGGTGGCACGCAGCAGCAGGCGTGAGAATCTCGCCGGCAGTTATGCTCCTGACGTCACGCCCGCGTAGAGAGCGAATCGCCTATTAATGGGGAACGTGGGATGTTGCTGGTGGAGAATCCGCGCATGGCGAGATTTGCGGAGCGGCGATTACGCCTGTGGGCGGTGGAGTTGGCCGGAGGACCGAGGAAGACGGCCTCGACTGGGGGGGCTCGGGGACGAGCGAGAAGGCTGAGGGGTCTTGGTCTTGTGGCAGTTCGGGACGAGCTGAGGGGTCGAGGAGGCCAGTTTGCAGGGGGCCCCGAGGAAGGCCAGCTCGTGATTGCAGGTCGGGTGCAGGGTGGCCTGGTCGGCCCCTGTAGGTCCTTTCTTCTGAGTCCTGGGACACGTCATTTGCCATGTGTCCTGATCTTGGAAATCGCCAATATTGAGCATCATCAGTTTCAAAGTAATCTAATTCTATTAACCAGTTTACATCCTATTGTTACATACCAGCTTTCTTATATTTTATGATATAAATGTTAACTATCAAATATTAATGTAACAAACTTAGATAATAGACTGGATTTTCAATTTTTCAATATTTGAAAAGAAGTTTACGAAGGTCTCCATTCTATTCTTTAAAACAAAAAAAAACCCGGAAAAACAAACAAACAAACAACTGCCTTCTGAAATCAAAAGGAAGAGCACATGCAGAGGGATAGAATTTTAAAAAAAATCAATTTGAAAACATCCTTATAATTTGATCATCTGATCATTGCTAATTTACAAATTCATAAATTATAAGGCTTGATTTTATTAAAATAAATTAAGGCTGATAGATAGTAAATGTTTTATATGCTTAGATTATAATGAGATTAACTGAATTACCTTTTATCTAGCCCTCCAGTATATAAAACCTGGTTCTGTCCCTGGGTGTTGCAAAATGTATGAACTTGAGAAATTTCTTCAAGCCAATGAGTTGGAAAGCTATTGGGGATATTTTTATTTCCAAAGGGTTTTTAATTTGTTCTTTAATTTAAATAGTTTATGTTATAGTTTTATTTGTGAGTGCTGTGTTGTAAATCGTGAGGTGTCTGTTTTGTCGAGAAGTCAGGTCGTTAGATTAGACCAAGTAACAAAGCAATGCTAACTAACTCAACTAAATATTATGTATGGTGTGTAATTAAACACTAAACTTGTGGTTGAGTTAGGTAATTAGGTGTGATTTGCAATCACGACTCGTTTTGTACTGTTTTGGTCCATAACATTTTGATGTTACAGTTCCTTCTCGGAGCCAAATGATATCCTATATATTATATAATATCTGCCACGTCCCCCCACACTCAACACAGACGGTATTGTCCGCTCTGGCCGAAACCGTACAGTTTTGTTCTTCGGAACGAATCGAACTTGACCAGGGGCCGCTTCCTAGGAGGTCATCTATTATAGAACTTTCCTGGCTTGAGCATGCTTAACTACGGAGTTCTCAAGCTCATGTAGTGCCGGTTCACTTAAAAGGCACATCTGCATTGAAGAGTGGTATTATTTTATTTATAGTATAGATCTGTCCTCTTTCAGAATGTATTCCGAAAATTCTTCATTGTTCTACAGTGGCTCCTACGGACTCAAAAGGCGGCCCCCACGGATTCAAGAGATGGCCCCGTCCTTTGGCGTCGCACTTTGTTCCGTAAATCAGGACCGGGGCTGACATAAGAAAACCAAATAAACCCGAGGACCGGGGCGACATCAGATTCCTTGAATTCCCTTTCTACATGGAAATGGCCCAAATAAACCCAAAGAGTAGGCAGCTATAACAACTTTTGAGATGTTCAAATTGATAATGGACAAATGCAAGCTCAAAGATCTTTTGGTGCTATCGGATTTGCAATAATTTGGCCTTACAAAGACCTGAACAGCTGTAACATTGGGAGATGAGAATATCAAAGATTTTAAAGAGAAATGTGAGGAGAATAACGGGTACACTTGTTCATGTACAAGAGGCCATTTGTCTCTCGGAATTTAAGTTCCATTGGTTTTTTCCAAAGAGTATGAGAAACATGCGTTTGACACTTACAACAGCCACATAAGCAAAGGCAGAATACTTGATTCCGAGCAAAAAAGTTAAGACGGAATTCAGTCATGCGAGTCAAACAACCAATCAAATCACTCCACGTATGTTTCTGTCCTTCATTATTTCTCCAACTCTTCTTTCTTCCCGAACAAACAAAGAACTCATAGCTACAAAATACCGTCTTTAATCCTGGACATGAAATCTTACAAACCAGCATGTGGATTATAAGTTCAAGAGATACGAAGGTTTGAATTTCCGACATGTTTCTGATTCCAACCTTTTATCCTCTCTAACCAAACAATTCTTAAGCATCAGCATGTGTACTTGGTCAAAAATCAGATAAAGCGACTTATCGGCAATTATTGTTTTCGATTGATACAAAAGAAAAAATTATCCGCAAATCTTGTGAATTATTGCTTTGAATAAATTTAACTTGGCACGTCAGATTTTAGCCCGAAAAGTTTGGCATCCTCATTTTTCTTATTGGGCATTGTCCTAACCTCAAATACAGCCGAGTCTTTCTTCTAAAATAATCTTTAGTGAGACAACGAGGTTGATTGAAGTGCCCTGTATACGAAGCTGAATTTATTGAGTATGGGTCTCTCCGACATATATAATTAGCTTCACTAACTAAATTAATGTAGGCAAAAGTATATTGACATGACTTGTAGAGGGTTACAAGACCATACATCAATGCAATTGTTGCTTCTTAAATAGAAATTAATTAAAGTTCTCATATAATTAAAGTTCTTGCAAATCTCAACTTAGTCTACATTGCATTTTATGGGGTCTTAATTGTATTTAGCTTATCTATTTAACAACGTCTTTGCCACATGCGATGCATGTGTTCACATAAATTTTTATGATACATTTCTTAATGAATACAACTGTGTGCATCATACTTGTAAAATAATAATGGCATAGCATTCAATAAATCATCAATCAATTCTAAAATTAAACGATCCTTTCCTTTTGCTCTGTAACAGCAGAGATTATTATGACTTAAACAAGCCTAAAATAGTACTTTTAGTTCTTTTGATGAGCCACCTCAAAAGCGCACTGAGTAGGCTAGAGGACTAATTCAACCATTTAAAACATGAAATTCTTTTTTTGACCGTAATGAAGTCCATCGGCCTCGCATGTCCTTCTTCAAAGCACTAAATGGAATATCACAGGTTCGATCTCGGATCCCCAAACTTCTATTGCCTACTGCTAGACCATGTGAGCCCCCCAAAACATGGAATACTTGGGTTGCATTAATTCTTGGGTTGGGCAGGATTTATCTTTTGGCCAAATCAAACTTCCAATATAGAGTTGCCTTCTACAAGGCCATGTCAGCAATAAAAATATGCTCAAAGATGGCCACACAAATTTATGAAGATGGCCACTTCTTTTTAGAGAATACAGGTATTTCAGATACATATGGGTATAGGTCAGTGGGGTCCAGAGATCCAATTGTAAAATAGCCAGCGGTTTCTATTGACCCATATGAGAGGTCTCTGCGGTTTGAAAATGCAGGGTACATGCAAACCCCATTTCATCTTCATTTTTATGTTTCTCCTTTTTTTTGGTCCACCTTATTAGGAATGTAACATATGGTTTGTGGGCTTTCGGTCCAAATTCATTTCAAAAAGCAAATCCGGAATTTGAAATGCCGTGCTAATCTTTAGTAGTTTGGAACTGAAATTCACTTCATGGTGTCAGTCAAAACTGGTATTTTACAATAATGGAATTAGAGTTTTAAAATTCATGGTTAAAAGTATAATACAAAACAAGAAAATCTATCATTCTCAAAACCGGTATATACCACTAGGAATTTTAAAGTTCTGGAATATATGCAATCCATCAATATTGGAGACAAGACAAGCCGGAGGCAGCAAACTATGACTCTCGCATTTGTAGTCGCCCGCCAAACCCCTTATCACGGACCACCCCTCGCTATCTATCCACCGTCCATGATATATCGCTATTGCCCAACTATCCATTTTTCTAATAATAATTTTATCGTCCCAAATTAGATATAAATTTAGACATTACATGACAAGCATTTTTAATGAAAACCTTTCTTTTTTTATGTGAACCGGCTCTATGACTAACCCATGAATACAACGTACCGATGGCACACACAAGCACACAATACACACACGCACCAAGGAGATCCACAAAATTGCCTTGAAATCGTCAAATTATGAGACCAATCCCCTCCTGGAGATCGAATCCCACACTCGCCAAGGAGGGGAAGCGTCATACCTATTGAGCTATTTGCTAGACAGTCATATTGCTTCTAACATTATTTGGGACTAACACAATCTCTTGGGATTAACTGCACAGCAGCTTAAACGAATTTTCGTCCATAGCTCATCATCTATAAACCCGGTTTATCGGTAATTTATTTAAGCTCTTGATTCACCTTCAAGGGAAAATCTTATATAATTACTGGCAAATTAAAAAAAGTCGTATGCTAATAATCCAGTTCTTTGAAGAACGATAAATGGTGCAGCAGACGAAAATAAAAGCTGTTTTACTTAGTTAACCCTGCAATTTATCTTCTCATAATACCATCGGCAAGCAAGTCGACAAAATTAAGTTTCGATGGATTTGGATCATTATCTATTTTCCTATTTTTTTAATACTTAAAAAACCTTCAAGAATCCACTACCGTCATGCAAGTGAAAGTCGACCCTAGCACCGCCATGAGATTTTAATAGCATCAAGTATGCCAAATTTTAATTTTTATTAGGTGCTAAGTTAGACTATACAAGATCTTTGCTGGAATATTAGAGTTTGCTATAAAACCATTAAGAAGAGAAGAAGGTTATACCAACGTAGATCGAGTCCTTCGCTTCACATGCTCCGTGTAGTAGTTCCGCGACTCCACTAGGCTCCACTTGAGGCTTTGGACGAACTTTCTTTGATGACCTTCATGCCGAAAATGATCCACACGAAGTCCCTCCAACACAAACTACCTATACACTAAACTCTTTAGTGTAGTAAACACGCTACACTCGATCGCTGGTCAAGTGTAAGATGGTGAATTAGGAGATGTTAAAAACTTCATAAGTTTGTGTTCAAGCTTCATGGATCACATCATATGTGAGGCTTGAAGCTTGAACTATAGCAATGAGGAAGAAGAAGAAGTTAGAGAGCAACCACGGGATCAAAGCAAGAAAAATGGCTAAGTGTTGAAAATGAGCTAAGAATGAATGGCAACCCTTGACCCCCACTCATTCAAGTATGGAAATTTGCAATATAAAATTGCAACCACGCTTGAATAGTGAGTCAAGATGAATAAACAAATATAAATACCATGCTTGCAACCATGCTCTCATTTTCTACCTCATTTCATTATATATATATATATATATATATATATATATATTATGAAGAATAATTAGTGGGCTAATGATATTAATTAAAATATAATTATATCACATATAATATATATCACATTATTAAATCAACACTTGATTTAATAATCCGGTTATATCACATATGACCGACTAATATCATTTATCTGTATATCACATTATCAAATCAACACTTGTTTCGACAATCTAGTTATATCACATATAACCGAACCGATAACAGATAGCTGTCAGATTACAATATGGTATCACATACACGTATTTAATCAGACCCACACACATATCACATATGTGTCGTACTTCGTTTCGCTGGAACCAGGGAACTTCTGTATGGGACTCTAAAGACTCGTCAATACGCCAGCAGTAGGTGATGATCACATCAGTCACCTACAAGCCGTCAGTGGTACGAGCTGGACGTAACGGCTACCCGGGTATTAAGCGATATGAAGATCAACAAGCAAGCTTGTCTATAGTCTCCATGAAGCCTATCAGTAACACCACTGTACAGTCCGGTCTCTTCGTCTGATATGTCGCATATCATGTCTAGGGGTGATAAACGTCAGACCTCAGTAACGTGATAAGTCATGCCGATGTCTGGCCTATAACGGTTAGAGAAACTACTAATAACACTTATCAGTAAATCTCGGCAGCAGCCATTGCCAGGGACTTCCAGTTATAGCTAATCAAGCATAGCGCAACATCAACCCCCGATACCGGGAGAGACGAAACCACTCCTATCGCTCATTGCCTCCATGCGACTCGGAACTGTACCTAAAATCCACCTGTTTGCACGTCTCCTTTGAGCTTGGTAGGGAGGAAATCAAAGCACGGTGGGAGCCGCACAAGACTCTATGATAATCTCGGGTCTAAAGACTAACCTGTACCAGTGTCACCGGAAGACTGCTATCCGACGATAGGTATACTATCACATAGGAGTCCTCGGCAAGTCCGTTCGGTGTACCCATTCTCCAATGAGCACCTGTGTACAATCTTTGATGTCACACACCAATGGTTGTGGGATCAACCATCGCCCTCTAAGGGAAAAGAAACGTACACACTAGTCTACTCTGGAATATTGATACCCTAGTCTCGATATTCCCACAACTAGGAACTGATTAAAGGATATACTTTTGGACCACCCTGGCCCCACCAGTATGATCTCATCATAATCCTGGTAGTCAAGTACATATCCTCGGGACTTTATCAACATGTAAGAGACAGACAGTATAAATACCAGTCTACATGTTAAAATAAAAGTAACCTGATAGCATACTATTATGTCGAGCAAGAAAGTCTTCTATATATATATATGTCCAAGTATCCACTATATCATCAATAATGACCTCTAGAGCATACATATTCCTAACAATCTCCCACTTGCACTAAGGCCAGTTGTTGTAGTATCTCATACCCAACGTCCTAAAAGTCTCTCGAATAGTATTTGGGGGATGGCCTCGGTAAGTGGATCCGCTGTGTTATCCTCTGTGTCAACTCTCCTGACCTCGATCTCCCAGAGATCAACTATCTCCCTGATCAGGTGATACTGTCTATGAATATGTCTGGATCACTGATGGGACCGGGGTTCCTAGGCCAAAACCATAGCTCCATTGTCATCTCAATACACAGGTATTGGATGATCAATGGTAGGAACCTAGTTCATCTCATGAACTCTATTCATCCAGATAACCTCTTTGGCAGTATCGTTAGTAGCGATGTAATTAGCTTCTATCAACGAGTCTGCTACGGTATATAGCTTGGAACCCTTCCAACAAATCGTCCCTCCACTGAGGGTGAAGACAAAACCCGAGACCGACTTTCAGTCGTCCTTATCACTCTGGAAGATCGAATCGGTAAAGGACTCCTTTTGGAGTTCATCGTTACTATACACTAAGAACATCTCTTTAGTCCTTCTCAAGCACTTAAGAATGTTCTTCAGCTGTCCAGTGGTTTTTCCATAGATCTTTTCGATACTTATTCACTACACCTAGTGAGTAAGCTACATCTGGTCTGGTACATAACATCGCATACATGATTGACCCGTCTGCCAAAGCATAGGGTATCCCTTGTATGCGAGTCCTCTCCAAATCAATCTCGAGAGACATCTCTTTGGAGAGAATGATTCTTGAACAAGCGGGTACATTACCACACTTAGAATCATCCATACTAAACCCCTTTAGCATGGTGTCTATGTACCTAGATTGAGACAATCCCAAATCCATTTAGATCTATCTGTATAGATCTATATCCCCAGGATGTATGAGACATCAGTTAGATTTTTCATGGAGAACATGTGTGATAAGAGGTGCTTGACCGGGTGTAGCATAGGAACACCTTTTCCAGTCAAGAGTATGTCATCCGCGTACAATACGAGGAAGACAACCATACTCTCTGCTACCTTCTTATTTATACATGGTTCATCTATCTTTTTGATGAAGTCAAACTCTTTGACAGCTTTATCAAAACAGATGTTCCATCTTCATGATGCCTGTTTTAACTCATAGATGAATTTAAGCAGTTTGCACATGCTTCCGCTGCTCCCACTATCTACGAAGCCCTCCGGCAGTGTTATATACACGCTCTCTTCTAAATCACCATTCAGAAAGCGGTTTTGACGTGCAGTCTGCCAGATTTCGTAGTCATGGTAAGCAACAATGGCAAGTAGGATCCTGATGGACTGAAGCATAGCTTTGAAAGTCTCAACTTTTCCATTTACACCAAATTATCTTTCTCAAAGATCCTCTTACTCCTGTTGGTTTTACCCCTTCAGGAGCAACTTCCAAAGTTAACACTTTGTTGGTGTACATGGATTCCATCTCGGATCGCATAGGATCCAGCCATTTCACATAATCTCCACTTGTGATTGCCTGCTTGAAACTAGTTGGGTCATCATTTATATGATGCAATCCTCGTTCCCACCGTCTACGAGAAAACCGTAGTATCTCTCAGGTGGATGAAGAACCCAACTAGATCTGCGGAGTGGCTGCGGTTCGTCGGGGACTATTGAATCCTCCGGTTCCAACAAATCGTCAGTTATAGTTTGTGTTTGCTGGAACTACTTCTAGATCTACATTATCGCCACTAATTTCTTCCACAAGAAATTCTTTTTTCTAAAAAGGAGGCATGTCGAGAAACAAAATATCTTTTGTTTCTCGGTGTGGTAGAAGATATACCCTCGCGAATGGTTGGGATATCCTACAAACTTGCACAGAACTGACCTTACCTCGAGATTGTCCGAATTTTGCTTTTCAACATAGACCGGACAACCCATATCTTAACTCGTTTAAGAGATGGTCTCTTCCTATTCCATATCTCATATGGAGTGGTAGGCAACGGATTTGATCGGAACTCTATTCAATAGGTATGCAACTTCTCAAGTGCATATCCCTGAAATGAAATAGGCAACTCAGCAGTACTCATCATAGAGCGCACCATATCTCATAGGGTGCGATTCGTCCACCCCGATATACCGTTGTGCTGTGGTGTATACGGAAGAGTAAGCTGAGAGAGAATCTCATTCTCTTTTAAATAGTCTCGGAATTTCGTGCTCCAGTATTCTTCTTCCCGATCATATCGAAGGATTTGAATACCTTTACCCATCTGGTTTTCAACTTCGTACTTATATTCCTTGAAATTCTCAAAAGATTCAGATTTGTGTTTCAGCAAGAACACATGTCTGTATCTTGAGAGAACATCGGTGAATGTTATAAAGTACGCGGAACCATCCCTGGCATTTATAGACATAGGACCACATACATCACCATGTATATGTCCAAGAGTTCAGTAGCTCTTTCTCCGTTTCCCATAAACAGAGATTTGGTCACCAGGCCTTTGAGACATGATTTTTCATAAGATGTAAATTCGAACGGATTCAAATATGCATCCTTATGGAACTTTAGCTAGTCTTGTTTCATCGATATGACCCAGTCTACAATGCCACAAGAAAATTTCGTTCATTTCTGAACTGTTCCTCTTGTGTGTGTTCTGTACGTTTAGAACTGTGGTTTGATTAAGAACGTGTACACTGTCATACAACATACCTTACCCAATCAGCACTTGATTTAGGAAAATATTCATAATATTTATTGGTACGAAATAACAGTCGCTAAGAATCAATGTATTACCAGTTGGTAACACCAGGTGATATCTGCCAACTGCTTTGGCTGCAACAATTGCACCATTCTCTACTACTAGAGACATATCACCCTTTTCCAGTTCTCCACCTGTCTATAGCACATGTAACAAATTACATGTGTGGGATCCTGATCCGGTATCCAATACCCAGGACGTAGAGGTAACTGAGAAACAGTTCTTGGTTACGAATACACCCGAAGACAATGCATCAACATACTTATTCTTCGTTTAGGTGGCGTGGGAACCCGTATATTCCCCTATTCCTTGCTCAGACTTATGACAATCATAAAGTAGAGTGGAACCTAGCCCAATATAATAAGTAGATTCGGTCAATACATCCATATTATTATCTTGATTAAGGCATTTCATTGGTCGCTACCAGGAAAGAGAGAAGGGTAATCACTTTGTGTGCGCTCTTTGCAAGATTAGATTGGTTATTTTATCTAATCAGGATGGCTCCCACTGTTTTTTATCAAATCTTCTTTCAATCCCTAAAAGGTAAGATTAGCCGGGATTAATTACACCCTACAGGTTCGCCAATCGTTCGGCCAGGCAGGTATCGGTACTCCGAGAGAGATTCCCCGTGCTTTCGCACCGACCTAATTAAAATAAACCCCGTTTTCTTAGATGCATAATCTCGTTGACACCTTTCTAGACACCTACTTGATTGGCTGAGTGTAAAGTGCAAAAATCTTTCAGGAGTAGCTCTTACTCGCAGTGGGTATCGGGATCTAACTATTATATAGAAGGTATACAATCTCATTGCAAATTTCAGCACTTGAAATTCGCGATAATGTTTTTACCCCTAACGTCCTATGACCTTGACAAAGGCCAACAAACTATAGAGCGCTAGTCAAGTTCAACCCGTTATTACTGATTGAATTAAACCCATCCACACGACCCTTGATAAAGTCCAACAAGGTCGCACGACTACCCTAATCCAACCGCATCATATGGTTGCAGATAAGCACTAATCAGCTACCGCACATTACGCCTTGACAAAGGCCAACAAACGCAGCACGAATACTAAATAGTACTTATCTGAAATGACGGAGGGCTACACAGGTTTTTAAGAAAACCATGAGCGTTAAAAAAAGGGAGGAGAGATAGAATTTTGAAGAGAAAACTTTGAAGAGAATTTTAGCATCTTGAAAATTCAGAAAGAAAACTCTAGGTGAGAAAAAGAAAGGGGATCAAAACTTCAATAAAGAGAATTTAATTCTCAATCCAAGAGTTTAACTCTTTTATCAAAAAGAACTTGGTTCTTCCTCTAGTTGAAGATCTGCAAAGTGCACATCTCCCCATAAGTTGAGAATTTAATTCTCATCGGGTCGAGATCCTGCAATGCAGATCTAAAACTTAGAGGGGGAATTGAGTTCAGAGAATTTAATTCTCCCAAAATTATAGGAATTTAATTCCTTCAAGATGGACAGAATTAGGGTTTGAACCCTATCTGAGAATTTAATTCTCCCAAAATTATAGGAATTTAATTCCTTCAAGATGAATGAAATTAGGGTTTAACCCTACATAAGAATTTAATTCTTTTATAACGGGAATTTAGTTCCTCCAAAATCGTGATTAGGGTTTAATCCTACAAAGAATTTAATTCTTAAAACAAAGAGACTTGAAAGATCTCCATATGCATAAAGAACATTGGTCATGTGATGACACGTGATCCTAATCTGCAGTGATCAGAAAAGAAGGAATAAAACTAGGTCGCGTGCCCCCACGTGACCCCTGTAAGATCCACAGAAAAGTACACAGAGGCAACGCCTCACGTGCTCCACGTGACCCCTGAAGCACAGAAAGAAAAAAGCAAAGGAAATGAAGGGTTTGGGCGCTCTCACGTGTTACCACGTGACTCCTTGGCAAACGCTTTAACAGTCAGCGCATTAATCCCCATCACGTGTCAACACGTGATGCTCAAAATAAAAATATAAAAAGTGTTTAACACTTAATTGCAGAATAAAGAAAGGGATCTGATCCCCCCTTTGGGCGCCCTCACGTGACCCCTCTTTCTTTAGTGTTTAACACTAATTTGGAGATTATATTTCCAGTGTTTAACACTGATTGTTTTCTAGTGTTTAACACTAAATTGAAGATTATATTTCCAGTGTTTAACACTGATTGTCTTTTAGTGGTTAACACTAATTTGAGAGTTCTATCTCCAGTGTTTAACACTGTTGTTCTCTAGTGTTTAACACTACTTTCAGCCAAATTGCCTAATTTTCCAGAGGCAAAAGTCCCTCCTCCAAATGAGTCTCAAAATTGAGGAAATCAAAGACAAAATGTTGGCAGCGCCCCCAAACCCCCGTTTAGCACCGCTGAATGATGAGGGGCTGAACCCAGACAAATGTCTAATGGCCCAAAGGGCCAATATTTCAAACATAATCGGACTTAGCCCAAACTGGCCATAAGTCCTCAAATCATCTTGAACCGAGCACACTTTCAACCAACTCATTGGTTCAAGTGTACATCTCTTCACTCCTTTGATATTTGTCGTTGTAATTTCTCAACGTCTTCAAAGAGGTGACGGGTCCCAACGACCATATATTTCACGGACTGTGGGGTCCTTAAACTCATGGACTATGATGTCCTTAACCTTGACCGGGATATCTTAAAACTAACAACGGACTATGACGTCCTTGACCTTGACCGTGATGTCTTAAAACTAACGCCGGACTGTGGAGTCCTTAAACCCATGGACTATGATATCCTTAACCTTGACCGCAATGTCTTAAAACTAATATTGGACCACCATGTCCTTAAATTGGTAATTGACCGCAATGTCCCTAAACTAAACAATAGAGTCCAAATGCTCTTTTGTTGGATCTAAACGATCCCGTTAAGTTGGTCTTAGTCTGAAATGAGACTAACGTATCCTTAACAAACCGTTGAGTTGATCTTAGTCTAAAATTAGACTAACGTATCCTTAACAAACGTTTAAGTTGATCTTAGTCTCAAATGAGGCTAACGTATCCTTAAACCCAAACCCCCAAAACCAAATCTAGGAGAGATACGGATTTGGACTAGTCCACGCCCTACGGACGACAACATAACTTAGTCTCCGTATACAATCCACGGGCAACCAAACACAAACACTGTGACACGAAGTGACCATATGGAGAAGGAGAAAGTTGTTACCGCGATGCGGTAGCGTAATTAACTGCAAGGGCTTGCGTCTGCAGGGAAGAGCGTCCCCACAATCAAAAACCCCTCAAACGAGGGGGAATCTGACGACGTCTGCTACATCGGCCGCATCCGTTTAAACCTTCGATACACGATGCCATAAATCAACTTGGCATCTTCGAAGAGGTGGACGGATAGCACCTATTAGCATCTGCCCCGAATTTCAGGCAAGACGTCCCTGTCTTGCGCCGTCATTCGGAGGGGAAAAGATTCTGGCACACCCGGTGGGACCTTTTCCTCTTTCCACTCCACACTTCGTGTGTTGTATTCGCGAACCAATTGCGGTTTTCTAATGGTTGCCCTTGGGTTTCGAGGTACTAAGATTTGGCGTTTTGCTTGGTGCAGAAAGCAAAAGGATTAATGGCTGGCACCTGCTCAAAGTGTTCCACATGCAACTGCGACCTACGCTCCGCCTCGACTGGGGGCATAACCTACGAGCCCTGAGCGACCTCTTTGTTCATGATGCCCATGGAGTAGATTACTCAAGCCACCACAGGGCTGTTTTTCGGGACCATGCTCCCTCCCGCGAGCTTCACCATCCCTCTACCCGTATCAAAAGCTTCAAAGAAGTCGGTCTTCGATCGACTTGCTACTACCACGGCCCCTCTCAACGGGTCGTCCGATACCAACTCCTCGGTCTTCACCAGGCTGAACTTGAGTTCCAAAGGGCCTACTAGGAAGCCCATAATATCTGAAGTGGCCATCCCAAAGAAGATAGCCATCCCTGCTCCTGAAGTCGTCAAGGCGGCTTCTCCTGCCAGAGGGTCGGTCTTCGCAAGACTGACTGCTCCCATCCCCGCTCCCGCTCAGAAACCTGTCTTTGGCTGGTTGGACACGGCTTCTTAACGGACGTCAGTCTTCAAGAGGCTGACACCGGCGACAGCCCCTCACCTGAACATGGGGCAAGATAAAGCTGTCGCTGAACCAATCCCAACAACCCGTCACGCCCGACGTCGCCACTGGCGCCGGATAAGGAAGGCTGGGGGCAACTTCCCCTCTGGGCTAACTCCGCCAGCTCTAACGGTGGAAATTGATACTGCTGTTCCAACCGGGAACAGCTTTGAGCTACTGAACAGGGTACGCAGGAATTCGCCAACTGCTGTGCTCAAAAAGTCTCCTCCACCGGTAGAGACCGTCGTAGAAACAAAGCCGGAGCAGTCTCCTCAACGGCTGTCTTCCAAAGTCTACAAGACTTGGCGACGAGTCCGGAATCGGTGATTGATCCGAACTTCTCCCATCAGCATAAGAAGTCGAAAGCCCGACAGGAAGACAACCGCCCTGTTAAGCAACGGAAGACGACGGCCACCTGGGTGCCCACAGCAATGGCCCCGTCAACTTTGATGGCCCACAAGAAAAGAAGGCCAGAGAAAATCCCCACGCCTGCGGAAAATGTCAAAGGCAGTGAACCCAAACGCCATAAGTCTGGGGTCATGGTGGTACACACCGTCTATATGGCGTCCGGGAAAGAGGACAGCCGTATATCCACAGGTCATAGACCGCTTACGTGATCGGTGACTAAAGCTCAAGAGCAGCAGCAGAAGCTCCAAGAAATGATGACTGCGATGGCCGTGCTCACCGGGCCAAAAGAAAGCCCAGAAGCATCCTCGGATCAATGCCAGGAGCAAGAAACCGATGCTGAATTCCTTCCCAGGATACTTGAAAAGAAGGACAGAGAGGCTGCGGAACAAGCAGCCAATATAAAACGAATGGCCCTTCTGTTCCAGGACATGGTGGGTATGATGATCCAGCAGGATCCCCCAGCCGAAGATCCTCCGATTATCCTTGAAGATGACAGAGGAGAAACGCCAAATCCACCGCCGGCTCTTTCAACGGCCAAGGAGGAGACAATTTCCAAAGCTGCTCTGGATGACTACATAGCCCAGCAGATACGAGTTCACCAGGCAACTGAGGCAGCTGGCCAAGTTGTCAAAACGGGGCGACCATATTCGAGCTGGTATGATCAGATCAAATACCCGCCGGGCTACACGATCCCAAAATTCCATGTCTACAAGGGGACAGGCAATCCCCATCAACATGTTGCCCAGTTCAGGGCTCTTTATGGCAACACCGGCGGCGATGATAAGCTCTTGCTTCGCCAATTCGTCAGCAGCTTATCGGAGACGGCGTTTGAGTGGTACTCCGAGCTTCCAAATGACTCCGTCAAAACTTTCGCAGAGATAGAGTTGCTATTCACTCAGCGTTTCGCAAGCGCCAGCGAACGCACCCCAATAACAGCATTAATTAATGCAAGGGTGAAGCCGGGCAAAACCTGGGTTCAATATGCAATCCGATGGCGAAACTGGTGGTCGAAGTGCGAGCGGCGCATCGAAGAAGCACCAGCGGTGGGCATGTTCGTGGGCACCCTAGATACTCACGCGACTATTTCACAGTTCATGATGTTCTTTAAATCGACCACGTTCCAGGCCTTAATTGACAAGCTGGCTCAGATGGATCAAATGGGTCACAGACCGTCTCCCCCGAAGCCGGAACCGCGAAACGACAAGGGTAAAGGGAAGGCAACCCTCGTCGCGAACACCCAACAGCAGCCCAGTACCCCAAAGCTAGCGGATCAACTGGAAGAGAGACGACGCTATTACAATGAGAAAATGAAGCGTCCTTACTCATTCCCACGGGACAAAACAAGGAGGCTGTTCGAGCTGGCAGTCCGCAACAGGCTTATCAACTTGCCAAATCCAAGGCGACCACCGCAACCCAGTGAAGTGAATAATCCTAATTATTGCCCTTACCACCAAACGGTAAGCTATCCGATCGAGGATTGCTTCGTCTTCAAGGGATGGATCGAGAATCAGTACCTACAAGGCAAGTTTGCGCTGTTCGAGAAGTGGAAGGTAAGCCCACCACAACCGCACACTCCTAAGAAGGCGGACACACCGGGGGCAACGTGCTTTTTTGTTAAAGAAGCTCCATGAAGCTCCATGGGAGGTGGTTCTTTCGGCCAAGACCAAAAGGATGCTGAATGATCTCCAGACATGCCCGACGATCAGATGGAAGAATCCGTTGGAACCTGAGATCATCGAAGAGATGCTAAAGCCGCGCCCAACTCCAAAGATTGGTAGTGATAGCCAAAGCGTTCATTCTCAGCCGTCGAAATCTTCCAAAAAGAAGGAGAGATCCAAAAAGCCCGTGAGGCCTGGTGACAAGCGCATGGACTTGCAAAAACAGATCGACGCGCTGAAAGAGTATAACCAGAAGACGCGGATTCCAATCACGCTCCAAGAGTTCCTCAGCCACGTCCTCGAGGACGAAAATGATGGAGAAGACTCATCAGACGAATCTGAGGACTACATAGCAGGTTGTCATGTAATCTCTCACTCATTGATAGATGATAACGAGGCTCCTTGCACCGAGAAACCGGGGGCGGGTCCTGAACCAGAACTTCTATGGTCGTCAGACGAGATGATCGACGCCTTCCTGAATGAGATTCGTCTGAAAAGTAAAGCTGATCGGGAGCGTGAAACGGCCATATTTGAAAGAGCCAAGCGCCGGCGACTAGACGAAAGAGTTGAGACACTCCCGTCAAATCAAAAGACATCCGTGGCGGATAAAAATAAATTCAAGACGAGGAAAAGGTTTGCTAAAGCCATATCAATGGGAATGAAGCTACCACCCTCTGAAGGAAACACTCCCAGTGAAGCAGGGACGCATCCTAGCTACTGCTTATATCATCGAAAGATTTCGCATCCTACCGAAGAGTGCAAAGCTTTCAATAGATGGTGGCAGGGGTATGTTGTTCACCAGCAACAATTTAAGCGGGAGAAGCGCAAAACTCGTCAGGAGCGGAAAAGTACGACCGAGGAGCTTAGAAGAACTACCGGCGATTGTCACGTGGTTAACGCCGGGGAATCGCAGGTTCTCACTTTCAGAAGCGACTCTGACGAAGAGATGGCTCTTGGCCCTCTCTTTAAAGAATCCATCTCGGGGAAGAAGGAAGAACCGAAGGCCTGTGAAAACATCTAGCTGCGCAATCGCACGCTTCCAGAAAAGATCCTCGGACCTACGAGTAGAAGAGATAAGGGAAAAGAAAAGGTCTTCGAGGATATCGCCCTGGATGACCAAGTCATGAAAGTGCTAACCGCCAAGGACCCGCCAAAGAAAAATAAGGTGGACTACAACGTTCTGGCGCACTTGAGGAAATTGCCCTCACAGCTCAGCATTCTCGACGCCCTTTTACTATCCAAAGAAGTGAGAGATTCGTTGATCAAGGCGCTACAAGAGCCAGAACAATTCAAAGCTTTTCTCGCTGAAGAAAAGATGAAGGACGAGCTGGAGGAAGTACACACAGCCGATATCATCTTCGGCGACGAAGACCTCCTCCTTGGGACGTGCGACCACAACCGTCCCCTATATGTCTCTGGATATTGCCACGATATTAAGATAGGTAAAATCCTGGTTGATAATGGATCCTCTGTTAATCTTTTTAATGTACGGGTGTTAAAGGAAATCTGCATGAGCGTTCAGCACCTCGCTCGTGATAAAATTACCATCTCCGGTTTCGGCTCCCAGTCATCACGGACTCTCGGATCTGTAATACTGACATTACGCTTCGGACTACTCGTCACGGATATTAAGTTTCACGTCATTGACGCCAAGACCTGCTACAATGCTTTGCTCGGTCGTCCCTGGTTACACGAGTACAACATCATCCCTTCTACACAACATCAGTGTATGAAGTATTTCAAGGATGGTCTTGAGTATACCGTAACAGGTGAGCTAAACCCATTCTCCGTGAACGAAGTCCGCAAGTACGAAGATGCAAAATACTTTTTGCCAGATTTCGAGGACACAAAGAGATGTCGCAAACTGGAGAACAAAGCTGTCGCCAACGTTCCTATCTTCGGGAGTGATACCGAAGGAGAAGAAGAGATAGTTTACTCTGGGCCGTCTCGATGCAACAACCCGTAACCTTCCGCCCCCATATTGATCTTCGGAAGTGACTCGGAAGATGAGGTTAATGTTGTGTTCTCCAGCCGGCCGTCAATACCAGTATTCCCTGGTGATAATCAGAGTTTGCAAGTTACCATGATTCCGCGGGAGCACTACAAATATCTTGACGCACTTGAAGCTTACAGCGTGCAAAACCTGCAGACATTTTACGTCCCTCCCAGGGGAGAAGGCGAAAAGGCGATCCTATTCTACCGCTCCGGGGAAACCAGAACGGAGAAAGAAATCTGGCACGGCGCGGATTCTACACTCGACAGGCTCCAGCCCATCCGCTTGCCCAGATATTACTCGGAAGGCTTAAAAAGGCTCTTGAAACGCCAAGGGGTACCTTTCAAACAGACCATTCGACAAGCTCGGTTCTACAACAGGATTTGGGATATCCCTGGAACTCAGCACAAGCTGCCCAACGGGAAAATGGAAACGCTCGGGCTTGGATATGTGAAAGCCGGGAAACGGGAACGAGTCCATGGTAGCTACGTTATATATAACTTCGATGAAGAAGAGGACGCCCTGTCAGAAAACGCTGACCCCGAACCAAAGCGAGATCCTACAATCAAAATGCTGAGTCCGTCATATGAAGAACGAATGGATAAACTTATCAAGGAAGCGGTTCAAAAGGTTCGAGACGACCATAATCGCGAAATGGCCATCTATGAGAAAGCCAGGACGCAACCCCTTTTTCAACAGGCTGCGAAAGATGAAAATGCTCCTCCCTTTCAACCTGTTGTGCAAAAGGCCCGACGTAGAGGCAGAAACAAGCCAAATAGCGGAAAAGGCGTTCGACAGCAACAAAGCGGGACCAAGAAGCCACGCGGTCGGGAATCGAGCAACCCGGATTTGTCCCTTATGAAGAAGATGAGTCGAGCATACTCTTTTCGTCAAGACAAGACAAAGAAGATACTTGATCTCGCTTTAAAATATCAAATGATTACACTTCCGGAGTCCAAACACCCTGAGCAAGCCAACGTGGTCTCCCATCCAGATTATTGCTCTTATCACCGAGCAATAAGACAGCCTCTCGAAGACTGCTTCACCTTCAAGAACCGGGTCGAAAATCAGTATCATCTCGGCAAGTTCGCTCTATCCGACAGGTGGAGGATAACTCTGCCACAAAAGCATGAACCCAAAGCCACGAGGGTAGACCCAGATCCACATCGGTCTTGGAAGCGAGCTCGCACTTGTCATATGATAACATCATCAAAAGGAGAACCTGAGAATATGCCTGACCTCCCTTGGTGCTTCGAAAACAATGATGACGAGGTGATCTCAGAGTTTCCATCGGCGCCAAAAGAGTTGGAAGATGGGATACACACCACGGCGGATAACCTCAAGAAAATTGAGTTGGGGACGGCGAACGACCCGCGACCGACATTCGTTAGTGAGCTGTTGTCTGAAGGAAGGGTGGCTTCATTAAAAGATGTGCTTATGCATCATAAAGATTGTTTCGCATGGAACTATTCCGAAATGCCAGGACTGGATCCAGAAATTGCTGTCCACAAACTGGCCATATCCCCGGACGTCAAGCCAGTCAAATAGGCGTTGAGAAGAATGCGGCTTGAGCTTGAGATGAGCATCAACGCCGAGGTCAAGAAACTAATCAACTCTGGCTTCATCCAAGAGGTTTAGTACCCTGATTGGATCGCCAACATCGTCTCGGTAATGAAGAAAGTTGGGACAGTGCGCATATGTGTGGACATTCGGGATCTCAATAAAGCCTGCCCGAAGGACGATTTCCCATTACCGGTCACCGAGCTGATGATAGATAACACGTCCACTCACGAGGTTTTTTCCTTCATGGACGGCTAATCGGGATATAATCAGATAAAGATGCACCCTGAAGACCAGAAGCACACCGCTTTCCGGACCCCGCTGGGAATATTCTGCTACAAAGTGATGCCCTTCGGTCTAAAGAACGCCGGTGCCGCCTATCAAAAGGCCATGACAAAGATCTTCGATGACCTCATACATGAAATCGTCGAATGCTATATCGACGACCTCGTGGTTAAGAGCAAATCATACGAGGAGCATTTAGAGCATCTGAATACTATATTTCAATGCCTTCGATAATACAACTTGAAGATCAACCCTCTCAAGTGCGCATTCGGAGTTTCCTCGGGAAAATTCCTAGAATCCATCGTCCGACACCGAGGTATCGAGATAGATCCGTCAAAGATCAAAGCGATCATGGAGATGCCCCCACCAAGGACTCTCAAGCAATTGCGGTCTCTCTAAGGGAAGCTCGCGTATATCCGGCGATTTATAGCCAATCTCTCTGGCAAGTGTCGTCCCTACAGTCACTTGATGAAGAAAGGAACCCCGTTCGTCTGGGATCACAAATGCCAAATCGCGCTGGACGAAATAAAACAATACCTGCAGAATCCGCCAGTGCTGGCTGCTCCGGTCAAAGGAAAGCCTCTCATTTTGTATACAACCACCCTTGAAGGTTCCTTAGGCGCATTATGGGCACAAGAGAACGACCAAGGGAAAGAAAGAGCTCTCTATTACTTGAGTCGAGTTCTACTGGGGGCAGAAAGCAATTATTCTCCCATCGAAAAACACTGCCTGGCGTTGATCTTCGCGGTAACGAAACTCCGGCACTATGCATTGGCACATGAAGTCCGTCTCATATCGAAGGTGGACCCTCTTAAATATTTGATGTCAAAGGCTATACTGACAGGTCGGCTCGCTAAATGGGCCCTGCTCTTGATGGAGTTCTCAATAACTTATCAGCCTCTTAAGGCAGTGAAGGGCCAAGCCATCGCCGACTTCCTCGCTGAGCATCCAATACCTGCCGGTTCTCCTTTAAATTGCGAGCTGCCAGACGAACATGCATCTGATGCAATCGACAGAAGTGGTACCCGGTGGGAACTTTATTTTGATGGAGCGTCTTCTATGAAGAAACGTAGACAGAATATACCTATAATCAAATAGGGGATAGGACTTATCTTCGTGACCCCACAAGGAGGGATAATGCGCTTTGCTTTCTCCTTAACAGAGCCGAGGACGAACAATGAAGCTGAATACGAAGCTTTGATAACAGGCCTCGAGATCGCCATCGACATGGGAATTGAAAACCTCCTCATATACGGAGACTCCCAACTGGTCGTTAGTCAAGTAAACGGCGACTGCCAGACGTGCAAGCCAGAGCTGGTGAAGTATGGCGAGACAGTACAGCGACAGCTGACTCAAATTCCCTCCTACATACTGGAAAGCATACCGCGTGCAGAAAATAGCAAGGCGGACGCGTTAGCCAAGCTCGCTAAAGAACTGGCTGATGAGAACCTCGATGACGTCAGAATCGTGGTACAAAGCAGTCGGGTCCTCGCACCGGCAGAAATATCTCCGGAATCATCTGAGAAAAAGGAAGTGATTGAACAGACGGCCCTACAAGTAAAAGACCAGGAAAAGGCTGAGGATTGGAGAGAAGTCTTTATAGACTACTTCAAATCCCATCGAACGCCTGAAGATGCGTCCTCAAAACATCAGCTCATGAAACGAGCTCTGTCTTTCGCCTTCGTCAATGATACTTTGTACAGGAGGTCATTTGATTCTCTGTGGTTGAGATACCTAGGACCTGAAGAGGCAAAAAGAGTCGTTAAGGAAGTTCACGACGGACTCTGCGGTTCTCACCAAGCAGGCTAGAAGATGAAGTTGAAGATTAAACGGATGGGTTACTATTGGCCCACGATGATTCAGGACTGCCTCGAATATGCGAAGCAATGCCACTCATGCCAGATTCATGTGGACTTTATCTATTAGCACCCAAACCCTCTACATCCAACAGTGGCTAGCTGGCCATTCGAAATGTGGGGGACTGACATAATCGGCTCCATCGAACCAGCATCGTCCAGGGGACATCGATTCATTTTGGCGACGACTGATTACTTCTCCAAATGGGCAGAAGCAGTACCGCTGAGGGAAGTGAAGACGGAGAATATCCTCCACTTCTTCAAGACGCATGTCATTTATCGGTTTGGGACTCCGCGACGGATCATATCCGATAACGGGCCAGCCTACAGAAGCCATAAAATCAGCCGCTTCGCACAACATAGACTGGAGATACTCCTCAGTTTATAATCCCCGAGCTAACGGTCTAGCTGAGGCTTTCAACAAGACTTTAACGAAGATCGTAAAGAAGACGGTATCTCGAAACAAGAAAGACTGGCACGAGAGATTGCAAGAAGCTTTCTGGGCGTATCGAACCACGTTCAAGACGGCCACGAACACAACGCCGTACGCGTTGGTATTCGGTACAGAAGCAGTACTTCCCCTCGAGATAGAGTTACCCTCTCTACGGGTGGCAGTTCATTACGAGCTGACGGACGAAGAAAGCGCTCACCTTCGGCTTGAGGAGCTTGATGCCCTTGATGAAACCCGACTCATAGCGCAACAAAATCTAGAGGCTTATAAAGCAAAGATGACGCGCTCATATGAAAGATTGACCAGGCCGAAGACATTCCGCCAAGGCGAACTCGTGCTAGTGGTCAAAAGACCTATGATCCCCAATCGCGCCAAGCGGGGAAAATTCGAGCCGAACTATGAAGGCCCGTACATCATAGACAAGGTCTACCAGGGTGGAGCCTATCTACTCATGGATATGCACGGTGAAAGACCTTTCAGGCCAATAAACGGTCGCTTCCTAAAGAAATACTACGCTTAATGAGTTACAGCCTAGGTCAATGATAGACGACGACGACTATGTCCGCTCGCTATCTTCCTAAGCGCAAACTCAATAAGTAGTAGCCGGTCTTCTTCAATGACGGACCGAAACGTCCTTAAACTAATGACGGACCACTACGTCCTAAAACTAACCGTTGACCGAGATGTCGATAAACTACGGTGGATTGGAACAACCCAAAGCCGATACAAAAAAAAGAAAGAATAAAAAAAGGTATGTCCATAAGCAAAATGGGCACGGATGAAAACCCCAAAGGGCTCCGTGAGTAAAAACAGCAGGGCTACCGGCGAGTGTTTGTGAAAACCCAAAAGGGCGCAACCTCGTTATAAAAAATAAAGAGAAGAATAATAAAAAAAACGGTATGTCCATAAGCAAAATGGGCACGGATGAAAACCCGAAAGGGCTCCGTGAGTAAAAACAGCAGGGCTACCGGCGAGTGTTTGTGAAAACCCGAAAGGGCACAGCCTCGTTAAAAGACACTTACAGGGTCCTCTCGACCTTGTGAGGAGAAACCACCTGCGTGAGATCCTTACGACTCACAAAGGAGCAACACACTTAGGGATCCCCACGATTCCTAAGGATAAATTACACTTGCGAGATCCTCATGACTCGTAAGGAGAATTCTCTTATGGGACCCTCACGGCTCATAAAATTTGAAAGTCTTAAGTTACAGAGACCTGAACCTGTTCTTAAGAAAACCCCCCCAACCTTCAAAACTGCCCTACAAGCGGCTCAATTCTGACCCCTGTATACAATCCACGGGCGCGAATAAACACTTCCCTAACCGAGTCCCATCCGTGACTGGGGATATGTTCGCACGATGAACAACCCTTGTGAGTCCTCTCGACTTATAAGGAGAAAACCCTTTTGTAAGATCCTTACGACTTACAGGGGAACAGGCATTTAGGAATCTTCACGATTCCTAAGGAGAAAACACACCTACGAGATCCTCACGACTTGTAGGGAGAAATACCTTTGTGAGACCATTACGGCTCATGAAGTCAAAAGCCTTAGTCGACAGAATCCTAATCCTGTTTACTCAGCCACCTTTGTTCGACATCGACGGAGGCAAATGATGATTCGCTCCTGGCAATATTCCAGTTGTAGCGGTGCAGATGCCGAAATCGGTGCCTAATCCCAAGCTTGCGGCGAAAAACCAGTAAGCTACACATGCATACGAAATAGCCGAAATGATGGGGCAACTTGCAGACAAAATCAGCAAGTAAAAATGTATGCATGCAAAATAGCCGAAATGATTGGGCAACTCGCAATAAAAAGCAGCGAGTAAAAATAAAACAAATAGCCGAAATGATTGGGCAACTCGCAATAAAAACCAGCGAGTAAAAATAAAACAAATAGCCGAAATGATTGAGCACCGCGAAAAATAGCCGAAATGATTGGGCAATCACAACCTTCGCGATATAAAAAGCTGAAATGATAGAGCATCGCGGAAAGAAATAAAAAATATAAAAATGAAAGTTATGCCCTGCAGGAGATATCGTTTCGATCCCTGTATACAATCCAGGGACGCAAACAAAGAAGGAATCACATTCCTCCCCCCAGGTTTCATCCGAAGAAGAAGCCAAATCTCGATGGTCCACAAATAGCCTAAAGATCATCTCAACACCCATCCCATCACAACGGACAGAACATCAAGCAAAGCGGAACGGCGACAACTCTCAGTTCCATGGCTCGCCGGCATACAGCTGACCGAGAGTCAAATTCCACCTTCATGAAATACAGACAAAGTCAAAAAATTCCTGGTCATGTGGAACGCGGATAACGTCACTCTTTGACCCCGTGGAAAACGTCCAGAACGGAGCCTGGTCCTCGCCAAACGCGGCAGTGAACCCGTGGGAAGCATCCAGAGCAAAATTCCTGGTCACGTGGAACGTGTATAACGTCACTCTTTGACCCCGTGGAAAACGTCCAGAGCGGAGCCTGGTCCTGGCCAAACGCGGCAGTGAACCCGTGGGAAGCATCCAGAGAAAAATTCCTGGTCACGTGGAACGCGGATAACGTCACTCTTTGACCTCGTGGAAAACGTCCAGAGCGGAGCCTAGTCCTCGCCGAACACGGCAGTGAACCCGTGGGAAGCATCCAGAGCAAAATTCCTGGTCACGTGGAACGCGGATAACGTCACTCTTTGACTCCGTGGAAAACGTCCAGAGCGGAGCCTGGTCCTCGCCGAACACGGCAGTGAACCCGTGGGAAGCATCCAGAGCAAAATTGCTGGTCACGTGGAACCCGGATAACGTCACTCTTTGACCTTGTGGAAAACGTCCAGAGCGGAGCCTGGTCCTCGCCGAACACGGCAGTGAACTCGTGGGAAGCATCCAAAGAAAAATTGCTGGTCACGTGGAACGCGGATAATGTCACTCTTTGACCCCGTGGAAAACGTCTAGAGCGGAGCCTGGTCCTCGCCGAACACGGCAGTGAACCCGTGGGAAGCATCCAGAGCAAAATTCCTGGTCACGTGGAACGCGGATAATGTCACTCTTTGACCCCGTGGAAAACGTCCAGAGCGGAGCCTGGTCCTCGCCGAACACGGCAGTGAACCCGTAAGAAGCATCTAGAGCAAAATTCCTGGTCACGTGGAACGCGGATAACGTCACTCTTTGACCCCGTGGAAAACGTCCAGAGCGGAGCCTGGTCCTCGCCGAACACGGCAGTGAACCCGTAGGAAGCATCCAGAGCAAAATTCCTGGTCACGTGGAACGCGGATAACGTCACTCTTTGACCCCGTGGAAAACGTCCAGAGCGGAGCCTGGTCCTCGCAGAGCACGACAGTGAACCCGTGTGAAGCATCCAGAGCGGAGCCTGGTCCTCGCCGAACACGGCAGTGAACCCGTGGAAAGCATCCAGAGCAAAATTCCTGGTCACGTGGAACGCGGATAACGTCACTCTTTGACCCCGCGGAAAACGTCCAGAGCGGAGCCTGGTCCTCGCAGAGCACGGCAGTGAACCCGTGTGAAGCATCCAGAGCAAGCATCGGACTGTGGAGTCCTTAAAATCCACGGACTATGATGTCCTTAACCTCGACCGTAATGTCTTAAAACTAATGATCAACCATGATGATTCTATACTGATTTTACCTTGGTTCAAGGGTATATCTCTTCACTCCTTTGATATTTGTCGTTATAATTCCTCAACGTCTTCAAAGAGGTGACGGGTCCCAGTAACCACACGTTTCGTGGACTGTGGAGTCCTTAAATCCACGGACTATGAAGTCCTTAACCTTGACCGTGATGTCTTAAAACTAAACATTGGACTGTGGAGTCCTTAAATCTACGGACTATAATGTCCTTAACCTTGACCGTGATGTCTTAAAACTAAACATTGGACTGTGGAGTCCTTAAATCCACGGACTATGATGTCCTTAACCTTGACCGTGATGTCTTAAAACTAACATTGGACTGTGGAGTCCTTAAATTTACGGACTATGATGTCCTTAACCTTGACCGTGATGTCTTAAAACTAATATTGGACTGTGGAGTCCTTAAATCCACGGACTATGATGTCCTTAACCCTGACCGTGATGTCTTAAAACTAACATTGGACTGTGGAGTCCTTAAACCCATGGACTACGATGTCCTTAACTTCGACCGTAATGTCTGAAAACTAGAAACGGACGGCGGAGTCCTTAAATCCATGGACTATGATGTCCTTAACCTCGACCGTGATGTCTTTAAACTACGGTACCCTGGAAAACATCCAGAGCAACCCCTGACCCCGTGAAATACGGATAAGGGCAACCGCACCTAGCACTTGCGGGTCCTCACGACCCGTAGGGAGGAAAACTCTTTTGTGAGATCCTTACGACTCTCAAGGGAAAACCCGCTTAACAATCCTCACGATTCTTGAGGAGAACTTACACCTATGGGATTCTCTCGACCTGTAGGGAGAAAAACTCTTTATAAGACCCTCACGGCTCATAAAGCTCAAAAGTCTTAGGAAGCAGATCTTAACCCTGAATCCTAAGCCATCGCTGCTCTGCAAAGAGATCAAGATAGACTATCCGCAGAATACATTCAATAGAAAGGGACATGCCATCGAGAAGAAAAATATGTCTTTTATTCATAAACCAAAATGGATACAAAGTACAATTCATGAAAGAACAAAAAATATATACTCTCATTCAAGAGTATGTACAAAAGAAGAAAAAAAGGATATATAAGTCTTCAGGCCGGCGGGCGATTTAGCAGCTTGGTCAGCTCATCCTTCTTTCGCTGGGCCACGCCTTCGTGATTCAGTATCGCCAGAAGACAGGCCTCTGCCTGAGCCTGCTGGGCCTGATATGAGGCAAGCCGACCTTCGAGCTCCTTCTCGGTAGCTTTGTGGGCCTCGACTCTTTCGCGAGTAAACTCGGCGGCCTTGTCGATGGCCACCACCTCCTTGATAGCCTCTTGAAGTACTCGCCAGAGTTCATACACTTTGTTGGCCTTGGCGGTAAGATTGGCTTGAAGCTCGTTCAGCGTCTTAGAAGCCAGCTCCCTCTCCGAGAATTTGCGGCCGAGCCTCTTCTCGCACGACACCATGTTCGCCGCGCACCGCTCAATCAAACCCCGCAAGCCCGCTTTCGCAGCCACAGCCTCCGAGGAAAGGCGGGTACACTCAAGCACGTGCTGACAAGCCTCCACCTGACGACAAAACTCAACCCAGACTTGCACCACGGCCTCGCTATGATAGACAGCAAGAAAGGGAAGAGAACCGTTAGCTTCAGCAGCAATCGTTTCGGCTGTGATTACACTGCCCGCACGAAGCTCCTCGATCAGGGATGACAAGGAGTCAAGGCTTAATTTTGCCAGACGGTCTGAGGCTCGCAAAGCATAAGGACCGGGCGGCATGGCGATGCGCGACTCCAGCGTTGTGAGAACTGGCAGGGCTGTTCAGATTTATAAAAGATCAGTGAAACTCTTAAGCAAAGGAACAAGTATGACCATATTGAGACGTCACTTACCCACAGTCATGCAAGAAGGAGCTGAAGGCTCCCCTGGCCCTTCGAGAACCTCAACCTCGTCGTCAGCCTCCAGAACTGTAAAGGATATCAATGTCATTCCGCAAAATAACAACAATGATATGAAAAGAAGGTGAACGACACTAACCTTGCCCAGACGAGAGGACGATGCGTTGAGGAGATATCGCCTGCGGAGCGGCCATCTCCAGCAGACGCTGAAAGGATTGCTGGGGAGACAGATCGGCAATAGAGGCCGCTAGTCCACGCAATTCTGAAAAGACAAAAGAGTTCAGGTAACAGAAAGATTACTAGCTAAAAATGTGGAAGGTTACCTTCGACGCTCCTCCCATTCTGAGCTGGGGGAATAGCAGCTTCAACGGCCTCCGCCGTGACCTCGGGCTCCAACAAAGGGAGGGTGGTCCCGACTACCTCCATCTGTAACGTTTTGAAAATCGTTTTAGTGAGATTTCGGAAAATCGGTAAAATAAGGGGGTTTTCTGTAAAAAGTCAAAATACAAATATCTTTATTTTAAAATTAAATATACATATTCTAGCTATGTAATTGCTAGTATTTGGTGTTTATTGAGGCACGAGTGAAATTTCAAAATTTCTGAATTTTTTTCCGAAATTAATTATTTTAATATTATTTTAAGCCGTCACCAATACATTTAATTCGGGAAAATTACAAACTGGAATGAGTTGAAAAAAATTTTGTGCATCATAACACATTAAACAAAATTTTAACATGTAGTTTTTGAATTGAAATGGGATTGTTAACCGGTGTTAGAAAATATCGAAGAAAAAGGCTTTTTTCGGTGAAATTAGTGCAAATGGAGCGGGGTACAACTTTTATCTTTTTCCCAAACAACACCGACACTCTCTTTTACTCCCTCACACTATTTTGGCCAGCCTTGGCAGCCCCCTCTCTTGAAAATTCATGTGGTTTCTAGAAATTGGTTTTGTTTTTGAAAAATAAAAAGAAAATGAATAAAAGTTGAAAGACATAAAGAAGGAATTTATGAAGGAAGTTTCTACACTTGGCTACACACTTTTCCTTCTCTTCCTTTCTCCATGGTGTGGCCGGCCTCCTCCCCTTGGCAGCCCCCCATTTTCCTCTCTTGATTTTGTTATAAAAATCATCAAAAATCCTACAAAAATCCAAATAAAAATCCACAAAATCCTAATTAATTCCTACTCTCTATTCTTTGCTCATCTTTACATGGATTTTGGAGATGGAAAGCACTCATTTTGGAGGCTTATTTTCATGTTTGGATTGCTTGTTGTGGAGGTATAAATTTTATTCTTTTGATTTATTGTTATTAGATGTTTCATTTAAGTATAATTAGATTTAATAAATAATTTCTATCTACAAGTTTTAAAACTCAAGTTAGGGTTTATAAAATTAGGTTATGGTTTTTATTAATTAAGTAGGGTTATAATAACTAGTTTAACATTTTTAGAAATGGGAAAAATCATGCATGGTTGATATATTGTAATTTGTTCATTTAAATTGTTTAAATTAAGTAAATTTGCAAGCTAGATTTATGTATATTATATTTATTGGTGAGATAAAATTTCAATTAATATTTATAACACTAGAGTGTGGTTTTAAAGAGGATATTAACTTGTTGGTGGAATGAAAAACTTAATTTGGTTACTAGTTTCTTTTGATAATTGAAAAAATACTAATAAAAATGCTATTTTTGCTAACTAGTTTTTGGGAATTCTTAAATAAATGAGAGTTAAAATCTAATTTATAGTTTCATTATACTATTATCATCATGAATTATAGTTTAGTAAGTTAATTCATGTAAAATCATGTTTAGTTGTGATATTGTGAAATTTTGCTTAAAAGTATCGAAATTGGGTAAGTTTGCAAACTAGAATTTTCAAACTAATGTAAATTAGGGTGTTAAAAATATGGTAATGGTTTCTATAATCTAGTTAGGTTAATTAATGAGTATTATGACCATTAGTTTTATTTATACAGTAAGATTTGAAGTAAAACAGTAAATTGGCGTTTTCGGGTTTTCGAAATCGGACGATTTGATCGATTTTTAGGGTTTCGATGGATTAAATCATGTTTTATATTATAAGTAATGAGTTTTTAAACTACAAGTTGTTTGTTGATGTTTATCTCGATTAATCGGCATTTGTACGCCGACATCGAGCGGTATTTGGTTCTTTTGCATGAGAGGGACATAGGTTTTAACCTATGCGCGTTTCGTGCGTCGTATTGATTTTGTCCGTGATTTAGTTTACGATATTATATGTGTTTGTATATAGATACCCCTCACGTGGATTTCGGACGAGGAAGAAGAGGAGGGCGACATCGTTTTCGGCAGACAAGGACCAGGTGAGTGGATGTATATCTACGGGGGGAAGTCGGGTGGATGGCGTTTAGCACCCCCGCAAACATAGAATAGGGATAGTACTTATTGTTATTAGGAAGACAGACGTGACCTTAGATTCTTGATGAGTAGGACCCTAGTAATGACCCTAGGTTGGACTAGACTGATTTAGAAAGACCATACCAGAGGATGAATACCTTGGAAAAGATTCGTAGGTTTCAGGTAGATACACACACGCACACACTGAGACTCGACGTGGTGTATACGTGTATGTATGTGTGTGTGTGTGTGTATATATATATATATAGGACTAGGTGTAGGTATATATATACACAATATGTATATGTGATACAAGGATGTGATATGATACACGGGGATGAAACAATATAACTGGGCTTGATGCCGTGATTCTTGGCTATACAGTCGTATTATAATGTTCGCGAATCATTAGAAATGGAGATGATGAATAGGTATACATAAATTATAATGGGTAGTAATGATATTGAGGTATATGGGACTCTAAAATAGAACCCGGACTGCAACCTGTGACTGAATCACGATATGATTACTGTGTGACTTGATTACGACATCATATAGGTGTACTTGATTTTGATATCATATAGGTGTAACTTGATTTCGATATCATAAAGGTGTAATTTGATTTCGATATCTTATAGGTGTGACTTAATCACAATATGATACATGTGACATGATATTTCTGAGGATAAAATTAACGATGTACATTTATGTTGGCAATGATATATGATTGATATATACGATTACAGTATAGCACCTTGATTTTGACATGTGTTGATGATGATATTATACGAATGATGAGACACGTAGATGATACTTGACCCGTACCCCGATATTAGAATGCCGTACGATGAATTTTACCGTACGAGGCATACATATGATGATTGATCCGCATTCTTGATTCGAGGAAGCCTTACTACGTACGTGACGCTATTGAGGCTGGATCGCCGACTATTAGAGATATGGATTCAGACCTTAGGTGGACTCTTAATTCTTATTGACTAGTTTCTTAGGTTAGTTCCTTAGGAGGTTAGATGGACACTAGTTTAGGCTCGAGTCATATAGTTGTAGTTATACTTGTATATCACAGATGAATGGTTATTACACATCCGTCTTTACATTCATACCGTAATCATAATATTGCATGTTCATACATATGTTTCTATAATCAGTATAAAACTGTGTCTGTTAGGACACCGGCACCATTAACGATGATGCGCATATTCCATGCACACTTATTTGCCGGCTCACACACATCATCATCGGTAATTGCTATGTCACGTACACTTTAGATCATATTATCTTTTATTGATACAATCAGCTAACAGCTAGATCGATATAATATTGTGATTACTCTCTGGTGTTAGTATAGACATGGTATTTATTACTTAGACATTTCATACATTCGCATTTTCATGTTATCATGCAGTATTATGGGGCATATGCCGACACTTATCATATACTTACTCATGATTTTGGGATTTTGGATTTCTATGAGATTTCTGGATTTTTGGGGAAAACCGCAAGAATATATAAAAACTTCTCTCTCTCTCCTCCTCTCTTTTTAAAAATATAAGATGCGGTTTTCTCGTAATGTATGTGTCGTCCACCATGAGATTTCATGTTTTTTGTTGGAATTCGAGACCCGATTCGAGAAGTGGATGAACCGTCTCGGGTTCATGGTGGGCCCGGTATGGTACCCCGGGGGAAGAAGATCGAGTTGTAGACGATGAGCCTGGCAGGGGAGGACTACCTACCGGTGATGTCTGGCGCGACGGGTATCTGGAGGATACCGACCGTTGTCGTGAGATTTGATGATATGGGCCGAACCGGACTGACGGAGCCCGAGATATTGAGACTATGAGACATTGAGATTATGAGGTATTGAGACTTGAGATTTATATGTTTTGTGTCGATACTTGACACGGATTTCCATGGATTTCATCGTTGATATTTCAGATTTCTATACACATTTTACCATGATAAAATCTAAGGATTTCTTATACAGATATATCTAGATTTTAGGATTGGTTATTTTACATTCATGGTGCATGCATACTCATTCACATGACATAGTACTATATGAGACACTGACACGAGCACGGAGCTTTTGCACATACACGTAGCTTTTTATCCTGTCTTACTTGATGACCAGTAGTATATTAGTATATTATTATGACCTAGGACAGCGTCGTGCATTCGATTTCTTTTCGCAGATATCTTCTACTCACGAGTTTGCAACTCACCCCCGTTGTGCCAAATTTTATTACAGGTTCGATGTACAGATTTTCCTGGCAGCTTGCTGGCACATCATTTCATTCCGGGTGATTTGCACGGTAGGTTGGTTCATTTGTATCTGGACGGCCGTTGTATTTTTATTAATTCATTTGTATCTAGTAAGCTCCATCAACCAAACTTGTATTACTTGATAAGTTTATTGAACCAGTTATTTATTTTGACCTTAGAGTCGCGCTTGTATTATTATGGTATCTGGTGGATTTGTTTTCTTCTGATTTTTTAGCCTCGCCCTTTGGCGTTGTATATTATTGTGCTTGGTGTGGTTGTTTTCGCCTGTTGGCGTAGAGCTAGCTCCCGCTTGGGGATGCCTTTTTATTGTTTATATGTATTTATACTTGTTTGTACCCGTTTTGGGCCAGTTTTTACAAAGGAGACTCTGCCGAAATTTTTGAGAAAATTTGATCTTGTTTTAAAACCTGTTTTTCTATATGTTTTCCTTTACTTCCTCTTCTTTTTATGGTTTAGATTTCTGGGCTTCGGCTTACTTAGGTTACGTTGCGCCTCTAGACGCTTCGTAATCTAAGTGCCGGTTACGTTCTGTACTTTCGGGTCGTGACACCATCCCAGCCTCTGGGCCGCCTTCAGGAAGAGTCGTTGGGGCGGCCACCACCAAGGGAGCCTCTCCCAAAGGAGCGAGTGCTCCGGGATCAAGAACCGCCACCGGAGGTTCTATTGTGAGAGGAGCAGCATCGTCAACCCCCTCCACATCGAGCAATGTTTCATTGGGAATATCAACAGGCTCTATCTTCAACAAGCCCGTAGGAACCTCCCCCATCGCCGAAGTCTCTGCACAATTCACGCAAGAATAAGGATACGTGCATACGAGTGTAAACAATATGAAGTGCTGCAAAGAAGTATAAGAACATACCAATGCGTAAGGAAGCCTTCAATATGGCTTCTTCAAGCCGATGCTCCTTTTCAAGGAGGTGTGCTCGCCAGGGTTCGAGGGTGGACACATGACCGCCGGTCCACAAGGAAAGCGCGTCCGCAGCATCCTCCGAAGCAGCCTGCTTCAGGGCCCTTTCTCCCCATTCCTCCAAAGGGCCAATAAACCGCCGCCGGATCCACGAGGGGTCTTCATAGAAGATTACGGCAGGATAGGGTTTCTTCGGAACCTTTACGTTCTGAGATTCATCTTTAGAACGTCTTATAGCCTCAGCCAATTGTGCGGCTTTCTCGGCAGCCGAACCCGGGAAAAGAAGGCCAGCATTCGACTCTTGCACGGCCAACGGTTCATCTGGAAATATGGGCTCAGACTCTGCTAAAGAATCGAGTAAGTTGGTGGTCACCTTCCTCCGCCGCTTAGATCCAGAACCGGCCGCCGAAGATGACCGTTTCCTCCCTCGTAGATCCTTAGAGCGACGCCGACCTACTTCACCTTCAACACCCTCGTCCCTACCACCCTCGCTTGGCGCCACAACTGAGGATGACACGGCCATTGTCGACGCCACGGGTGGTGGTGCTGCTACCGGAGCCCGATTAGCTCGCGACCAGGTGCTCAATGGCATACCAACTATGGGAGTGATGTCTACTCCTGACTCTCCCGGAATAAGCGCAACACCGGTATCCCTCAGGGGAAAGCGGACCGGGGAGCGCGGTCGCAGCGTAGCTCCTGTGGTCGAAACCCGAGTAGTAGCACCATGGCCAAGGAGTACCCTTATCTCCTCAACAATAATCGGGTTGACCCGATGAAGGTACCAACCCGTAAACGACCCCACGCACCGGGGAAGATGGTCAGCTTCAGGGAACATGAAGTGGGAGCCGGTGTTCCCCTCCGAACGGCGGCCGCGACGACGCGAGGAAGTCAAGGGCCTGAAGTTCGGGGTAGATGCTATATGGTTTTATTCGTCTACCTCTCTGAAGATGCCAAGTTGATTTATGACACCGTGTATCGGAGGTTTAGACGGATGCGGCCGATGTAGCAGATTTCGTCAGATTCCCCCTCGCTTGAGGGGTTTTTGATTGTGGGGACGCTCTTCCCTGCAGGCGCAAGCCCCTGCAGTTAATTACGCTACCGCATCGCGGTAACAACTTTCTCCTTCTCCAGAATTTCACTTCGTGTCGTGGGTGTTTGTTTTGTTTGTGGTTGCCCGTGGATTGTATACGGAGATTGAGTAATGCCGTCGCCCGTAGGACGTGGATTAGTCCAAATCCGTATTTATTTAGATTTGGGTTTGGTGTTTTTAGTTTAAGGATACGTTAGCCGTATTGAGGCTAAGATCAACTTAAACGTTCGTTAAGGATACGTTAGTCCTGTTTGAGACTAAGATCAACTTAACGTGGTGATCTATTTAATATATGGCTGTCAGGACTCATCACCTCTCTGACGTCGTTGAAGGATTACAACGATAGGTGTCAGAGGAGTTCAGAGATGTACCCTTGAACCAAAGTCGATTTGAAGTTTTATAGTTCATTTAAAAGCTTAAGGATACGTTAGCCGTATTTGGGGCTAAGATTAACTTAAACGGGACCGTTTAGATTTGGTAAAAGAGCATTTGGAGGCTCTATTGTTCCAGTTTAGGGACGTAGTGGTCCATGTTCCAGTTTAGGGACGTGGTGGTCCACCATTAGTTTAAGGACGTTTCGGTCCAATATTAGTTTAAGGACGTTTCGGTCCACGAGTTTAAGGACCCCGCAGTCCATATATGTGTGTGGTCGTCGGGACCCGTCACCTCTCTGACGTCGTTGAAGGATTACAACGACAGGTGTCAGAGGAGTTCGGAGATGTACCCTTGAACCGGAGGTAAATTGATTTAAGAGAGCAATCTTGCTCAGTCAATTTAATTTGAGGACTTACGGCCAAAATTGGGCTAAGTCCAGTTGAAAATATTCAACATTTTATTTGCTTTTGCATTGCATTTCTTTTTATTTTTATTTCGGCTCTACCCATAAAAGATGCAGAGTATCAATTTGTTTTGGGCTCTGCCCATTTATAAATGATGCAGAGCATCAATTTTACTTGGGCTCTGCCCTTTTTATTGCTTTGCAATTTATTCTGGCCTGCTAGGTCTTTTTGACTTGGGTCTGGCCCTTTAACAAAAGAAATGCATTGCATTTTTCAGGCGCTTTGCGCCAATCAAAGAGCGCAAGCGCTTATGATGATGACACGTGTCATGCAGCGCAGTGCGCTGCGCTAGTACGCTACGCTTGCGCCGCTGACACGTGGCGCGCACTGGTGAGTTGTGCCAATTTCAGAGAGCAAAGCTCTATTTTAAAAGCGCATAGCGCAAATGGTTCAGATGCTGACACGTGGCGCTCTCTGGTGGCTTGCGCCAGCCCAAGAGCGCAACAATGCAGATTTATAAGTGCAAAGCACTATTAATTTGAGAATCTTTTAGATTCAAGAACCAATGGTTCATAAAAGAAGTGCAAAGCACTATTTGTTTTCTTCGATCTAATGAGAGTCAAAGAAAACAAGTATTTCTTGTTTTTCTTATTTAAAGAACCAGTGGTTCATAAGAAGTACAAAGCACTGTTTATTATGTGAAGATCATTGATCTTGTTCTTAGATCCATGATCTATTAGAAGAAATTTCTTCTATTTTTATGAAGGTTTTTACTTTTTTCTTGAAACTTTTTCAGAATTCTCTCTGTTTGAAACTCTTGATTTCTCAAAAATCTTGATGCCTTTGAATTGAGGTCTAGGGTCCTTTTTATAGTGCCCATAAATTAGTTAAAGAGATGTTTCTCTGAGTGATTTGGGGAATTTTCCCCACCGTTGGATTTTTGATCCAAGGGCTTCTGTTATACAGAAGAAAATCTTCTTGTTTTAACAAGAACAGAAAGATTTCTTTAAAATCTTAATTCTGTTTGGCGCAAATGCCCCAGCGCGTGACACGTGTCAAGCAGCGCACAGCGCAGCGCAACTGCCCTTGCGCATCTGCGCCGACACGTGTCGTGCAGCGCAAAGCGCAGCGCCACTGCGCGCTGCGCTAGCGCATCTGCGCCGACACGTATCGCGCAGCGCAACTGCGCTAGCGCATATACGCCGACACGTGTCGCGCAGCGCAACTGAAGCGTTGCTTCCTTTAATTTTGCTTTAAATAGAGATTTACTCTGATTGGGTGCGTTGCTTTGGGCGCTGCGCTGATATATCTGCGCCTGACACGTGGCGCGTTGCGTCCGGGATTTGAAGCGTTGCTTCAAAATTTGAATTTTGAATTTCCAACAGAACTTTGCTCTGATTGGGGAAACAAATGCCCCCCACCGTTGCGCTCACGTGGCGCGCACGTGAGTGCAGCGGTGGCAAGCTCCTGACCGTTGGATAAAAGGGTGAGCTGAATGGGCGCAAGCGCCTTATAAATAGGACCTCTGGCCTTAAAAAAATCTTCACCCTTTTTCAAGATTTTTGATTTCAACAGAGCTTTGCTTTTGCTTAAGAACTTCAGAGTTTTGCTCATTTCCAAAGTTAGAAACTTTAGGTAAATATCAATTTAAATCAAATTAATTTAAATTAATCTTAACCAAAGAGCTTTGCTTTCACAGATCTTTTGATCTAAAGAGATCTCCATTGGGGTTTCATAAACAGAGCTTTGCTCTCAAAAACTTATAGATCTGTAGAGATCTTGTTCATGGGTTCTAACCCATGAACAGAGCTTTGCCCTTGGATCAACTGTAGGTCTTTTAGATCTGAAAAATGAAGAATTTTTCATAAGTTTTTCATGGATTTTTCAAGATTCCAAAATTTTTAATTCTTTTAAGTGTAAATTTTTTTCTGATGGACCTTTCCATTATTACCATAGAACTATACTCTTTTAAGGAATTTTATTCCTTTGAGGCCAGAATTTGACAAGTGTCATTCTGTGACAGAGCTTTGCTCTTAAAGAGGAGATTTTCTCCTTGTCTCTAGGGATTCCCCACTGATGAGAATATTCTCTTAGGGATCTTTTCTTTAACTGACAGTCTTACCCAATGATGAGGCTGTCTTATTAAATAAGGCATTTTCATCCAGATTTTGTGGGTCCCCATTTGGTCCCCTACCCACTGCACTGCAGTGTAGTGTGATTAATTTTAATTTAATTAATTTTTAAATTCAGTTAATTGAAAATTTTTAAACGCCAAACGTTGGAATTGCAGCACTAACGGCTAATTTCTGTTCATTTGCAGCGATCATGTCTCTCGACACCTCGTTCCCGTTTGTTCGTTCAGAGGAGGGATTTCCCGAAGTGCCCTTGGACCGTGACGTCTTGGCTATGATTAAGGACCACGACCCAGAATATAAGCATCTCCACCTTTAGGGTCGTGGTATAACCAGATTATCATGGATCGACGGAGCTTCACGTGCGCCGTACCGTCAGAACCCATCACGGCGATTCATTACGCCACCCCACCCTCGGTGCAATATGCCGTGGAGATGGTTGATTGGACCTCGAAGGGCTTTCTTTATCCCGCCATAGATGCGATTCCGGTCCAGCGTCCTATGGTTTTGGATATCTTAGGACGCCGTATTTGTCAGGGCGAGGCGCGACCTTGGGGGCAATCATATAACATTGGTCTGATCCCCCGCCACCCGATCGGTTATCTGCCGTGGGCCCGGTACATCCTGTCGACGAAGAAGTCGCAGTTGATAAGGTTAGGATTGTACACCGCGGTGTACGTCTCTCTGTTCCAATATCCCACGCTCCCCACCTGGTGGTTCAAGGCCTTCCTGGTGCAGTGGAACATTCCTACCCACACTTTCCTCGCCATGGATCGGGAAGTGTCAATCTCTCTGGAAGAGTTTACGGAGGTATCCGGTTTACCGGTTATAGGAGAACACTATGAGGAGTTGTTCCCGACAGACGAGTACGTCTTCGGTGCTAAGCCGGTGGTAAGGGGGCTCACGCCGGAGAATGCTGTTCAACACCAATTCCCAAGCTTGATTAAAGTGTTGAATATCTATGAGTCCCTTTTTATCGAACATGGGAGTCGAGGAGTTAACTTTGAGGATTTCATCACTCGGTTCCTTCGCCCAAGCGTCCTCTCATCAGAAGCTGCCAAGTTCGCTACCCTGGATGACCCTTTCGGTCTAGGTGTGGACAACCTGCCGGAGAAGGAGATAGACCAAAAGGGTTTTTTTCTTCCGGACTTCCCGACTATGCCTTTTGCAGAAATTGCGGCCCCCGGGATGGACGAGGAGGCCTTTTTCTTAGGATTTCTCAGGTTGTGGCTGAGTTGGTTTGCAATCCCAATGCACTCTCACCATATGTGGCCTTCTGTCTTTTACCCATCCCACCGGATGGCCATCGGGGTAAAGGTGGCCGTTGGGATCGCTGGCTTGGCACACCTATATCATGGCCTCAGTCGAGCAGCGGATGCTAATGAGCCCGGGGTACTGCACGTGGTCTTCCCGATGCACTATTTTGTATCGTGGCTCGAGCTACACACGGCGGGTGTCTTCGGCATGCACAAAAGGCCCTCGTTCTTCGACAAGTGCGGTTTCCCTCGCATTATACAGCTGATCGGCGCATCAATTATAACCCCATCACCACGGAACGCCAGGGGTTTACTCCTTCGCTCTCACACCGTTGGAGCCGGGGTGTCCTTTATTGACAAGGTGTTGACTATTGGAAAGGCGTCCACCACAGCGGTGCGACCATTACAAGACTCCTTTAAGGATGGAGCCTCAGTTTTGACGGCCCGGGAGACCCTTCACTTATACTCTATCAGACCGGGCTTCCTAGTCTTCAGGCAGAATGGTGCAGCGATTTTCATGAGTTATAACCCGCATCGTTTTGCTCAACAACTGGGCTACGATCAAGGGATCCCCTTGGAAGCTTTCCTGCTGGAACCCGCTACCACTGAAGAAGGGATGGAGAACGCGCTGCAACATTTCATGCGCCTGAATACGGGTTCTCATTTTTTTATCAGTGCACCGGCTTGCGCTCCACGACTCCTCAACGTATACAAGACTGGTACAATCATACAACAGGAGCCATTATAAAGGAGGAAAGGCGATTGCTGGTCGACCGTAAGGGTGCGCCTCCAGGCAGCGACCGCAACGCTCCTTTGGTTCCTAGGACTCCAGTAGTTGCTCCTCTAAAAGAGGTTAGAACCGGGCCATCGTGTGCGCAAAGTCCTCCGCACGGATTGCCGCTCTCCGATATTACAGATGCAGCTCCAGCGCCCTGTGCTCCAGTGGAGACAGTGGTTGTAGCCTCGCCGGAGTCTGGCGTGGGTGCAGATATCGGGACCCGCCGTCCTAAGGTGGCTGCTAAGCGTAGGTCGATCCCACGTGCACCTAGGGTCGGAGGGCAGAAGAAAAAGAAGTCGCTCTTCGCTGCAGACGTCGCGTTCGGTCAGGAACCCCACGCTCCCTATGCCGAGGGCCTGAGTGAATATAGTACTAACGAGGGATTAGTCATGTCGCCGACGGATGATACAGACTTGGAGGCCGCTCTCGAAACTTCAGCGTGGTTGGCAAGGCATGACGCATGGCTGGCTAAGCTTGCGGATTCAGGTAATCACTAGTTGCATTTTCTATTGCATCATATCTTTATTATTGCCTTTGACTAATATTTTTCCTTCTTTTCTTCCAACAGGCATCACCACTGAAGAAGCCATTGCCGCTTCACTCAAGACCTTCCAAGAGGAGGAACGCCTTAGAGCGTCTTTAGGCCTCAGTAAGTTTCGATTCATCAAGTTTTTATTCTCCTTGTGTTATGGTCAATCTAATCTCTCCCTTTTTTATTGCAGAAACCTTAATGTCGTTCCCGCCAAGTGACGCAAATGTTTTGCCAGCTGCCGATGTTCCTGCTTCTTCTAGGCTACTGCAGGAGGTTCGTCTTGAAGAGCTGATGAGAGATGCCTTAAAGGCTCTGGAGGCATTTTTAAATGAGGACGACGACGCTTCAATGAAGGAAGCGTCAAAGAGGTCCATTGTGACAGACCGGGAGGAACGGAAGCGGTCGAGGCGCGAAGTAAAGGCACGCAGGGCTGCCTTGGCCATTGGAGCGGGCCCAAGCACCATCCCTCGTGCCGACACCCCGTCAGAAGAGCCCTCGGTCGCCCTGTCTACAGCTCATAGACAGGCGATCCGCGCCAACAGAGAGGCTAACGACAAGTCTACCTCAGGTAATACTTCTTTCAGAATTTTGTTATAAGACTTATAAAGCTGTCGGTTCTTATATGTTCTACCCTCCAGGGCCAAGCCCAACCGAGGGGGAGGCGGAGACTGTCGAACCTGAGGGGCTGAGGGGAGAGACATTGGTCGAGCCCGAGTCAGTGGCGGATGACACAGCTGGGATTGCTGGGCCCGAGGTAGTGGCCGACGAACTGGTCATGTCCACTATGCCTGAGCAAGCGATTGTTGCTGAGCCCGAGGTAGCAGCGGGCGGAGTGCCTGAGGCTGATGACCTTGTGGTGACGGCGGACGAGATAACCGTGACTGCTGAACCCGAGGGAATAGCCAGTGAGGTGGCCATGATTCCTGAGGACGAGCCAACCGCTCCTTCTCAGGAATCTGGAAATGCTCCAGTCATAGCCCTCCTCGCCTATGGTCCCCCGCCATCTCCAGGTCTTGCGAGCACGACAACGGTTCCCATTGAATCGGGTGATGAGACCACGGGCAGTGGCCTCATGTCGATGGAGGAGGGAGTCGCCTCCATTTCGGCCGGCAGCTCATTAGGTAAATCCCAAGTTACTGTCCTCTTTATCTTACAATCTTTTCTGACAAGTTCATATTTGTTCGTAACGCAGGTGCAGCCAGTGCCGATGCGCCATTGCTCGAGGGAGCACCTTCAACTACTGCCTTGGCAGTGGTCACCTCTCAGCCCTCTCTCATACCAGGAAGGTATGTGTTTGCAACTTATTAATCTTATCTTTCAGACGTATAATTTGTGTACTAAAGTCATATTGTCATGCCTTTCAGGAGTGCTTTTTGACCATCTTTATCAGGTGTTGCTCCCACACTTCTCCTTCCCATCTGAACTCGCTTCTTCCTCTGGTGGCGCTGGTGAGTATGTTTTCCTATTGATATCTTTCTTTTTTGTTGATGAAATTACTTCTAACCTTTTTTCTCATCTCGATTGCAGTGTTACAGATTGAAGGAGGGGATAAAAGATCGGCTGCGCCACCGGCCCTTCCGGCCTTGCCACCTGTCTCAGCTGGTACGGCGACTATCACATTGATAACTCCCCCCTCTTTATTTTCTGTACTGTTATCTGATCACATCTTGTTTCTTTTCAGCTGTCGTTCCAGTCTCGGCGCCCTTCGAGCCTCGCATTATAATGCCGGCGGGTCTTTATCTGAGGCGTCCATCTTCGAAAGGTGCCGCGAATAGTCTGCGCATGTTGAGTGACTACGTCGAGGAACTCGACGTTGAAACTCCAACATCTGCAGCAGACTTCTCTACGGCGGTTAACCCGATGATGGTGATACTTGTGAACTTTCATGACGAGGGCATCATCGCATCTTGGGTTAACCATTGCAGGGAGATCGAGGCCCACCTGCATCAGCTGGAGTCGATGCACCCCGCTCCTGAGACCTTAGCCGCAAGTAATCAAAGAGCAGCGTGGATTGAGCAGAGCGTTTCTTACTTCCGCCATCTCGAAAAAGAAGTCATTTCAAGGCGTAAGGAGCACGGTGAGACTTCGAGCAAGTCTGCCCAACTGCATGCTCGGGTGGAGGCCAATGCTGCACGGCTGAAGGTTGTCTTTGAGGGCCTTCTGCAATGTCTTTCCGAAGGGTTATCATTGAGGCAACAGCTTGACGTTGTCGAACGGGATGCACCTAGCCAGGAAGCAGCCCAGAAGGCGGCCGAGGAGCAACTTTCATCTTTTTTACAGCGGCAGGCCCAGGTGGAAGCGGAGGTGGCCGCGGCAGCCACTCAGGAGGAGGCGCTGAAGGAAGTGCGAGAGCGGCTTGCGGATTTGTTAAAGACACTTCCTCCTCAGTAGCTATCCCTCTTTGTATCGTTTGTACTTGTAAATAAAAAATGTATATATATATATATATATTTTATTCTTTAGCACAATGTATCCTGTACTCAATCAAGTTTATGAATAAAAGATACACATTTTTTGTAATGTCTTGTGCTATTTCTTTGCTTTTTCTTTTCTTATTATCAGCATGCTGTCACAATTAGCAGATAATAGAGTAAGCACCTTGATTTCTTTACGAGATAACGATGGCTTAGGCCACAGGTTCAGATCTGCCGCCTATGACTTTTCAACTCTATAAGCCGTGAGGGTCTCACAGAGACTTTTCTCCCTACGGATCGAGAGAATCTCGTAGGTGGGTTTTCTCCTTAGGAATCGTGAGGATTCCTAAGTGTGTTTTCTCTTATAAGTCGTAAGGATCCTATAAGAGAATTTTTCCCTCTTACGAGTCGAGAGGACCCGTAAGCGGTTGTTTCCCTACTTGTCGAAACTCGACTTTGGAGAGTGAGACCCGTGAATAGTATGCAAGAGACCGTTTTAGATCGACTTGCAGGGTCCCATTGTTCTGGAAGCAAGTTTTTTAGTCCCTGCTGCCTGAGGCTTCATCTTGCAAGTTGAGACGAATCGGGAATTTTCCCGTGGAGACACTGGTTTCTCTGCGAGCCGACGCGAATCAGGAGGCTCTCGTCAAGGACGCTGGTATCCTTGAGTTGAGGTATTTTCCAGAGATTATTTGTTTCCCTGGTGTTGAAACGAGTCGAGAATTTCCCACGGAGGCACTGGTTGCTCTGCGAGTCGATGCGAATCAGGGGGCTCTCGTCAAGAATTGTTTGTTTCCCTGAGTTGAGGTATTTGCCAAGGATTATTTATTTCCCTGGTGCCAAGGATTATTTGTTTCCCTGGTGTTGAAACGAGTCGAGAATTTTCCACGGAGACACTGGTTGCTCTGCGAGTCGACGCGGATCAGGAGGCTCTCATCAAGGATTGTTTGTTTCCCTGAGTTGAGGTATTTGCCAGGGATTATTTGTTTCCCTGGTGCCAAGGATTATTTGTTTCCCTGGTGTTGAAACGAGTCGAGAATTTCCTACGGAGGCACTGGTTGCTCTGCGAGTCGACGCGGATCAGGAGGCTCTCATCAAGGATTGTTTGTTTCCCTGAGTTGAGGTATTTGCCAAGGATTATTTGTTTCCCTGGTGCCAAGGTTTATTTGTTTCCCTGGTGTTGAAACGAGTCGAGAATTTCCCACGGAGGCACTAGTTGCTCTGCGAGTCGACGCGGATCAGGAGGCTCTCATCAAGGATTGTTTGTTTCCCTGAGTTGAGGTATTTGCCAAGGATTATTTATTTCCCTGGTGTTGAAACGAGTCGAGAATTTCCCACGGAGGCACTGGTTGCTCTGCGGGTCGACGCGGATCAGGAGGCTCTCATCAAGGATTGTTTGTTTCCCTGAGTTGAGGTATTTGCCAAGGATTATTTATTTCCCTGGTGTTGAAACGAATCGAGAATTTCCCGCGGAGACACTGGTTTCTCTGCAAGTCAACGCGAATCAGGAGGCTCTCATCAAGGATTGTTTGTTTCCCTGAGTTGAGGTATTTGCCAAGGATTATTTGTTTCCCTGGTGCCAAGGATTATTTGTTTCCCTGGTGTTGAAACGAGTCGAGAATTTCCCACGGAGGCACTGGTTGCTCTGCGGGTCGACGCGGATCAGGAGGCTCTCATCAAGGATTGTTTGTTTCCCTGAGTTGAGGTATTTGCCAGGGATTATTTGTTTCCCTGGTGCAAGGATTATTTGTTTCCCTGGTGTTGAAACGAGTCGAGAATTTCCTACGGAGGCACTGCTTGCTCTGCGAGTCGACGCGGATCAGGAGGCTCTCATCAAGGATTGTTTGTTTTCCTGAGTTGAGGTATTTGCCAAGGATTATTTGTTTCCCTGGTGCCAAGGATTATTTGTTTCCCTGGTGTTGAAACGAGTCGAGAATTTCCCACGGAGGCACTGGTTGCTCTGCGAGTCAACGCGGATCAGGAGGCTCTCATCAAGGATTGTTTGTTTCCCTGAGTTGAGGTATTTACGAAGGATTATTTGTTTCTCTGGTGTTGAAACGAGTCGAGAATTTCCCGCGGAGACACTGGTTTCTCTGCAAGTCGACGCGAATCAGGAGGCTCTCATCAAGGATTGTTTGTTTCCCTGAGTTGAGGTATTTGCCAAGGATTATTTGTTTCCCTGGTGCCAAGGATTATTTGTTTCCCTAATGTTGAAACGAATCGAGAATTTCCCACGGAGGCACTGGTTGCTCTGCGAGTCGACGCGGATCAGGAGGCTCTCGTCAAGGATTGTTTGTTTCCCTGAGTTGAGGTATTTGCCGAAGACACTGGTTTCTTCGGAGTTGGGATGGACTGTTGAGATTTGACTTCGTTTTCTGGTGAAGCCTATTGGGAAAGTATGGTTCCCTTTTTATTTGCGCCCTTGGATTGTATACAGGGATCGATGTGATCTCAGCTGTAGGGCCAAAGTTTTATCATTTCTTTTTTTTTTGTTCTATTTCCGCGATGCTCTACCATTTCAGCTTTTATATCGCGAAGGTCGCGATTGCCCAATCATTTCGGCTATTATTCGCGGTGCCCAATCATTTCGGCTATTTATTTTATTTTCACTCACTGCTTTTGATTGCGAGTTGCCCAATCATTTCGGCTATTTTGTATGCATGCGTTTTTACTTGCTGCTTTTTATTGCAAGTTGCTCCATCATTTCGGCTATTTCGTATGCATGCATTTTTACTTGCTGCTTTTTATTGCAAGTTGCCCCATCATTTCGGCTATTTCGTATGCATACGTTTTTACTTGCTGCTTTTATTGCAAGTTGCCCCATCTTTTCGGCTATTTCATATGCATGTGCGGCCTACTGGCTTTTCGCTGTAAACCGATTTCGGCATCAGCACCGCTACAACTGGGATATTACCAGGAGCGAATCATCATCTGCTTATGTCGATGTCGAACAAAGGTGGCTTAGCGACCAGGGTTAGGGTCCTGTTGACTAAGGCTTTTGACTTCATGAGCCGTAAGGGTCTCACGAAGTTATTTCTCCCTACAAGTCGTGAGGATCTTGTAGGTGTATTTTCTCCTTAGGAATCGTGAGGATTCCTAAGTGTTCGTTTCCTCTGTAAGTCGTAAGGATCCTACAGGAGGGTTTTCTCCTCATAAATCGAGAGGATTTACAAGGGTTGTTCACTATGCGAACATATCCCCAGTCACGGATGGGACTTGGTTAAGGAAATGTTTATTCGCGCCCGTGGATTGTATACAAGGGTCAGTATTGAACCACTTGTAGGGCAGTATTGGAAGTTGTGGGGGTTGCTTAAGCACAGGTTTAGGTCTCTGTAACTTAAGACTTTCAAATCTTATGAGCCGTGAGGGTCCCATAAGAGAGTTCTCCTTACGAGTCGTGAGGGTCCCATAAGAGAGTTCTCCTTACGAGTCGTGAGGATCTCGCAAATGTATTTTCTCCTTAGGAATGGTAGGGATCCCTAAGTGTGTTGTTCCCTTGTGAGTCGTAAGGATCTCACGCGGGTGGTTTCTCCTTACAAGGTCAAAAGGACCCTATAAGTGTCTTTTAACGAGATTGCGCCCTTTCGGGTTTTCACAAACACTCGCCGGTAGTCGTGCTGTTTTTACTCATGGAGCCCTTTCGGGTTTTCATCCGTGCCCATTTTGCTTATGGACATACCGTTTTTTTTATATTCTTTTTATTTTCTTCTTTTTTTTACGAGGTCGCGCCCTTTCGGGTTTTCACGGACACTCGCCGGTAGCCTTGCTGTTTTTACTCACGGAGCCCTTTCGGGTTTTCATCCGTGCCTTTTTTGCTTATGGACATACCGTTTTTATCATCATTTTTTTATATTTTCTTTTTCTCTTTTTTTTATTCATCTCGTCAGCCTAAGGATGCTGCGGTAGTAGTTTAAGGACGTTTCGGTCCGTTATTAAGAAGGCTAGCTACTGCTTGTAAATCTTGAGCTTAGGAAGATAGCGAGCGGACATAGTCGTCGTCATCTATCATTGACCTAGGCTGTAGCTCATTAAGCGTAGTATTTTTTTAGGAAGCGACCGTTTATTGGCCTGAAAGGCCTTTCACCGTGCATGTCCATGAGTAGATAGACCCCACCCTGGTAAGCTTTATCTATGATGTACGGGCCTTCATAGTTTGGCTCGAATTTTCCCCGCTTGGCGCGATTTGGGAGCATAGGCCTTTTGACCATTAGCACAAGTTCGCCTTGGCGGAATGTCCTCGGTCGGGTTAATCTTTCATATGAGCGCGTCATCTTTGCTTTATAAGCTTCCAGATTTTGTTGTGCTATGAGCCGGGTTTCATCAAGGGCATCAAGCTCCTCAAGCCGAAGGTGAGCATTTTCTTCGTCCGTCAGCTCGTAGTGGACTGCCACTCGCAGAGAGGGTAACTCTATCTCGAGGGGGAGTACTGCTTCCATACCGAATACCAACGCGTACGGCGTTGTGTTCGTGGCCGTCTTGAACGTGGTTCGATACGCCCAGAGAGCTTCTTGCAGTCTCTCATGCCAGTCCTTCTTATTTCGGGACACTGTTTTCTTCATGATCTTTGTCAAGCTCTTGTTGAAGGCCTCAGCTAGACCATTAGCTCGCGGATTATAAACCGAGGAATATCTCCAGTCTATATTATGTTGTTGCGCGAAGCGACTGATCTTGTGGCTTCTGTAAGCTGGCCCGTTATCGGAGATGATCCGTCGCGGAGTTCCAAACCGATATATGACGTGCGTCTTGAAGAAGTGGAGGATATTCTCCGTTTTCACTTCTCTCAACGGTACTGCTTCTGCCCATTTGGAGAAGTAGTCAGTCGTTGCAAGGATGAATCGATGTCCCCTGGACGATACTGGTTTGATAGGGCCGACTATGTCAGTCCCCCACATTTCGAATGGCCAGCTAGCCATCGTTGGATGGAGTGGATTTGGATGCTGGTGGATGAAGTCTCCATGGATTTGGCATGAGTGGCACTGCTTTGCATACTCAAGGCAGTCTTGAATCATCGTGGGCCAGTAGTAGCCCATCCGTTTAATCTTCATCTTCATCTTTGGGCCTGCCTGGTGAGAACCGCAGAGTCCGTCATGAACTTCCTGAACGACCCTTTCCGCTTCGTCAGGCCCCAGGCATCTCAGCCACAGAGAATCAAACGACCTCTTGTATAGAGTATCATTGACGAAGGCGAAAGACAGAGCCCGTTTCATGAGCTGATGTCTTGTGGAAGCATCTTCGGGCATTCGATGGGACTTAAAGTAGTCTATGAAGACTTCCCTCCAGTCCTCAGCCTTTTCTCGTTCTTTTATTTGTAAGGTCGTCTGCTCAGTCGCTCCCTTTTCCTCGGATGATTCCGGAGGTACTTCTGCTGGGGCAAGCACCCGACGGCTTTGTACCACGATTCTAACGTCATCGAGGTTCTCGTCAGCCAGTTCTTTAGCAAGTTTGGCCAACGCGTCTGCTTTGCTGTTTTCCGCGCGCGGTATGCTTTCTAAAGTATAGGAGGGAATTTGGGTCAACAGTTGTTGCACATTTTCACCGTACTTCACCAACTCCGGTTTGCACGTTTGGTAGTCACCGTTTACTAGATTAACGACCAGTTGAGAATCTCCGTATATGAGGAGGTTTCCAATTCCCATGTCAATGGCGATCTCGAGGCTTGCTATTAAAGCTTCGTATTCGGTTTCGTTATTTGTCCTCGGCTATGTTAAGGAGAAAGTGAAGCGCATTATCCCTCCTTGTGGAGTCACGAAGATGAGGCCTACCCCCGATTTGATTATAGGGTTACCTTGTTTGCGCTTTTTAATGGAAGATGCTCCATCGAAATAAAGTTCCCATTGGGTATCACCACCGTCGATCGCATCAAACGCATGTTCGTCTGGAAGATCGCAATTTAGAGGAGAATCGGTGGCTATCGGATGCTCAGCGAGGAATTCGGCGATGGCCTGGCCTTTGACTGCCTTGAGAGGTTGATATGTTATCGAGAATTCCATCAAGAGCAGGGCCCATTTAGCGAGTCGTCCCGTCAATATGGCCTTCGACATCAAGTATTTAAGAGGGTCCACCTTTGAAATGAGACGGACCTCATGTGCCAACGCATAGTGCCTGAGCTTTGTTATCGCGAAGATTAATGCCAGGCAGTGTTTTTCGATGGGGGAGTAGTTGCTTTCTGCCCCCAGTAGAACTCGACTTAAGTAGTAGAGTGCTCTTTCCTTCCTTTGATCGTTCTTTTGTGCCCATAATGCGCCTAAGGAACCTTCGAGGGCGGTTGTATAAAGAATGAGGGGTTTTCCCTTAACCGGAGCAGCCAATACTGGCAGGTTCTACAGGTATTGCTTGATCTCGTCTAGCGCGCTTTGGCATTTTTGGTCCCAGACGAACGGGGTTCCCTTCTTCATCAAGTGGCTGTAAGGACGGCATTTTCCTGAAAGGTTGGCTATAAATCTCCGTATATACGCGAGCTTCCCTTGGAGAGATCGCAGCTGTTTGAGAGTTCTTGGCGGAGGCATTTCCATGATCGCCTTGATCTTTGACGGATCTATCTCGATACCCCGGTGTCGGACGATGAATCCCAGGAATTTGCCTGAGGAAACTCCGAATGCACACTTGAGAGGGTTCATCTTCAAGTTGTATTATCGAAGGTGTTGAAACACGGTCTTTAGATGCTCGAGATGCTTCTCGTATGATTTGCTTTTCACCACGAGGTCGTCGATATAGCATTCGACGATTTCGTGTATGAGGTCATCGAAGATCTTCGTCATGGCCCTTTGATAGGTGGCACCGGCATTCTTTAAACCGAAGGGCATTACCTTGTAGCAGAATATACCCAAAGGAGTCCTGAAGGCGGTGTGTTTCTGGTCTTCGGGATGCATCTTTATCTGATTGTAACCTGACGAGCCGTCCAAGAAGGAGAAAACCTCATGAGTGGACGTATTGTCTATCATCAGTTCGGCGACCGGCACTGGGAAATCGTCCTTCGGGCAGGCTTTATTGAGATCCTGGAAGTCTACGCATATGCGCACTGTCCCATTTTTCTTCATCACCGGGACGATGTTGGCGATCCATTTAGGGTATTGAACCTCCTGAATAAAGCCAGAGTCGATCAGCTTCTTGACCTCGGCGTTGATGCTCATCTCAAGCTCGAGCCGCATTCTTCTTGGTGCCTGTTTGACTGGCTTGACGTCCGGAGATATCGCCAATTTATGCACAGCAATTTCTGGATCTAATCCCGGCATTTCGGAATAGTTCCATGCGAAGCAATCTCTGTGCTGCATAAGCAGGACTTTTAATAAAGCCACATTCTCTTCAGACAGCAGCTCACTAATGAATGTCGGTCGCGGGTCATTCACCGTCCCCAACTCAATTTTCTTGAGGTTATCCGCCGTGGTATGGATTCCATCTTCCCGCTCTTTCGGTGCTGGTGGAAACTCTGAGATCACCTCATCGTTGCTATTTTCGAAGCACCAGGAAAGGTCATCCATGTTCTCGGGCTCTTCTTTTAATGTTGTTATCACGTGACAAGTACAAATTCGCTTTCAATCCCAATGTGGAACTGGTTCTTCTTCCGTGACTTTGGGTTCGTGCTTCTGTGGTGGTGCTACCTTCCAGTTGTCGGACAGAGCGAACTTGCCAAGCTGATACTGATCTTCGACCCAATTCTTGAAGGTGAAGCAGTCTTCGAGAGGATGCCCTACCACTCGGTGGTAAAAGCAATAGTCTGGATGTGAGACCTCGCCTGCTTGTTCAGGGTGTTTAGACTCCGGCAGTGTAAGCATTTGATGTTTTAGAGCGAGGTCAAGTATTTTCTTGGTCTTGTCCCAAGGAAAAGAGTATGCTCGACCCATTTTTCTCATAAGGGATAGATCGGAACCACTCGATTTTTGCTTGAGTGGCCTCTTAGACCCGCTTCGTTGCTGTTGAGCGTCTTTTTCGCGTTTCGACTTGCTTCTTCCTCTGCGTTGAGCCTTCTTCATAACAGGTTGACAAGGAGTGGCATTTTCATCTTTCTCGGCCCGTTGGAGGAGGCGTTGTGTTTTGGCTTTCTCGTAGATGACCATTTCGCGGTTATGGCCGTCTCGGAATTTTTGACCAGCTTCCCTTATAAGTTTGTCCATTTGTTCTTCGAACGACGGACTGGGTACCTTCGCATCTGGAACTTTCACTGGTTCAGGATTAGCGTCCTCCTGCTGAACGTCCGCTTCTTCATCGAAGTCATACACGACGTAGCAACCGTTTAGTAGCTCTTGTTTCTTGGACCGGATGTATCCTAGCCCTTTTGTCTCCATTCTTCCATTAGACAGTTTGCGTTGAGTCCCAGGAACGTTCCAGACTTTGTCATAGAACTTGGCTTTTCGAACGGTCTGCTTGAAGGATATCCCCTAGCGCTTCAGTAACCTCTTCAAGCCTTCTGTATGATATCTGGGGAGACGAATGGGTTGAAGCCTGTCAAGCGTAGGATCCGCGCCATGCCAGATTTCTTTCTCCACTCTGGTTTCTTCAGAGCGGTATAATAGAATTTCTTTTTCGCTTTTTCACCTGGGAGGGATATAGAACGTTTGCAGCTCTTCTACATTGTAAATATCAAGTGCATCCAGTTCTTTACGGTGTTTAAGCGGCACCTTGGCGACTTGTAGACTTTGTTCTTCGTTAGCGGGCATTCGTATTGAAGGCCGAGCCGAGAATATAGTATGGACCTCATCTTCCGAGTCACTACCAAAGATCAATGTAGGAGCAGATGGTCCCGGCTTGTTGTATTGGGGTGGACCCGAATAAACTATCTTCTCTTCCTCCTCGGTGTCACTCCCGAAAATAGGGATGGTGGCGTTAGCTTTGTTCTCCGGCTTGTGACACCTCTCCGTGTCTTCGAAATCCGGTAAGAAGTATTTGGCATCTTCATATTTGCGGACCTCATTCACGGAGAACGGGTTCAGTTCTTCCGCCACGGTATACTCGAGACCATCCTTAGCGTATTTCATACACTGATGTTGTGTAGAAGCGATGACGTTGTACTCGTGTAACCACGGTCGGCCGAGCAGAGCGTTGTAGCATGTCTTGGCATCTATGACGTGGAACTTAATGTCCGTGACGAGTAGCCCGAAGCGTAGCGTCAGTATCACAGACCCAAGAGTTCTTGATGACTGGGAGTCGAACCCGGAGATAGTGATCTTGTCCCGAGCAAGGTGCTGCACGCTCATGCAGATTTCTTTTAACACCCGCACATTGAGGAGGTTAACGGAGGATCCATTATCGATCAGGATTTTACCTATTTTTATATCGTGACATTATCCTGAGACATAAAAGGGGCGATTGTGTTCGCACGTCCCAAGGAGAAGGTCTTCATCACCAAAAGCGACATCGGCCGTGTGCACTTCCTCCAATTCATCTTTCATCTTTTCCTCGGCCAGGAAAGCTTGGAATTGCTCCGTATCCTGCAATGCCTTGACTAACGAATCTCTCGCCTCCTTTGATAGCAAAAGGGCATCGAGAATGCTGAGCTGTGAGGGTAGCTTCCTCAGATGCGCTAAGACGTTGTAATCCACCTTATTTCTCTTCGGCGGGTCCTTGGCACTTAGCTCCTCCACAACTTGGTCATCTAAGATGATATCTTCAGGGACCTTCTCTTTTCCCTTATCTTTTCTAGTTGAGGGTCCGAGATTCTTTTCGGGGAGCGTGCGATTACGTAGCCGGATATTTTCGCAGACCTTTGGCTCTTCTTCTTTTCCCGAGGTGGACTCTTTAAAGAGAGGGGCAAGCTCCAGCTCCTCCTCAGAATCGCTCCCGAATGTAGGCACCTGTGATCCCCCGGCGTTAACCATGCGACAATCACCGGTAGTTCTGTTAAACCCTTCGGTCATATTTTTCCGCTCCCGACGAGTTTTACGTTTCTCCCGCTTAAAATGTTGTCGATGAGCAACATATCCTTGCCACCATCTATTGAAAGCTTTGCACTCTTCAGTGGGGTGCAAAACCTTCTGATGATATAAGCAATAGGAGGGGTGCATTTCCATCTCACCAGTAATGTTTCCTTCGGAGGAGGGTAGCTTCATGCCCATTGATATGGCCTTAGCAAACCTTTTCCTCATCTTGAATTTGCTTTTGTCCGTAGTGGATGTATTTTGCTCCAGCGGGAGTATCTCAATTCTTTCGTCAAGGCGCTGGCGCTTGGCCCTTTCAAATATGACCGCCTCGCGTTCTCGATCAGCTTTACTTTTCAACCGAGCTTCATTAAGGAATGCGTCAATTACCTCATCTGATGGTACCGGAATTTTTGGTTCGGTATCTGCCCCCAGCTTTTCAGTGCAAGGAGTCTCCTCATTGTTTATGAACGAATGGGAAATCACATGACAGCTCGCCACGTATTCTTCAGATTCATCAGATGAACTTTCTCCCTCATCTTCCTCTTGAAAAACATGATTGAGGAACTCTTGGAATGAAATGAGAGTCCGTGCCTTCTGGTTGTATTCCTCCAGCGCGTCAATTTGTTTTCGCAAGTCCGTGCGCTTGTCACCAGGCTTCACGGGCTTCTTTGACTTATTTTTCTTCTTCTTTGAAGATTTCGACGGCTGGTTATGAATGCTGCGGCCACCTCCATCGATCTTTTGTGTTGGACGAGGCTTCAACATCCCTTCAATGATCTGCGACTCCAACGGGTTCTTCCACTTGATCGCTGGGCATTCCTGAAGGTCGTTCAGCATTTTCTTTGTCTTAGCTGATAATACAACCTCCCAAGGAGCTTCTTCAACGACGGAGCATGTTGCCCCCGGCGTATTTATCCCCTTAGATGTGTGGGACTGCGGGGGATTCACCTTCCATTTATCAGATAACGTGAACTTTCATCGTCGGTACTGGTCTTCGAGCCAATTTTTGAAGACATAGCGATCTTCGATCGGATGACCCGGTACTCGATGATAAGGACAGTAGTTGGGCTCATTGACATCACTTGGTTGCGACGGACATTTTGGATCCGGCAGATTTATGAGTCGGTTGCGTAACGCCAGCTCAAATAACCTCCTCGTTTTATCTCGGGGAAAAGAGTAAGAACGTCCTAGCCTCTCCTCAAGGGCCACGTACGGACGTGTATTATTTTGACGAACAACCGGCTTCGAGTCGCTCGGTTGTTGTTGAGCATTAGCGACAACGATCGCTTTTCCCTTCCCCTTGTCATTTCGGGAGTCCGGCTTTGGAAGAGGGGGTTTATGGTCCATCTGATCCATTTGCGCTAGCTTGTCAATCAAGGTCTGGAAGGTAGTCGGCTTGAAAAACATCATAAATTGCGAGATGGTTGCTTGCGGATCAAGGGTTCCCACAAACACACCCACTGCGGGAGCTTCTTCAATGCGCTGCTCGCACTTCGACCATAAGTTTTGCCACCGTATAGCATATTGGACCCTTGTCTCGCCTGGCTTTATCCTGGCGTTAATCAGTGCCGTCATCGGGGTATGTTCACTGGCGCTTGCAAAACGTTGAGTAAACAACAGCTCCATCTCCGCGAAGGTCTTGATAGAGTCGTTCGGGAGCTCAGAGTACCACTCGAACGCCGTATCTGATAAACTTCCAACAAACTGGCGAAGCAACAGCTTGTCATCACCGCCGGTGTTGCCGCAGAGTGCCCTGAACTGGGCAACATGCTGGTGAGGATTGCCCGTCCCCTTGTAGACATGGAACTTGGGAATTATGTAACCGGGCAGGTACTTGATTTGATCGTACCAACTTGGATATGGCCGCCCTATTTTTACGACCTGGCCGGCTGCTTCAGTCGCATGATGAACCCGTATTTGTTGGGCTATGTACTTGTCCAAGTCAGCTTTGGAGATTGTCTCTTCTTTAGCTGCTGACAGAGCTGGCGGAGGATTTGACGTCTCTCCCCTATCGTCTTCAAGGACGATCGGGGGATCTTCGGCCGGAGGATCTTGTTGGATCATTATCCCCACCATGTCTTGGAACAGGAGGCCCATACGCTTTATGTTGGCTGCTTGTTCAGCAGCCTCTTTATCCTTCTTCTCCAATATTCGTCGAAGGAATTCGGCGTCAGTTTCTTGCTCCTGACGTTCATCCGAGGACGTTTCAGGGCTTTCTTTAGGCCCAGTAAGTGCGGCCATAGCGTTCATCATCTCTTGGAGCTTCTGTTGCTGCTCCTGCGCTTTGGTCACTGATCGCGTAAGCGGTCGATGACCCGTAGATATGCGACTGTCCTCCTTACCAGACGCCACGTAGACGGTATGAACTATAATGCCCCCTGACTTAGGGCGTTTGGGTTCACCACCTTTGATATTCGCCGCGGGCGCAGGGGTTTTCTCCGGCCTTCTTCTTTTGTGGGCCGTTGAAGTTGAAGGGGCCGTTGCAGTAGGCACCCTAGCGATTGTTGTCCTCTGCTGTTTAATAGGACGGTACTTTTCTTTTTGCACCTTCGTCTTCTTTTGTTGACGAGAGTGATCTGGGTCGATCACGGAGTCTTGAACCCTTCGCCAAACCTTGTATATTTTTTAGGACAGCCGTTGAGGGGGTTGTTCTTGCTTTGTTTTCGGAACTTTCTCCACGGGCGGAGGAGATCTTTTCAATGTAGCGGTTGGAGAGTTCTTACGTACCCTCCTCAGCAGTTCAAAACTGTTCCCAGTTGGAACAGCAGCGTTGACTTCTACTACTGGAGCCGGTAGAGTTAGCCTTGAGGGGGAGTTGCCCCCTGCCTTCCTCACTCGTCGCCAATGGCGATGTCGAGCATGACGAGCCATTGGGACTGGCTCGGAGATTGAGACAGCTTCTTTTTGCCCCCTGTCTGAATGAGGTGCCGCTGGTGTTAACCTCTTAAAGACAGATGTTGTCTTTTGAGGGATGATATTCAACCTGTCGAAGACAGATCCTCGAGCAGGGGCAGGAGCAGGAATCGTCAGTCTTGAAAAGACTGACTCTTTGACAGGGGAAGCCGCCTTGACGACTTCTGGAGCAGCAGTTATTGCCTTCCTTGGGACAGCCAATTTAGAGTTCTGACTCAGCCTGGCGAAAACAGAGGCTGTTGGTTTGGTAGTGGGCGACCCGTTGACATGGGCCGTCGTAGCAGTGAGCCAGTCGAAGACCGACTTCTTGTTCCCTTCCGATGCAGGTATTGGCATAGAGAAGCTTGTAGGAGGGATCATGGTCCCGAAAAACAAGCCGGTGGTGGCCTGGGTCACCTGTTCTACCGGCAGAGCGAGGAAGGAGGCCGCTTGGAACCCATATGCTACACCTCCGGGTGAGGTGGAGCGTCCATTGCAGTGACACTTCGAGCAGTTCGTGCAGTTAGAGGCCATTGATACTTGAGTTCTACGCCAGACAAAAGACCAAATCTTAGTAACTTGAAAATCCAAAGGCAACCGTTAACAAACCGCGATTGGTTCGCGAAGACGACACACGAAGTGTGGAGTGGAAAGAGGAAAAGGTCCCACCGGGCATGCCAGAATCTGTTCCCCTCCGAACGGCGGCCGCGACGACGCGAGGACGTCTAGGGCCTGAGGTTCGGGGCAGATGCTATATGGTTTTATCCGTCTACCTCTCTGAAGATGCCAAGTTGATTTATGACACCGTGTATCGGAGGTTTAGACGGATGCGGCCGATGTAGCAGACTTCGTCAGATTCCCCCTCGCTTGAGGGGTTTTTGATTGTGGGGACGCTCTTCCCTGCAGGCGCAAGCCCCTGCAGTTAATTACGCTACCGCATCGCGGTAATAACTTTCTCCTTCTCCAGAATTTCACTTCGTGTCGTGGGTGTTTGTTTTGTTTGTGGTTGCCCGTGGATTGTATACGGAGACTGAGTAATGCCGTCGCCCGTAGGACATGGATTAGTCCAAATCCGTATTTACTTAGATTTGGGTTTGGTGTTTTTAGTTTAAGGATACGTTAGCCGTATTGAGGCTAAGATCAACTTAAACGTTCGTTAAGGATACGTTAGTCCTGTTTGAGACTAAGATCAACTTAACGTGGTGATCTGTTTAATATATGGCTGTCAGGACTCATCACCTCTCTGACGTCGTTGAAGGATTACAACGATAGGTGTCAGAAGAGTTCAGAGATGTACCCTTGAACCAAAGTCGATTTGAAGTTTTATAGTTCATTTAAAAGCTTAAGGATACGTTAGCCGTATTTGGGGCTAAGATCAACTTAAACGGGACCGTTTAGATCCGGCAAAAGAGCATTTGGATGCTCTATTGTACCAGTTTAGGGACATAGTGGTCCATGTTCCAGTTTAGAGACGTGGTGGTCCACCATTAGTTTAAGGACGTTTCGGTCCAATATTAGTTTAAGGACGTTTCGGTCCACGAGTTTAAGGACCCCGCAGTCCATATACGTATGTGGTTGTCGGGACCCGTCACCTCTCTGACGTCGTTGAAGGATTACAACGACAGGTGTCAGAGGAGTTCGGAGATGTACCCTTGAACCGGAGGTAAATTGATTTAAGAGAGCAATCTTGCTCAGTCAATTTAATTTGAGGACTTACGGCCAAAATTGGGCTTAGTCCAGTTGAAAATGTTCAACATTTTATTTGCTTTTGTATTGCATTTATTTTTATTTTTATTTCGGCTCTACCCATAAAGGATGCAGAGCATCAATTTGTTTTGGGCTCTGCCCATTTATAAATGATGCAGAGCATCAATTTTACTTGGGCTCTGCCCTTTTTATTGCTTTGCAATTTATTCTGGCCTGCTAGGTCTTTTTGATTTGGGCCTGGCCCTTTAACAAAAGAAATGCATTGCATTTTTCAGGCGCTTTGCGCCAATCAAAGAGCGCAAGCGCTTGTGATGATGACACGTGTCATGCAACGCAGTGCGCTACGCTTGCGCTGCTGACACGTGGCGCGCACTGGTGAGTTGCGCCAATTTCATAGAGCAAAGCTCTATTTCAAAAGCGCATAGCACAAATGGTTCAGATGCTGACACGTGGCGCTCTCTGGTGGCTTGCGCCAGCCCAAGAGCGCAACTGTGCAGATTTATAAGTGCAAAGCACTATTAATTTGAGAATCTTTTAGATTCAAGAACCAATGGTTCATAAAAGAAGTGCAAAGCACTATTTGTTTTCTTCGATCTAATGAGAGTCAAAGAAAACAAGTATTTCTTGTTTTTCTTATTTAAAGAACCAGTGGTTCATAAGAAGTGCAAAGCACTGTTTATTATGTGAAGATCATTGATCTTATTCTTAGATCCATGATCTATTAGAAGAAATTTCTTCTATTTTTATGAAGGTTTTTACCTTTTTTTTGAAACTTTTTCAGAGTTCTCTCTGTTTGAACCTCTTAATTTCTCAAAAATCTTGATGCCTTTGAATTGAGGTCTAGCGTCCTTTTTATAGTGCCCATAAATTAGTTAAAGAGATCTTTATCTGAGTGATTTGGGAAATTTTCCCCACCGTTGGATTTTTGATCCAAGCGTTTTTGTTATATAGAAGAAAATCTTCTTGTTTTAAGAAGAACAGAAAGATTTCTTTAAAATCTTAATTCTGTTTGGTACAAATGCCCCAGCGCGTGACACGTGTCAAGCAGCGCACAGCGCAGCGCAACTGCGCTAGCGCATCTGCGCTGACACGTGTCGCGCAGCGCAAAGCGCAGCGCCACTGCGCGGACACGTGTCGCGCAGCTCAAATCGCAGCGCAACTGCGCTAGCGCATCTGCGCCGACACGTGTCGCGCAGCGCTTGCGCAACTGAAGCGTTGCTTCCTTTAATTTTGCTTTAAATAGAGCTTTGCTCTGATTGGGTGCACTGCTTTGGGCGCTGCGCTGATATATCTGCGCCTGACACGTGGCGCGTTGCGCCCGGAATTTGAAGCGTTGCTTCAAAATTTGAATTTTGAATTTCCAACAGAGCTTTGCTCTGATTGGGGGAAACAGCCGGTGTTCAACCTCACGAAATGGTGAGCTGCATCGCGAACGGCTTCGAGTGAAGGGACCGGCGCAACTATGAAAGCCTCGAAAGGGACGCCCTGGTTGTATCCAAGCTGCCGGGCGAAGCGATGTGGGTTGTCCCACATGAAAAGGGTCGCATTATCTTGGCGAAATACCAGATAGCCTGGCCTGATGGCATACAAGTGCGCGACCTCCCGGGGACTCAAAGAAGGCACATTGTCCTTTGACTGGTCCCAGAGTTGCTGAGCGGAACCTGAAGGAGAAGATAGAACCCGGTCGGTAAATACCAATCCGCCAGCAGTAGCGTAAGGAGCAATCAACGTCCGAATGGCCCCAAATTGAGTTGGGTCAGAGGCAAAAGCATCCACCAATCGCATAAGTTGCGGGAAGGTGTATACGTCGTAAAATGCGGGCCTCTGATGCATAGCAAAAGCCCCCAGCACATGCATTTCGATCCAAGACATGAAATAATGCAGGGAAAAGTTTACTACATTCACGCCAGGAGTCGAGGTATTAGCCGCAACGCCCAACCCGTGATATAGATGCGCCAACGCCGGGATGCCGATGGCCAGCCGCGTCCCCTCAGCAATGCGATGAGCTGGATAGATAACCGAGACTCTCATGAAGCGGCGATGCATGGGGATGACGAACCAGCTAAGCCAGACACTGACAAAGCCCACGAAGAATGTCTCCTCATCCATGCCGGGAGCTGCGATAGATTCAAAAGATACCGGCGACATAATAGGAATGTAGTACTGCGGTAAATCCGATTCCTTAGTCGGCAGCTTTTTCGGACCAAACCCAAAGAGGTCTTTGATGTTTGCGAACCTCGGAGCCGTCTTCGACAGGACATCCACGCGGAGGAAGCAGGCAATGAAGCTCTTAAAAGTAATTCCCTGCTCCTCAGATTCCGTGAACAGCCGGTCAAAAATACCGAGCGCCTTGATCAAACTTGAACGCTTGTGGCGAACAGCGTTCTCACTAGACATGCCGTCGGTAATTGCGGGCTCGGGCTCGAAGACATACTCATCAGGAGGCAGCAGCTCCTCATACAATGTACCCCTGATTGGTAGCCCCGAGATTTCATGAAATTCTTCCAGAGAAATCGAAACCTAACGGTCCCCTAGAAGAAAAGTGTTGGTGGGGAGATTCCACTGGTTCAAGAACGCCTTAACCCACCAGACATGCGGGGATTGGTAGTGGAAGAGCGACGCATACATCGTCTGGTAAATCCTGACCTTCTGCAGCCGCGCGCGATGGGCAGAAAGGATGTAATGAGCCCAGAGGAGGTAGCCCGTAAGGTGTCGAGGGGTGAGCCCTATCTTGTAGATTTGTCCCCATGGTTGGGCCTCGCCATGACAAATACGCCGTCCCAGAATATCTATAGCTGGGATCGGATGGTTCGGGATACCAGTCGTCGAAGGTTCGAGCCGCCCCATCGGAGTCCAATTCGGCATCTCTACTGCAAAGACTGTCGTTGGTGGGTCCATTGGCAGAAACAGAAAGGTGGGCTCCGTTGGTACTTCGCAAAGGAAGCTTCGGCGTCTCCGGATAATATGACCGTACCAGGTCCCCCACGAAAGCAAGTTAGTGCAGGTCGGGTCATGGGCCTTGATCATCGCCATCACTTTCTCATCAGATGGTGATTGAGAAAAGGCGGCCTCCGAGTGAGTGAAAGGAAAGTACGGAACCGAAGTCATTGCACCTGAAATAAAATAGAAGGAAAATTGTTAAAAGCGAAGCCAACAATATATATATGTATATGGTTATAAATATATATATATATATATATATATATATAAAGACAGTTGAAGAAAGTGACAGCAGACTTTGTTATGGGACCATTGGCTACAAGACACATGGGTCCCAAAGAATCAAGATGGCGGCTCGTTAATAATGAGGCCAAGCAATTATAATGAGACAAAAGGAAGATTCTCATTAAATAAGCAGTGGATTTCAAGTGACCCTACACATTCCCCTAAAAAGATATCCATTTTGGACTCTGTGACAAATCAAACAGAATCAAAGGAATTAAATTCCCAGAGAAAATTCATTGCAAACTTCTTCTTTTCGGTTGTGAAGGAGACAACTCAGGGCAAGGAAACCCCAAGAAGTCCTCATGGGAAGAACTTAGTTCCCCATAGGAATTAAATTCCTTTTTGAAAAAGGGAATTAAATTCCTAGGAGTATTTTTTCATCCAGAGTCAGAGCTCCTTGAGGATGGAATTAAATTCCATGGGAGAGACAGACACCACCATTAACCCCTGAAGATCAGAGAAACCCTAAAGGGCCTGTTGATTAAAGAATGGGTGGTTTTCTTCTTAAAGAACTTAAAAATGGGTTCTTGTTAAAAGGGAAAACCCTTGGTGTGGATTTAAAATCCCATGGTGATTTCTGTGAAAGTTCTTCGTTCGTTCAAGAGCATTACCTGAAGAAAAGGAAATCTTTTAACAGAGTTAATCTCTGGAAAATTTGCAAGGCAGAGAACTAAGCTTTGGAAAAGGAGAATTAAATTCTCAAAAGAAGAAAGTTCTCAAAGGAGGAAGATGAAAAGTGGAGGCGCTTCTGAAGAGACCCCTGCATTTATAGGATGTGATGGAAAACGTTTCATCTACCCTACTTCCTAGACAGATCCAACGGTCACAAAAGTGACAGCGTTGCACTCACATGCAGACACGTGAGAGCAACGCTGTGGAGGCATTTGTTCCCTGATTAAAAATCAGGAAAAACTTAAAAAGAGACATCACGTGCTCGTACGTGACCAATGGTCACGTGTTGGCACGTGACGGTTAAAGCAGCGGCACAAAACAGAGCGCAGAAGAGGAGTCCATTCGGGGGGTCACATGCTTACACGTGACCGAGGTCACGTGCTGACACGTGACCAGGGTTACGTGCTCACACGTGACCAAAGGTCACGTGTCAGCACGTGACTGGCTTTAAAAAGCCTTGCGGTTTAACAGAATTAAATTCTAAAAAAGATCATTTAAATCTTTCCAAAATGGAGAAGAATTATGGAGAACCGTTGGATTGAGAATCCAGGGGTGATTAAATATCACCAATTTATGGAAAAATCTGGGACAAGGAAAGATTTCCCCTAAATCTCACCGAAATAACAAATGGAATATCTTTGGATTAAAACATCTAACGGTGAATAAAATTCACCTAGTAATCCAAAGGCTCAGATTAATGATGAAAACAAATCAAATCTTTCAATAAGAGATTTACTAAACAAATTGACTCCTCTCCTCCTCCTATAAATAGGAGTCGAGAAGGGAGAGTTAAAAAAAAGGGAGGAGAGATAGAATTTTGAAGAGAAAACTTTGAAGAGAATTTTAGCATCTTGAAAATTCAGAAAGAAAACTCTAGGTGAGAAAAAGAAAGGGGATCAAAACTTCAATAAAGAGAATTTAATTCTCAATCCAAGAGTTTAACTCTTTTATCAAAAAGAACTTGGTTCTTCCTCTAGTTGAAGATCTGCAAAGTGCACATCTCCCCATAAGTTGAGAATTTAATTCTCATCGGGTCTAGATCCTGCCATGCAGATCTAAAACTTAGAGGGGGAATTGAGTTCAGAGAATTTAATTCTCCCAAAATTATAGGAATTTAATTCCTTCAAGATGGACAGAATTAGGGTTTGAACCCTATCTGAGAATTTAATTCTCCCAAAATTATAGGAATTTAATTCCTTCAAGATGAATGAAATTAGGGTTTAACCCTACATAAGAATTTAATTATTTCATAACGGGAATTTAATTCCTCCAAAATTGTGATTAGGGTTTAACCCTACAGAGAATTTAATTCTTAAAACAAAAAGACTTGAAAGATCTCCATGTGCATAAAGAACATTGGTCACGTGACACATGATCCTAATCCGCAGTGATCAGAAAAGAAGGAATAAAACTAGGTTACGTGCCCCCACGTGACCCCTATAAAGATCCACATAAAAGAACTCAAAGGCAACGCCTCACGTGCTCCACGTGACCCCTGAAGCACAGAAAGAAAAAAGCATAGGAAATGAAGGCTTTGGGCGCTCTCATGTTGTAACAACTCCAATTTTTGTATACCTAAATTTGAATTAAATTTGAAGTATACTTGGAGTATTGATGTTGCTGATAACATTTTAAGTATCTACTTTCCTACAATAATTACAAGAAGGAGCTTGTAGCTCATTGGTAATACCTTGCACCGCTGAACCAAGCCACCAGAGTTCGAATCCCATGCCCCACATATTTTTATATCCTTTTGTTTTAAATTTTTTGGGAAGTCAAACGGTCAAACAGCCATAACACACGAAATTAATGCGGTATATAAAAAATGATGTACACTAAAATTCCCCCCAGGCGAAACCACACCCAACGAGACCCGACTTGGCCCCGACTTGGCCAAGTCGGCCGGCGCCGCCGGCCGGACTCGGCCGGTCGGCCGAGTCGTCAACACGAAAAAAATTTGTGTTGACTTGGTCAATACCCCTGCATACTCTAAATTCCCAGAACTGTTACCAAATTCCCATTACACCTCTTTTAATCCTAAATTTAATGAAATTTTAATGAATTTTTATATTTTTTAAATATTTTTTAATCCAAACCCTAACCCTAGCCTAGCCCTATATAAACACCCCTACCCTATACTATTTCACCACACAACTCTAAGTCCACTCTCCCAAATTCTTGAGAACTCGGTACAAAGAGCGAGAAGCGAAGCGCTGCCGAAACCAACGACAAATTCCGACGATCGTAGTAGAACCTTCGCGACGTTTTCGACGCACCGACAACCATCACTTCCTTAGCCTCCTTAGTTTGTCCAAACCCGTAAGTCCCATCTATTCTATCTCTCTTTCCTTTTAATAGAAAAATACGACTTTTTGGAACCCGACCGAAATCGGAACAAACCGATTTCCGATTCGGTTTTTCTACAAAGTCCCACTTGTCACCTAATCCATAATACCTAAACTTATCCATGATGACTATTAATCACATAGAAATCAATTTAAACAAAGTTTCTCACATGAAATGGCAACTTTCTTGTAATAACGTATTCTTTTCATAATCATACCATGAAGTTTATTTTTTCTACTTCTAATCAATCCCTCATTCCTAAACATGTTCATCTTGATAAATAAACTTGTAAAAATCAATTTGAATGAGTTTTCACACATGAAATGATAACGTTTTCAAATACCGTATTCTTACACTTAAATACCCTTATGTTTAATTTAACATGTTTAATCTCTAAACTTCACTAAACCTTAAAATAAGTCACGAGATAATGACCTACCTCTACACATACACAAATATAACCTTAATTGATATTCCCAAAAATTTAGAATACGAAAATACAAGACTTTTCGCTAAAATACCATATTCTTTATAAACCTTTTCTAGAAGCTTTAAATTGTACACAATTCTAAATAAAATCTTTTAAAAAGAAAGTACGATTTGTCATGGACATCGATCGTTTATCTAAACTGACTTTGTGGTGTCTAGGCAAGTGTGTCTAGGCTAGTGGTTTTTAATTAGGCCCACTACTGTGGTTCCTTCCCACTTATCTGGCACTTACCTGGCCGCAATTGGCGGTGAAGAGGCGATTTGAGGCTTCTAATAACTTGTCGTTTTGACCTTAGAAATAGGCTAGTTGACTTAGGAAACCCTAGAAACTAAAATACGGAAATTACATCCTTTTACAAATAAATACTTTATAAAATCGTTTTTCTAAATAAATAGTATTTATTAAACCTAAGTAAAGCTCCACTACAACCCACCTTTGGGGAACCCGTTAGGGATAGTACGGTTCATCGTGCACCCGCGGGCTAGTAGTACGAGATTCAGACCTCCGCAAGGAGCATTCGGTCTCGAAAGGTTTAAAATACGACATTTAAGAAAAATGAGATTTTCGAAAATGAAATATTTATTTAAAATTATTCTTGTATTAATATATATATATATATATATTTATCATTTAAACACCTATTTTATTATAAGATAAAGTTTCCACTTTTTAAAAATTACCAGATTAAAAGTTACATTAAAATACCATGAGTTTCAAATAAATCAATATTATAAATTAATACTTTTATTAGGATATATTCACTAGAATAACAAAAATAAAATCCACACTCATTATAACTATAAAGACGAATAATAAATACTTGAGGTGTATTTTGAAAACTATACAAAAGTACTTTTTACATAAAACCCCCTCAAGTTTTATAAATTACAATAAAGACCCTAACAATTATAGAACTTCAAATTACCTTTCTTTTAGTCTGACTCGGGTTAGAGTCTGACTATTTCTGACTTGAATATGATTCAAGTCAATCTATATTCTTTAATATTCCAACTCAATATGAACACATGAATTCCAGAATCCTGTTAACAATCATTACAACTTGACGGAACCGAACTATGGATATATTCCTTTTACATGTTTACCAGCATTCCATTTACATGACTCTACGGTTATAACCGTTTCCTGATATCATGGTTTCGGTCAGTCAGTCAATCGATCATGCAATCTATACAATTTTACAATACAACAATACTGTTAAAACACTACGGGGTTTAAGGGATAGATTAGTACGGAAGGTGTTAAAGGTGGCACGAGGTGGTCAGATTAAGACACCTAACCTATATTCCGTTGCTGTTGTACCGTGGCTTAACGGTTCCTTGTACTTTCCATTTGCCCTGGTCTCTAGCATATAGAGACCTCCCTCGTATACACTGGCATCCTTCTGTACCAAACTATAAACAACAGCGATAACATAACATTATAACAATAGTTTACATTCTAAAAATGTACCTTCTTATTCTGTCTTCTCTACTTCCCTCTTACTTTTAGGACTTACCGAGCGATCTGTTCGCTGACGACATTCTGTTTCTCTCTTCTTTGAATGTCGTCAGGTGACCTGGACCCGGCAGAAGTTGAGCCAACACAAGAAGACTTGGAGCAATTTGCCGAAGACCCTGCAGTATAATTTCATTGTACACTTTTCTTTTCAGTACTTTCCATTTCCTGTTATGCCACTGTTTAGGCATCTTTATTTCAGTTGTATTTTCTTTTCCATGTATTGTACAAAGAATGTTAATAAATAGAAGTTGCTATTCTTTTTATACTCTTGTCTCTTATGTATTTATTTTATATTGCTTAGCTACGCTTAGCGTATGTACTTCTGAGTACATACGTAGCGGACCTCGTCGCGTCCCCTTCACCGTACACTCGGAAGCGGGGCGTGACAGGTTTTGTTCGTGGCCCATGCAGGTCAGAGCTGTATGAATCCCTATCATGCAGTTCTGGTCTGCGTGAACAACTTAAGCAATATAACACAAGAACCAGCAACTAAAACATTCTTTACAATTCATATTCCTTGAATCTTACAATTTCATGTTTCTTGAATCTTATCATTTCATTTGAATCTGTCCGAACCCGAATTTTTCTTCAAGGTTATGGATTCCCCGAACAATACCAGCACCAACGTTAACAACACCCCTTCAGCACTACCTCTTACACCAGCTGTTCCTGCACCATCCACTGAGCAAACGATGCTATTCGAGGCGATTCGCAGTCTTCTCGAGGGACAGCAACAACTTTTGAACCGTCCTGAGACCGATGCACAGGGAGTAAAGCAATTCAGGGCTTTACATCCAAAGCAGTTCTCTGGTAAAGGAAGCCCTCTTGAAGCGGAAGAATGGGCACAAAGTATCGAGGACGATCTGGCAGCAGCTCAAGTGCCAGATAACGCTTGGGTCCGTGTAGTGAAGCTACAGCTCACGGATAATGCTCGCAATTGGTGGAAGGCGGAAGAAAGCCGTCTGGTACAGCCGATTGAATAGAAGACATTTCGCGAGAAGTTCGACGCGAAATATTTCCCTGTGACTGCCAGGTTCGCAATGGAGCAGCAGTTTATTCATCTACAGCAAGGATCAATGTGGGACAAATCGGTAGATGAATACGACGCTGAATTCACCAAGTTGAGCCGGTAAGATATGTCGCAATAGTTCAATTTTAATTATCACATACTACACAGCTAACACAATCTTTAAACAGATTCGCGACACACTTGATCCCGACGGACGATATCAGAGCCCGTCGCTTTCAACAAGGACTGGACACGGAGATTCAGGCTGCTCTAGCCACAGGAAAGTTTTTAACTTATGAGGATGCTCTAGAAGCTGCCCGCAGCTATGAGGCAGTAATAAAAGCAAGGGGCAAACCTCAGTCTACTGGAGTCAAATGCCCTGCCAACCAGATGGCAGGTGGAGCCTCGTCCAGGCCACCTTTCATGCCAACGCGACCCGGAGTACCAACCCATCGTCCTAACCCAGCCTTTTGCACCTACTGCAAGAGACCTGGACATATGATGTGTAAGTCCATGCTACCTCTCCCGGTAGTTTCGGGCATGCGGAATTTGGTGAAAAACAATTTTCTAGAGGCGGTAACATGGACTCAAAACCGAATCTTGGTTAAACATCTAACTAACAACCTAAGTAGGAGTTGTTAACTACTCGGTTAGGGGGTTATACCTTTCTTTCTTGAATTCCTTCGTCTTCAAGCCTCGATGGTTGTCCGGATCGGCTTCACCCCGTCGTCTCCTTGCGCCGAAGATCGATCCACCTGAAAGCTTCTACCTTTGGCTTCTTCTTCGGTCTTTGAAGAAACTAGTTCACTTGGTTTGCCAAACCTTATAAACTAGAGTGAGTAGAGAAGAGTGTGTTGGGATTTTCTCTATAACCGGTCAACAAAGTCAACAAAGTCAACCCCTCAACAACCATGTCACCACAATACTTAATTAATATTATTGTTAATTACATATGATATTCTCATTAGGGTTGAGCAAATAGTCAACAGTCAACGGTCAACAACCCTAATGAGAATCCTCTGCCTCTGTCTCTCCGTCAAATGTGCATACACATCCGCATCCGCGTTCCGAGGAACACGAATACATACTGGATAAAACCAATCCCAATACGTACACTAAGATCTGGTTTAAACCAAAGCCCGCTAGTAAACTGTCTGGACACTAAACGTGCACAAGTGCACGGATGTGACTGAACCCTGTCGCAAAACCATGCGACCTGTCGCAAAACCATGCGACCTCTACTCTTTTGCCAAAAGGCGAATAGCTTTCTGTGTGGGACTCTAAAGGCTCGACACTACGCTGGCAGTGGGTTTAACCACTTACCGCAAGTGGCACTAGCTGTGCGTAACGGTCCCCAGGTAGATGCCGACAAGAAGACTGATGAGGTGAAACCCATCTGAACTCCTACTAAGTCTGACTGTGACAATCTCCGTACAGTCCGGTCTGTTCGTCTGATACATCGCATGGCGGGCCTAGGGGGCGGTAAACGTCAGTCCCCTAATAGCGGTACAAGTCGTGTCGGAGTGAAGCCCAATACACCCTGAGATAACACTGGAAGCCTACCAGTATATCTCGCTTGCCCTGGCCAGGGACTACTTGTGTAATGGCTCTCCAAGACACAGAGCGATGTCAACCCCCAATACCGGGAGAGACGAATCCTATCTAACCGTCACTGCCTCCAAGTGCTTCGGGACTGCACCCAACTACTACCTGTTTGCACGACTCCTTTGAGCCGTGGTAGGGTAATAATCAAAATACAGTGGGAACACACTCGAGGCGAAGTGATAGTGTCAAGTCAGCGGACTAAGCTGTACTCATGTCACCTGGGAACTGATAACCGACGATAGGTATAATACCAACCGGTCAGTTCCCGACGAGTCATGTCCAGTGTACTCGTAACCTAACGAGCACCCGCATACTATCTCCAGTACGACGTACTGATGGCTGTGGGACAGACCATTTCCCACACTGGGATGAGAAGCGCATGCGCTAGTCTACTCCGGAGTATCGCTGCCCTGTCTCGATAGTCCTGCGACTAGGGACCTGCATAAGGATGTGCTTATAGATTACCCAGCCCCCACTAGTGTGACTGCCATCACAACGCTGGTAATCAAGCAAAGATCCTAAGGGCTCCACTAATGCGTATAGGTGATATAATAAAATAAACACATGTACACATTGAAGTAGAAACAAACCAAGTAGCATACTACTATTTTGAGCAAGATTGTATATACAAGGTGAATATCCCAAGCTTCCATTAAGTAATATACAAACTAGTATGATACAGTAATGGCCTCTAGGGCATATACACTAACATGATGAAGGACTGCCGTCGAGCCAACCGCCTTTGCTTAGTCTGCGGCTCAGCTACTCACGATATTGGGTCTTGTCCTTAAAGACAGAACCCAGTTGCTGTACCCAGGCCAGCAATTACCTATCCGCAGTGACCAGCTCTTCAGGCACCTGCTCCCAGACTTGCACTGCCTGCACCACCCAGGGGACCACAAGCTGCACCACCTCCTCGACAGTTCCATCAAGCTCAAAGGAACGTTCAGAGGAATGCTCCTCAGGCCAGGAGGAATATGCCAAAGCGCCAGGCTTTCATGATGTCTGTGGAAGAAGCTGAGGCCACTGGCCAAGTCATTACTGGTAAACTTCCTTCTCAAACTTATCTTTTAGTCTTGTTTACCTACACACTTTCCCTATACCTAAAACCTATCCCATATACCTTAGGTACAATCCTAGTAGCTTCACTACCTGCACTTGCACTGTTTGATACTGGAGCATCTCACTGCTTTATGTCGCAACGGTTTGTCCGAACCCATGCGATTCCAGTCTCACCGCTTGTATCCAGCTTGAATGTCAGTTCTGGAAATGGTGTTCTAAAGGCAACTATGGGATACAGCCTGTGTCCAGTCGTCGTCTGCAGTCGGGAGTTTTATGATGACTTCAAAGTACTGGACATACCGAACTTCGATGTGGTTTTAGGAATGGATTGGCTTGGAAATTTTTATGCTACCATTGACTGTCGTCAAAGGAGGGTAGTATTTGAGATTCCAGATCATCCGGTTTTCTATTTCAAGAGTGGAGATCGTACCCTGGAGCCAAGTACCTACAAAGCGAAGCCAAGGGAAGCAGTAGTTGCGGCAGCTCAAGCAGAGGAAGAATCAAGACCGGAGGTAGTTCGAGAGTTCGACGATGTATTTCCTTACGATATATCAGGTTTGCCTCCCGATCGAGCTCTTGAATTCAGTATTGACTTAGTACCAGGAGCACAACCGGTGATCAAAGCACCTTATAGACTAAGTCCGGAAGGATTGAAGGAAGTCCGAACACAGTTGGACGAATTACTGGCGAAAGGATGGATTCGTCCCAGCACTTCAAGTTGGGGAGCACCTGTGTTACTGGAGAAGAAGAAGGAAGGTTCATACAGAATGTGCATCGATTATAGGGCCTGAACGAAGTTACTATAAAGAACAAGTATCCACTCCCGCGCATCGACGATTTATTCGATCAGCTAAGTGGATCTTGTGTCTTCTCTAAACTAGATCTTCGTTCAGGTTATCATCAGGTGAAGGTCAAGGAAGCTGATATTCCCAAAACAGCTTTCAGAACTCGCTATGGACATTACGAATTTCTAGTAATGCCATTTGGAGTGACCAATGCACCAGCAATCTTCATGAACCTAATGAACCAAGTTTTCCGGGAGTATTTAGACAGGTTTGTTGTCATCTTCATCGACGACATCCTGGCATATTCTAAGAATCGGAAAGAGCATGCAGAGCATCTACGAATTGTCCTGGAAACTCTTCGACAACATAAGCTTTATGCCAAGTACAGCAAGTGCGAGTTTTGGCTAAATCAAGTTGATTTTCTTGGACATATCGTATCAGGAGAAGGAATCTCTGTAGATCCAGCAAAAGTTTCGGCAGTTAGCGAATGGCCTACACCAAAGTCAGTGAAGGATATTCGAAGTTTCTTAGGTTTAGCTGGATATTACAGAAGGTTTATTGAAGGCTTCTCGAAGATAGCAACACCCCTGACCAAGCTCACACGAAAAGATGAAGAATTTGTGTGGTCAAAAGCATGCGAACAAGCTTTTGTAGAACTCAAGTCAAGACTGACATCTGCACCTATCCTCGTAATACCGGATCAATCTGGAGGATTCGAAGTGCATTGCGATGCATCCGGTAAGGGATTAGGATGTGTTCTACATCAGCACGGTAAGATTGTAGCTTATGCTTCAAGACAACTGAAGACTCATGAGCGCAATTATCCGACGCATGATCTGGAGTTGGCAGCCGTCATCTTTGCTCTCAAGATTTGGCGTCATTACCTACTTGGTGAACGAGTGAACATCTACACAGATCATAAAAGTCTGAAGTATGTGTTTACTCAGAAGGAGTTGAATATGCGGCAGAGAAGATGGTTAGAACTCATGGCGGACTTTGACATCAACTTGCAATATCACCCAGGAAAGGTGAACGTAATACCTGATGCTCTTAGTCGCCAACCATTATCAATGAATCTCACCGCTCAGTGGAAGCTTCAGCAAGACTTACATCAGATGGAGATTGAAGTAGTCAGGCCAGGTGATGCTTCAAGTTTGATGAATCTACAAGTTCAATCAACCATTGTCAATCAGATCAAAGCAGCTCAAGCCAGCGATGCTAAGTTGCAAAAGATCATAGAACAAGTAGAGAATGGACTCAGAACAGACTTCATCATCCATGAAGACGGATCTTTGAGATACAGTAGTAGATTGTGTGTAACAAAAGGTCCTGTTCGGAAAGAGTTAATGAAAGAAGCTCACAGCTCTCCCTATTCAGTACATCCTGGAGGTACCAAAATGTACAAAGATCTACGTCAGAATTATTGGTGGCATGGAATGAAGCGTGAAGTAGCCAGAAGCGTCGCAAAATGTTTGGTGTGTCAGCAAGTAAAGGCTGAACATCACAGGACAGCTGGACTACTTCAACCGTTACCAATCCCAGAATGGAAGTGGCAACACATCACGATGGACTTTGTAACTGCTCTTCCTCGCAGCACAAAGGGTAACGATGCGATATGGGTCATTGTGGATCGACTCACAAAGTCGGCTCACTTCATCCCATTTCGAGTTGGCCAATCAACTGAGACACTAGCAAAGAAGTACATGGAGGTAATAATCTAATTAAGATTTAAACACTTCATAATGTACTATCTCTGATACCCATGAACTCATACAAGAAATTGTGAGACTTCATGGAGTACCGGTCTGCATTGTTTTCGATCATGACACCAGGTTCCGATCGCAATTCTGGCAGAGTCTACAAGCTAGCTTGGGAACAAGTCTGAACTTCAGCACGGCTTATCATCCACAAACAGATGGTCAGTCGGAACGAACTATTCAGATCTTGGAGGATATGCTCAGAGCGTGTATGTTAGACTTCAAAGGATCGTGGGAAGATCACCTGCATCTTGTGGAGTTCGCATACAACAACAGCTACCAAGCAAGCATAGGAATGGCACCTTTTGCAGCATTATATGGAAGGAAGTGTCGATCACCATTAAGTTGGGACGACATCGGAGATAGGGAACTTCTTGGACCAGAGATGATAGTAGCGACCGTTGATGTGGTTCGTACTATCAGGGAACGGATGCGCATAGCCCAAGATCGACATAAGCACTGGGCTGATGCAAAAAGACGACACTTGGAGTTCCAGCCAGGAGATCATGTATTCCTGAAAATATCTCCGAACCGCGGAGTGATCCGATTTGGAAGACGGGGTAAATTGAGTCCGAGATACATTGGACCGTTCGACATACTCGAACGAATCGGTGAAGTGGCATACCGATTAGCGCTTCCACCCTCATTGGAAGGAGTGCATAACGTGTTCCACATATCCCAACTCAGAAGGTATGTGAGTGGCCCCAGCCATGTACTTGATCATTCCGAGCTCACTATACAGCCCGACTTGTCTTGTGAGCAACAACCTGTGGAAATCCTGGACAGGAAAGTGAAGACACTTCGGAACAAGGAAGTTAACTTGGTCCGGGTAATGTGGAGAAAAGACACTCCAGGAGAATCCATATGGGAAAGGGAAGATGAAATGCGTGCAAGATATCCGCACCTTTTTGTAAACTAGTCCTCAAATAAAAGTTGTAAATTTCGAGGACGAAATTTTTGTAAGGAGGGTAGATTGTAACAACTCCAATTTTTGTATACCTAAATTTGATTTAAATTTGAAGTATACATGGAGTATTTAATGTTGCTGATAACACTTTAAGTATCTATTTCCCTACAATAATTACAAGAAAGAGCTTGTAGCTCATTGGTAAGACCTTGCACTGCTGAACCAAGCCACCAGAGTTCGAATCCCATGCCCCCACACTATTTTTAGTTTATTTTTCTTTAAAAATTCTTGGAAGCCCAACAGTCCACAGGCCATAACTCCCAAAACTTGAACTGAACCCAAAAATGTGAGTATACCAGAGCCTACGTCAGGCGAACCCACGCCCGACGGCACCCCGACTCGGCCGGACGGCCGGGTCGTTTACATGAAAGATTCGCCTTTTCAGCTCCCTTAACTCCCTGTTAACTCCAATTTATTAGGTCGGTTCTCAATTGTTAAATACAACCAATTTATTACAAATTTTAATGTTTTTTTATTTAAATTTTTATAATTTTTTAAATAAATAAAACCCTTCACCTACCCTACCCTAGCTACCCTATAAATAGACCCCTACCCCCTATCTTCTCATTCCAAAATCATAGAATTACTCTCTTGAAATTTCCATAAGCAAAGTGTGCTTTGAAACCGAGTTCACGGCGAAGCGCTGACGGATTCCGGCGACGTTCTTTGAAGCAACCGGCGACGAAACCACACTTCGGCCTTCTCCCTAGTTTCTCTTTACTCTTTAGAAGAGTTTGAAACCCGTAAGTCCCATTCTTCTCTCTTTTCTATTTCTTAAAATACGGAATTATGAAACCCGACGGAAATCGGATCAAACCGATTTCCGATTCGGTTTTTCTACAAAATCCCACTTGTCACCTAATCCATAACACCTAAACATATCCATGATGACTATTAATCACATAAAAATCAAATTAGACAAAGTTTCTCACATGAAATGATAACTTTCTTGTAATATCGTATTCTTTTCACAATAATACCATGAAGTTTATTTTTCTTCTTCTAATCAATTCCCTCATTCCTAAACATGTTCATCTTGATAAATAAACTTGTAAAAATCAATTTGAATGAGTTTTCACATATGAAATGATAACGTTTTCAAATACCGTATTCTTACACTTAAATACCCTTATGTTTAATTTAACATGTTTAACCTCTAAACTTCACTAAACCTTAAAATAAGTCACGAGGTAATGACCTACCTCTACACACACACAAATATAACCTTAATTGATATTCCTAAAAATTTAGAATACGAAAATACAAGACTTTTCGCTAAAATACCATATTCTTTATAAACATTTTCTAGAAGCTTTAAATTGTACACAATTCTAAATAAAATCTTTTAAAAAGAAAGTACGATTTGTCATGGACATCGATCGTTTATCTAAACTGACTTTGTGGTGTCTAGGCAAGTGTGTCTAGGCTAGTGGTTTTTAATTAGGCCCACTACTGTAGTTCCTTCCCACTTACCTGGCACTTACCTGGCCGCAATTGGCGGTGAAGAGGCGATTTGAGGCTTCTAATGACTTGTCGTTTAGACCTTAGAAATAGGCTAGTTGGCTTAGGAAACCCTAGAAACTAAAATACGAAAATTACATCCTTTTACAAATAAATACTTTATAAAACCGTTTTTCTAAATGAATAGTATTTATTAAACCTAAGCAAAGCGCCGCTACAACCCACCTTTGGGGAACCCGTTAGGGATAGTAAGGTTTATCGTGCACCCGCGGGCTAGTAGTGCGAGATTCAGACCTCCGCAAGGAGCATTCGGTCTCGAAAGGTTTAAAATACGACATTTAAGAAAAATGAGATTTTGGAAAATGAAATATTTATTTAAAATTATTCTTGTATTAATATATATATATTTATCATTTAAACACCTATTTTATTATAAGATAAAGTTTCCACTTTTTAAAAATTACCAGATTAAAAGTTACATTAAAATAACATGAGTTTCAAATAAATCAATATTATAAATTAATACTTTTATTAGGATATATTCACTAGAATAACACAAATAAAATCCACACTCATTATAACTATAAAGACGAATAATAAATACTTGAGGTGTATTTTGAAAACTATACAAAAGTACTTTTTACATAAAACCCCCTCAAGTTTTATAAATTACAATAAGGACCCTAACAATTATAGAACTTCAAATTACCTTTCTTTTAGTCTGACTCGGGTTAGAGTCTGACTATTTCTGACTTGAATATGATTCAAGTCAATCTATATTCTTTAATATTCCAACTCAATATGAACACATGAATCCCAGAATCCTGTTAACAATCATTACAACTTGACGGAACCGAACCATGGATATATTCCTTTTACATGTTTCCAAGTATTCCATTTACATGACTCTACGGTTATAACCGTTTCCTGATATCTTGGTTTCGGTCAGTCAGTCAATTGATCATGCAATTTATACAATTTTACAATACAACAATACTGTTAAAGCACTACGGGGTTTAAGGGGTAGATTGGTATGGAAGGTGTTAAAGGTGGCACGAGATGGTCAGATTAAGACACCTAATCTATATTCCGTTGCTGTTGTACCGTGGCTTAACGGTTCCTTGTACTTTCCGTTTGCCCTGGTCTCTAACATATAGAGACCCCTCTCGTATACACTGGCATCCTTCTGTACCAAACTATAAACAACAGCGATAACATAACATTATAACAATAGTTTACATTCTAAAAATGTACCTTTTTATTCTGTCTTCTCTACTTCCCTCTTACCTTTGGGACTTACCGAGCGATCTTTTCGCTGACGACATTCTGTTTCTCTCTTCTTTGAATGTCGTCAGGTGACCTGGACCCGGCAGAAATTGAGCCAACACAAGAAGACTTGGAGCAATTTGCCGAAGACCCTGCAGTATAATTTCATTGTACACTTTTCTTTTCAGTACTTTCCATTTCCTGTTATGCCACTGTTTAGGCATCTTTATTTCAGTTGTATTTTCTTTTCCATGTATTCTACAAAGAATGTTAATAAATAGAAGTTGCTGTTCTTTTTATCCTCTTGTCTCTTGTGTATTTATTTTATATTGCTTAGCTACGCTTAGCGTATGTACTTCTGAGTACATACGTAGCGGACCTCGTCGCGTCCCCTTCACCGTACACTGGGAAGCGGGGCGTGACAAACCCCCAAAACCAAATCTAGGAGAGATACGGATTTGGACTAGTCCACGCCCTACGGGCGACAACATAACTTAGTCTCCGTATACAATCCACGGGCAACCAAACACAAAACAAACACCGCGCCACGAAGTGACCATATGGAGAAGGAGAAAGTTGTTACCGCGATGCGGTAGCGTAATTAACTGTAGGGGCTTGCGCCTGCAGGGAAAAGCGTCCCCACAATCAAAAACCGCTCAAACGAGAGGGAATCTGATGGAGTCTGCTACATCGGCCGCATCCGTTTAAACCTTCGATACACAATGCCATAAATCAACTTGGCATTTTCGAAGAGGTGGACGGATATCACCTATTAGTATCTGCTCCGAATTTCAGGCAAGACGTCCCTGTCTTGCGTCGTCTTTCGGAGGGGAACACCACCTTATGGTGGGCTTGGGGTGTGGGTTCGGCCTCTGGTCCCTCCCGGGGAGTCTTCGGGATGCGCACGCTCCACCTTACGGCTTCTCGGTTTAAACTGTGAGTCCGCGGGGTGTGCAAACAACTCAAAATATCATTTTAGAAACTGTTTTTATCAGCGGTTTTTGCGCGACAAAAACGACGGATTTTTAACGTCGCTACAAGCTATTCTAATGTTCTAGCTTGGCTCTGATGCCATGAAATTCTAACCTAGCACCACCATGAGGTTTTAGTAGCATTAAGCACGCAAAATTTTAATTTTTATTAGGTGCTAAGTTAGACTATACAAGATCTTTGCTAAAATATTAGGGTTTGCTATAAAACCATCAAGAAGGGAAGGGGGTTATACCAACGTAAATCGAGTCATTCACTTCACATGCTCCGTGTAGTAGTCTCGCGACTCCATTAGGCTCCACTTGAGGCTTTCGACGAACTTCCTCCGATGACCTTCGTGCCGAAAATGATCCACGCGAAATCCCTTTAACTCAAGCTATCTCCACACTAACTCTTTAGCGTAGTAAACACGCTACACTCGATCGCTAGTCAAGTGTAGGATGGTGAAGTAGGGGATGTTAAAAACTCACAAGTTTGTGTTCAAGTTTCATGGTTCACATCACATATTATGGTTGAAACTTGAACTATAGCAATGAGGAAGAAGAAGAAACTAGAGAGCAACCATAGGAGCAAAACAAGAAAAATGGTTAAGTGTTGAGAATTAGATATAAATGAATGGCAACCCTTGACCCCTACTCATTCAGGTATGAAAATTTGCAATATAAAATCACAATCATACTTGAATAGCGAGTTAAGATGAATAAACAAATATAAATCCCATGCTTGCAACCATGCTCTCATTTTCCACCGCATTTCTATTTTTCTCAAAAATAGAAATTCAAGTCATGCTTATATATATATATATATATATATATATATATATATATATATATATATATATATATATATTATGAAGAATAATTAGTGAGCCAATGATATTATTTAAGATATAATTATATCACATATAATATATATCACATTATTAAATCAACACTTGATTTAATAATCCGGTTATATCATATATGACCGACCAATATCATTTATCTGTATATCACATTATCAAATCAACACTTGATTCGACAATCTGGTTATATCACATATAACCGAACCGATAACAGATAACTGCCAGATTACAATACGGTATTACATACACGTATTTAATCAGGCCCACACACATATCGCATATGTGTCCTACTTCGTTTCGCTTGAACCAGGGAACTTCTGTGTGGGACTCTAAAGACTCGTCAATATGCCAGCAGTAGATGATGATCATATCAGTCGCCTATAAGCCGTCAACGGTACTAACTGGACGTAATGGCTACCCGGGTATTGAGCGATATGAAGATCAACAAGCAAAGTTGTCCATTGTCTCCATGAAGCCTATCAGTAATACTACCGTACAGTTCGGTCTCTTCGTCTGATATGTCGCATATCATGTCTAGGGGTGGTAAAGTTCAGACCCCAGTAACGTGATAAGTCATGCCGATGTCTAGCCTATAACGGTTCGAGAAACTACTGATAACACTTATCAGTAAATCTCGACAGCAGCCCTTGCCAGGGAGTTCCAGTTATAGCCAATCAAGCATAGCGCGACATCAACCCCCAATACCGGGAGAGACGAAACCCCTCCTATCGCTCATTACCTCCATGCGATTCGGAACTGTACCCAAAATCCACCTGTTTGCACGTCTTCTTTAAGCGTGGTAGGGAAAAAATTAAAGCATAGTGGGAGCCGCACAAGACTCTATGACGATCTCGGGTCTAAAGACTAACCTGTGCCAGTGTCACCAGAGAACTGCTATCTGACGATAGGTATACTACCACATAGGAGTTCTCGGCGAGTCCGTTCGGTGTACCCATTCTCCAATGAGCATCCGTGTACAATTTTTGATGTTACATACCAATGGTTGTTGGATCAACCATCGCTCTCTAAGGGACAAGAAACGTACATACTAGTCTACTCTGGAATATCGATGCCCTAGTCTCGATGTTCTCACGACTAGGAACTGATTAAAGGATGTACTTTTGGACCATCCTGGCCCCACTAGTATGATCTCATCATAATCCTGGTAGTCAAGTATATATCCTAAGGGCTTTATCAACGTGTAAAAGACAGACAGTATAAATACCAGTCTACATGTTAAGATAAAGGTAACTTGATAGCATACTATCATGTCGAGTAAGAAAGTCCTCTATATATATGTCCAAGTATCCACTATATCATCAATAATGGCTTTTAGGGCATACATATTCCTAACAGCAAGCTTACATAATTTTAGGGAAAAATATAGTTTGCATGGGTTTGCACTATGCAAGCCTTTGTATAGCCCTTGGATGACCTTTATTTTTGTGCAAAAGAAGCCTCTCTAAGGGCTCTAAAGAGTCTTGCATGGTGGAGTACAAGCAAGCTAGAGGATTTTTCGCACAAACAAAATCATCTTCAGTAATTTTTAACACTATTACATCCTTAACTTGTTTCCCCACTCCTGGTATTTTCTTCATCATAAAAAAATATTCCACATTTTTTTATTACTTATATTGATTGAATAGGGGAAAAGAAAGAGGCAGAGCACTTTCCCGACCTCCACGTGTCCATCTCCAAACGGGATCGAGTCCCGATTCAGTGAAACAAGATACGCTGCCCGGCCCTTAGCATCCGCCCCGCTGCCCGTTAAGGTCGACACGTGTCCAGAACCTCAATCTCGTCCTAATACGGAGTATCAAACATCAAGTCAACATTCCTACTGACCCTTCGCCGCGCCCACTCTTTCCTTTGGGTCCCACTTGTACACCCTTATAAAACCTCTCCCCATAAGAATTTCTATACGAGCATTCAACTAAACTATTAAAAGAATATAATCTTAAATCCATTTTGTTAGAATATAAACATAAATACATCAGCCTACCTCCCCGTAAACTTCACAACCGAAAGCACGTTTAATATGGGATCAATCCATTCTAGGTTAAATCGCTATCAAACACATATTAAATATGAAATAATTTAAATTAAAAACACTAGTAATGCACAAAACCTAGGTATCGACCCAAAAGACCTTCATTAGAGTATAAAAGTAAATTACTCAATACCCACCATGCTTTTCGGGTTTCGGTGCAATGGAAGGAACATTTAATGCCCTTTCACATAATTAGGGATGTAAATGGATATGGATTATCCGAATGTAATCCATATTTGTATTCGATGATTATCAAATTCAGGTATTGCTTCTTTTTTTCCCAATGAATACCCGCATTCGTGTTCGTATCCAACTTTTTATGTTATATATGAATATAATTTTTACGATATTCGCCTTATATTCGTATCCACATCCGATTTTTTTTTCAAATACGGACACCGGTTTTCATTATCCATGTTCGCATTCGTCAATGACAACCCATTGTACTGATTGGGGGTGCTCGCAGTGACCGAGAGAGTCGAAAATCAAGAAGTGAGTTATTTATACAAATATGGTTACATCTATTTACATGGATCCCTATATAACGCATGCTAATATCTTAACTCGGATCCATATTCTATACGGAAAGAAGTTTGAAAATGATATTCTAAAAAACTAGCCTTCTTTGATTATTTTGTTTTAACTTCAGTAGGTTATATTTTAGATTTGATGCTGCTTCTTACTGCTATCACACACAGATAACCAGTTCGAATTATTAACAGCCAAAAATGTTTTTTCCATAAACAAAAGGGATTACGTAACATTTTAAAAAATCTAATACACGATTTATTTCTTCAAAATATCCAATTAGTATCGCATAGAAATTGAGATGCGGGAGCGGGGTTCTAAAAATCAAGATCCAGCGCCCAAGCAAGAATCCCGAAGCTGATACCACGCTCGCCACGTGTGCCCTATCAGCCATCACTGCCGTCCACGTCTCCTCCCTAAAATATCCACGTCGTGATGCGCTCGCTTACGGTCCCCATCTCTCCAAGGACGCGTGTCCCTCATCCGAAGCCATAACCTCGATCCAACGGTTCATAACCATCCAACGCCATGTATAACAATAATGCAGCGCTCTCGCCCCCTTGTCCTTTCTTCCTCTCTTTATCAATGGCGGGAGGCGAAATCGAAGGGCAGGAACCCATAACAAGCATCATGAAGAAAGAAGAGAAGTTCGAGGGTGAATTCTGCAAGAAGTTCCAAAAGGCTCGCCGGCGTCGGCAGGAGATCCGGCGGATGAGGTCCAACAGCGACGCCGCGGGGTCCACGAAGCGGATCCGGAACGGCTCCGACACGTCGACGTCTTCTTCGGCGTCTGCGTCTGCGTCTTCTTCCTCTCCGCCTTCGTCGGCGTCTTCGTCGCCTCAATCGTCGACGACGACGAAGTCGGAGCCGTCGGATTCGGACGGGGACGGATCGCGGGCGGTGGAGGCTAGGGTTTCGGAGGAGGCGGGGGACGAGTGGGCGAGGGAGGCGCAAGTGGGGTCCCCGTGCGTGTCGAATGGATCGGTGTCGATCGTGGGGAGGAGGAGGGAGATGGAGGACGCTGTCACGGTGCTGCCGGGGATCGCGGCGGGCCACGACTTCTTCGGGGTTTATGATGGGCACGGTGGGGCCCAGGTGGCGGCGGCGTGCAGGGAGAGGATGCACGTGGTGCTCGGCGACGTGGCTGGCGGGGATTGGCCGGGGATGGGGGAGAGGTGGCGGGAGGTGATGAGGGAGTGCTTCGCGAGGGTGGACGAGGAGGTGTCCGTGGCGGCGGCGGGGTCGGGGGCGGAGGCGGCCGAGAAGACGGTGGGGTCCACGGCGGTCGTCGCCGTGGTGGGCCGCACGCAGATCGTGGTCGCCAACTGCGGCGACTCGAGGGCCGTCCTGTCGAGGGGCGGTGTCGCCGTCCCGCTCTCTTCTGATCACAAGGTATAAATTTAAATTTTATTCACTAATTTATTCAGTTATTTTTCTCTTTTTTTAATCATGTCTTCTTCGTGCGCGGAATAGGGCTAGCCATGCTTACAACAATTTACAGAAAACTGCTTTCTTTTCAATTAATTATATATCCCTACCACTCTTTAAACAATTAGCTTACAAATTCTTCTAGGATTAGTATTTATCTTATGAAACAGTTAATTTGCTTCTGTGGGTTGATTGACACATGGGACCGTGGAAATCCTGAGACGATCCCCTATTTTTTTTGGCATTAGCAATCTGGACCATTTCTTTGTAATAACAGCTTTGCTTGTCTGCTGCTGATGTTTGCTTGTATGTATTGTTATTGTTTTCCCTGATACAATTATCACCTGATAATTATGATATATTATTTATTTTATATTGTTCATGTTGTTAAGAAGATGGAGAATATGAAGAGAAGTATGAAAATGCTGAACTATAGATGGATTTTAATAATTTGTACAATTTATATACAGGTTATTCTGTAAACAAGTACTTCGGAAGAGAAGTTAAATGGACTGATATTGTACAAGAATAGAAGACTAGTGGCTTAACTATTTTCACAGGAGCCACAATTTAATGCTTTCGGGGCAAATTTGTGGGTCTCCTTGGGGTGCGGTGGGATGGGGTGGGGTTGGGGGAGTGGGGGTTGATGTTTGGTTGTGTGTGACGTGTGCGTGGGTGTGTTGCTCTTTTCAATTCCCTTAAAACATTTTCAACATTATCGACTGTTGAATACATTGAGTGGATTATCAACATTGGCGGGTTTCAGGATTAGATTGTCAACCAGAGAGGGACGTCTTAGTTCTCCTTTAAGAAAGTGTTTATAAATAACGAGTAATCCACCGCACATATCGAATCTACTTATCAATAATTTTAATTTTAAAATTACTATAAATAATTGCATATAAGGTAATGATAATGTTGTGTGTGTCCATGTACTATGCAACATTGTGTGATAATTGCACCTTTCTAACCTTTTAGCTCAATGGATAGAGGCTAGGTGGTTAGTTACAGAACAATAAAAACCAATTTTATAGCGCTTAGCATCTGCAGTCATCTTTCTTATGAATAGATTTGATATTTTTTTTGTACAATTGGATATATGGATATCATTTTTGTTGGCCCTTGCACAAGCAAGCATTTCCATCAAGCAGTAACTCCATGAGTTTTGATGCTTTTATGCAACACCATATTTTCTATTTCATAGGATCTAAAACCACGGAAAGCTTGAACTATACTCTCCGATAATGTATTTGCCAGTTTCTTGGAATAATTGTTTGTGGCATTTCTAGCAATTTTTGTAATAGTTTATTTATGTCTTCATTATGATATTCATGCAGTATCTTTTTTGTTGCAACACGATTTGCACTTATATTTCTTGTCAGCGAACGAACAATGTTTTTTGTTTTCTTTTCGTCCTTTTCCTTGCCTTTTAAGTTGAAATAACTGACATTAACGTTCTGGATGCCAGCCTGACAGACCGGATGAAATGGAAAGAGTGGAAGCAGCTGGAGGAAGAGTCATTAACTGGGGCGGTTACCGTGTCCTAGGTGTGCTAGCCACTTCTAGATCTATAGGTATGCAAATATCACTAGCTATTCTCATTTAATTTTTCCAATTCTTTACCTTGTAAATTGATGATATGGCATTTTATACATATGTACTTGAAAATATTAATCACCCCATCTTATTTGTTTGATAACTTTAGTTGGTAAATCATGATATCTGAATATATTGAAATTTCTCTCATGTAAATGAAAAATAGTCAAGTGTAGAATGCATCACATGTAGGTTTATTGATCGAAGATGAGTTTTACTTTAAAAACCATGAATGTACTATCATAGACGTCCACTGTACTAGTCAGCGTGTTTATATTTCTGGACAGAAAAGATTAATTGCATATATCCCTTCATCTTTGCTTCATCTAACATTTGTAAGTTTTAACCCACAGTTGGCTAATTAATTAATTAGCACCCGACAGTTCTAGGTTTAGCCTTATGCTGGGCTAGCTGGAATATCACTTAATAACTTCTCATCCCAATAACCTCGGAGGCTTGAGTGCTGGTAATGCAGTAGGTGTTATAAGTGGTGAATTAGATATAGATGAAGAGTGTTGCATGCGATCATCGCAAAATTTTAAGATATTTAACTATGTTTTACATTCTTAGTCATTTGAAATTCCAAAATTATGGTCATTTTTCTACATGGTTAACTATATATCATCTGGCTGGTTTACATATTGTCATATTTCCTTTCCATTATCCTTGCAGTCTTGATATCCTTGTTTTGTGTAGGGGACTACTGCTTAAAGCCATACGTAACCTCAGAACCAGAGGTCACAATAACCAACCGAACAGAGAAAGACGAGTTCATTATATTGGCAAGCGACGGTCTATGGGACGTGATCACCAACGAAATTGCATGCAGGATCACGAGACAATGCCTCAGCGGACGAGCGGCCAGGATCTTCCCTGAGGCAATCAGTGGCAGCTCGGCTTCCGAAGCCGCCGCTTTCCTCGCGGAGCTGGCCATGTCTCGTGGCAGCAGAGACAACATCAGCGTAGTTGTGGTTCAGCTCAAAAGATTAGGCAGATAGCCCGAACAATAAATAAAACAGCATGGTACCATTTTTTTCTATCCTGGGCTTTCCACTTGCTCATAAGATTATGTGCATGGTTCTAGTTTAAGCTCTTGAAAAAGTTTGGAGAGGCGTGTTTAGAGTTGTCTTCCTTTCCATTTTGAATATATTGTAATTATAACGGCATTTTATATTCACTTTTTTCCTCGGCTGAAGAATTAAGAAAGAATATTTTGCCTGAAACACATTTGATGCACCCGATGACAAAATTGCACCCTGTAATATATACTTAACTGTTGAAGAATTATTCATATTAAATAAATAAATAAATATTAAAAAAAAGCTCCTGATACTAGTTTTATGTTAATTTTTTGAGTTAAGAGGAATGGAAAATTGAAGTATGCTCTTGTATTCTATTCTATTTTGTAAATATCAGCGATCAATTTCTTGCTTTATATGTTTATGTTCCTTTTCCATCACTTTCTAAGATACCAAACATATAGATATAGGTGTACTATTGTAGTGTTGTGCTGGCAAAATCTTAAATGGTATTTTGTTGAGTGGAAACTTCTGTGCTTTGCTTTGTCTAATGTAATGTGGTGGTCCACTGGCCCCTCACAGAAAAAGTCCATAGTGTTCCCTGATTGAAATTTATGCTTGGTGTCTTTACATCTGCTCTTTCTTTATATTGGTTCTAATTGGGTCCCAGATGATATATATGTATTATGTAGCATCTTTAGGGGACTTTCTTAGATACCAACGGTTCCCGTCAAAATTTTGGCTTAAAATTTGCTTCCTTATAAAATAATAACAATAAAATAAAAAAAATAAAGGGAAAGCTTCACATGCAAAGCATGTAGGTGCTGTCTCGGATAGAATTAAATTCTATGATGACGTCTCACGTGCTCCTCACGCGGGCGCCAATATGCAAAGCACAAAAAAGATATCTATTAAATAAGAGTTAAAAACTCTGAGGCAGCGCCTCACGTGTCTTGCACGACAGCGCCGGCGCCGAGAGTTAAAAAAAACTCTGAGACAACGCCTCATGTGCCTTGCACGAGGGCGTCAGCGTCAAGAGTTAAAAACTCTGAGGCAGCGTCTCATATGCCCAGTACGAGAGCGCCGTCGCCAGAACTAAAAGTTCTATGCCGTTGGATCAAAGATCCAACGGAGATGATAAATCATCAAAACAGAATTAAATTCTATTGAGGAAATGTTTCTCAAATCTTTCTGAACGAGAAAGATCACTCACTGTAAAACAGAGCACCGTTGGATTAAAAATTCAATGGTGAAAATCACCAAGCTACAGAATAAGCTCTGTATGGAAAAATATTTTCTCAATATTTCTAAACAAAAAAGATTACGCTTTGTAAAACAGAGCACCATTGGATTAGAGATCTAATGGTGATTAAAAATCACCGAATTGAAGAATACGCTTTGTATGGGAAAATATTTTCCCAATCTTGTTAAAAATAAGAAATATGTCTTCTGTAAAACAGGAGTCTCTGGATCAAAGATCCAACGGTGGATAAAATTCCCGAATCAATAAAAAATCTCTCAATGAGGATTTCCTTAACAAAATCAACAAACTTGTCTCAACTATATAAAGGCCCCGAGACTTCAAGCCTTGAAAGGAGGAGACCCCCATAAAATTTGAGAAAACATAAAAACAAGAAGAGGAGTTCTCTTTAGAGAAAAAGGAATCCTAGGTGAGAAAAAGACTTAGAGATCATTTTATCTCCTTTTACAAGAGTTCAACTCTTCCAAGAAAGAACTAAGTTCTTTCTCTAGTTGAGGTCTGCAGAAGCAGATCTCCTCACAAGTTGAGAATTTAATTCTTATCGGGAAAATTCTGTTATGCAGTCCCAAAACTTAGAGAAAAGAACCGGATTTGAAGAATTTAATTCTTCCAAAGATATAGAAATTTAATTCCTTTGATAAAACTAGGGTTTAACCCTGCATAAGAATTTAATTCTTATAAAACAAAAAACTTGAAATTCTCAAGACTAAGATCGAGAGCCCCATGCATATTAGCGTTCAACGCTATAACAATAGATCACGTGTTCCCACGTGAGCACCTCTAAGGAACAATTGAGATCGAGTTACGTGATCCCTCGTGACCTCAAATAGTGTTTAGCACTTAGAAAAGAATAGGAAGTTAAATTCAAAGGAGGCAGTGCCCAACTTGGTGGCGCCTCACGTGTCTACACGTGATGGTGAGAAGATTTAAGTGTCTAACACTTGCATGTATAGAACGAGGGAATAATCCCAAAGAAACAGTGCCCAATATTCAGGTGCCTCACGTGCCACACGAAGCGCTCCGGATTTCAGTGTTTAACACTGCTCAAGAGCCTCACGTGGGAGCACGTGAGCGCCAAACATTTATCAGTGTTTAACACTGTGAGAGGCCAGTGAGAGGCCAAGCTTAGCCCAAATTACCCAAGTCTCCCGAGGCCAGAAGCCTTTTGACCATCAATTAATCGAGCCTTCCTATACTCGGGTCCCTCCAAATCGATCTTAGTTTCAGAGATGGCCAATGATCTCCTGACACACAGCATTTAAAATAATGTTCGTTCCACCATGATCTCTCCTTTCAATTTGGAGTTCGGTTCAAAGATACATCTCTCCACACCTCTGATATATGTCGTCGTAATTGTTCAACGATATCAGAGAGGTGGAGGATCCCGACAACCAACAGCTCTTGGATGCACTCTCAAGCTCATGAGCATATCCCAATGGACCGTAATGTTCTTAAACCAGCCCATGGACCGTAATGTTCTTAAACTAGCTATGGACCGTAACGTTCTTAAACTAAAATGATAGAGCCCAAATGCTCTTTCGTTGGATCAAAAATGATCCCGTACCCAACGTATCCTTAACAAATATTTAAGTCGATCTTAATCTCAGACAAGGTTAACGATTCTTAAATTAAACCAAAGCCAAATCTAAGAAAATACGGATTTGGACTAATCCACGCCCTACAGGCGACAACACAAATTAGTCTCCGTATACAATCCACGGACAACCAAAACTAAAACAAACACACACAACACGAAGTGACCTTCTGGAGCAGGAGAAAGTGGTTATCGCTATGCGGTAACGTAATTAACTGCAGGGGCTTGCACCTGCAGGGAAGAGCGTCCCCAAAGTCAAAAACCTCTCGCAAACGAGAGAGAATCTGATGAAGTCTACTACAACGGCCGTATCCGTTCAGACCTCCGATACATGGTGCCATAATTCAACTTGGTATTCTCGGAAAGGACGGATAAAACCAAATAGCATCTGCCCCCAAATTCAGGCAAGACGACCTACGCGGTTTCGTCTCTGTTTTTTCGGCGGTAAACACCAACCATTTAATTCCGGTACATTTCTATTGGAAAGCATTAATAGACTATTAACTTCAGCAAGTGAACCAATGAGCTGCAATGGTTCAGTTGGGATGGACACTTTTTTCTTGGGAAGATTGCGGGGTTCCAACCATAGTAACTTTGAGAGGCGAAGTGCCCACAAATTAACGCTTTTGGAGCAAATTCATGGGTCCTCTGGATGCTTGTGTGTGATTTGTGCATGGGTGTGTTTGTGTGTGTTGTATCCATCGATTAGGGCTTATAGGCCAATGGCAAAAAAAGTAAAAAATTGAACAAGTGAAAAGGTAAAGGCATTAACATTGTGATGCGAATTCATCATGCATCAAAACAGACCCAAAGCTTACTACAAAACCGTTACACAAACCAGGTTGTAGTAATATATGAAAGGCCAATGAAAGGAGGATGAGCACTCTCTTTGTCCCATCACTGCTTTCTCCTCAAAGCTTCCCATTATTCTCCTCAACAATTTCAAAAAGAAAGTGGAGAAAGAAAGTGCTTGCTTCAGATCAATGTATAGGCCAAGACTGAGACCTCGGCTTGAGAAGACAAGTGAACATAGACGAACTCGAAGCTTTTACCGGCTGGCAATGAGTTGAGCCATGTCGGGTAGTAGCGGTTGCCGTCCTTAGCCGTGGTGAGTCCCCACAGTGGACCATAGAGCTTCGATATTGAAATGTTGGTACCTTTGCGGTTTTTGACGATTTGTTGGTTATCAACGTGGAGTATCTGTAGTACTTTGTCCCCTTGAAGTTCCATGATGTTGTCCATTTCTGCTCGATCACGAAGGGCGAAAATGATTTGGTTGCTGCAAGAGATGTGAATGTAAGAATATTGATTCACACTCTATGTAGCCATTGCAATGATATTCAACAGTGATGTAGAATAAAAGCATGATAATAAACTTAATCAAGAATAAAGATAAAAAAAAAAAACTTAGAATAAAGACATGTTATGTTCAGGTTGTGAAAAGTACCTGGAGCAGAAATTGGTGGTTTGAGCTGGGGCATGAGATCAGGCACTTGGAATTTCAACTGCAATAAAAATTAAGCAAACAACCATTAGCAAATAACTCTTGAACACTAAAAAGGCTAATTTTAAGCGCCTGGTCTTTCAACATTTTTCAATAAACAACTTAAGGCTTAAAAATTGCAAACAAATACCACAAACTTTCAAGGTAGGGCATTTGTCTGCAATTTATAAAATGTATTGCACTTTCCAAAAGATTGTTGAAAGCTTATAGTAAACAGACAGAGATATGTAACAGAGCTATTCATAGACCAGGGAAAAGTTGATTAAATCCGCTGTGACGGGTGCTAAGCCTAGCCAGGATCCCAACCATAGGAGCATTGTTATAAGTAGCAAGTTCCGTCTGCTCGAAATTATCCCTTCCATCGGCGAAATTGTCGTACGCATCAGGGCCACCGACGATAGCTCCATCAAGGAGGTTCGGATCGCTGGCCTTTCTCCCGAACCAGGTGGCATACCTGCCCCGGTAGCTGATGAAGGTGGGGTCCTCTTTGATGGAGACGATGGACGAGGCGCGGTGGTGGACTTGTTTAGGGTATGTGTTGCCGTACCCCACCATGTAGCTCATTGCTCTTGGGTTGTCGCCTAGGATGTAATCGACCTTGCGGAAATGCAGAATATATTGTTAAGATGTCATACTCTCGGGGCGCTTTGTTAAAGTTAATGATTTAAAGTGAAAAATTGATCACCTGAGATTTGGTGAAGGCGAGAAGATCAGAAGGCGTTGCAGTACCAGCAGAGCACTGGACGTTCCTCCCAGCAGACTGAAGATAGTCGGAATAGACGGTGAGAAGGAACGAAGCGCTCGTAACGAATTGCAAATTGTTCCACCTCAGCCGGAAAATGAGGCTGGCTGGTGTCCTTTGAGTGTAAATCCCCAGTTCCATAGTACATATTGTATTTAAAATTTTAATTCTAATAAATTTTCGTTCAAATTCCCAAATTAAATTCCTAAATATTTTCCCAAAACTCTTCTAATTCTTTTTCCCTTTAAACCTTAATCCAATTTCCTATATATATATTTTTCCGATTTTCTATTTCTCTTTTTACCCGAACCCTAATCCTCTGCCCGAGCCCAGCCCAAACCCACGCATCCAAACCCAACCCGACCCGATCCCCTTCCTTCTCCCACTCTCTCTCCTATTGTATCTTTCTCTCTCTCCTCTCTTTCTTCTCCTTCTTTAACACCCAACGGTTATCTCCCCCTCCTTCACCCCACGCCGCGAGAATCGCTACCACGATGACCCAATTCGCCAACGATCTCTCCGGGATCCCCTCCTCTAAATCCTCGCTTCCTCCTCCTCTCTCTCAACCGTCCTCTCTCTCTGTCTCTCTCATATCTACTATCTCCATCTGTCCACCCTCTCTATACTACTCCCTCTCCCTTTTCACTGCTCCGCCGGTGAACTCCCCTCACCGACGAACCTCGTCGTCGACTTCTTCTCAACACCATCACAAGCTTCCCGCTCCTCCACCTTCTTCTTCTTCTTCTTGAAACCGAGCTCCCTGATGTCCCTAGCCCATTACCCAGCTCCTCCAACCGCCTCACTGGAACCCTCGCCTGCAACACCATCGGTCGACCCCTGAGCACCTCCGACGAGCCTCCTCGCCTCACCGCAACCAATCACATCCCCTTCTAATTGAGCTCGACTTCCTCCCACCGTCACCCACTGTCGGAGCACCGACGACCAACTCGCAGATCACCGCTGCCACTTCTCATCGCTACCACCGCACTGTACCACCCCCTCTCCAGCACCCACCCGAGCCGAGCTGCCACCCATCGCCGTCTGCGCCATCTTCGAAGCCGAGTCTTGTGCTGCCCGTGCCGTGTGCTGCACCACCATCGTGTCAATTCCGTGCCATCACTATGCCCACCTACACACCACGACCGTACCCACCACCACTCCAGCACCGTACCCAGTAGTGCCTAACACCACGTCCAGTACCGTGTCGTGCCGTACCACACCCGCACCACGTACCAAGCCAAGATCATGCCCAGTACCGTGTGACGCCCGCGTTATCGCCATGCCCACTACTGTATCACGCCACGCACCGTGTCTAGCATCGCACTATCTCGTGTGTCGAGACGAATCTTGCACATTGTGTTGCTTCTATATCAGCGACCGAAGGCAAGTGAAATTTCCACTTCCTTATCATACTACTTCAAATCTTAGTTATGAAATTTACAGTAACTAGATTTATCTATAGCTATAATTAGATAATAGTTCATTATTGAAATTGTGTAGCGTACCATAGTACCGTCTTGTTGATTGAAGCCTGTTTAGGCTTATTATTATTATTATTATTATTATTGTGTAGGTATCATGTACGAGTTATATGGTACTTATCTGAACGTTACCTAGATGTTCAATATGTTAACCGAATAAAAATCCTATTTTAACACGTCCATGTTTGTGAACGTTGAATTCCGTTACTGATGATGATATTGTGTAGTGATTTAAGTCTAAAATATTGAGAATGTCGTCATGAAATATCACCCTAAAGAGGCGACGCCAAATCTGGGTTTTACTGTACATGTCGTGGTGTTAAATTAATACAAAATTAGATACATATCGGAATGTAATATTCTATGGCTCATATCGAAGCCGACTCGATAAGATAGAACCTCCTATAGTTTATCCTTTGATACTGATACATCACAGCAATGAAAACTGATTTGGAATGCGGCCCTCGACTGCAGTCCAGAGCAGCATTCCACTTTGATATCTGACCTTATATGAATGTATAGCGCTGTATGAACATGGAATTATGCGTAATCCTATACTGTTGTAAAGATAATCCTGTTAGCTAACTATAGGTTTTGGTTTCGTTTGATTTTACTACCGTTTGATATTTTAATTGCAATTTAAACGGTCGAAGTGTACTGCCGTCCCAAGCAGAGACAAAACGTATGCCCTGTAAGTGTACGGTAGCGCCCCAGCCGTCTGTCCGAGGCCAAAATGCGGAAATGAAAACTTTGCTTAAACTAGAAACTGGCGCTATCGTATACTTTAAATTCGGATTGAACCATTAACCTACAACTAGCAACTAGAGAAAGGGTTGGAAAGCTATACCGATCGATCCGTGTTCTTCGGTCTTTGGCCACCATCCCAAGCTCCTCGCGGCATCTCCGGTCTTGATCTTCTCGTCGGAAAGGGCACCACATCTTTGAGTCTTTTTACGGGCTCCCCTTTCATCCGAAGCAACTCGGGCACGAAGTGTGCTAGCCGACGTGTCCAAGGTATTGTAGAGAATGTTTGTGATAACTTTGTCTTTTGCATCCATTGTATGGATGGAGATTGAAGGTGATGCCATCCATGGAAATTATGAGCTAGAGGAAGAAGAAGAAAAGGCTCTTTTTTTCTTTTCTTTCTTGTGTTGAATTATTGTAAGAGAGCTAGAACAATAATATGAGAGCTAACAACCATATCATGGCTGCCCCTCTCTCTCCTCTTATCAATTCAACACACAAAACAAACACTAATGTGACATTTTACACAAAAAAAGAGACCATGAGTCACTATATATGTCCATGTCACATTTAATGCATCTCATGATGAATTCTAGCTCATTATTTCCATATGCAAACATTAATTCAAATGTTTGCAACAATAAAAAGATACGGCAACATCTAAAGTAAACCCGTGACGGATCACAAGGATACCCCTCACCTGTATATACATACCTGCACCCGCATTCCGACTGAATGCGAATGCGATGAGACTAAAGTAATCCAACAAATCTAATATTAGGATCCGGCTTAAACCAAAGCCCACTAGTATGATCCGCCCGATCATGATCCGTGCACAACTGCACGTATATGATCGGACCCTGCCATATATCATACGGCCTCTACAACGTTTCGCCCGAAACTTGAGAAACTGTCTGTGGGGGACTCTAAAGACTCGTCAATACTTTGGCTGTGGATTTAACCATTAGCTCGTCAGAGATACTAGCTGTACGTAACGGGCTACCAGGTATTGACCAAAAGGGAGGTCGATGAGCGAACTCATCCTGACACCTTACTGAGCCTATCAGTGACAATATCCGTACAGTCCGGTCCATTCATCTATGAGCATCGCATGGCGGGCCTAGGGGGTTGGTAAAAGTCAGACCCCCAAAAGCGGTACAATTCGTGTCGGAATGTAACCCAGAACACCCTGAGATACTACTGGAATACCTACCAGTAAATCTCCTGTCTTGGCCAAGGACTTTATGTAATGGCTCTCCTAGACACAGCGCGGTCTCACCCCCAATACCGGGAGAGACGAAACCCCTGCCGATCCGCTCACTGCCTCCATGTGGCTCGGGACTGTACCCAACTAAAACCTGTTTGCACGACTCCTTTGAGCCGTGGTAGGGTAATAATCAAAGTACAGTGGGAACTCACACGAGAAAAATGACGATCTCAGGTCGATGAACTAACCTGTACACATGTCACCAGGGAACTGCTATCTGACATTAAGTATAATACCAACTAGCATGTTCCCGGCGAGTCCAGTCCGGTGTACTCATAACCCAATGAGCACCTGTATACATCTTAGGTGATCCAACTGACACCAATGGCTTGTGAGACCGGCCACCGCCCCTCGTCGGGGTCTCGACTGTATATACTAGTCTACTAATGGAGTATCGATGCCCAGTCTCGAAACTCCCACGACTAGGGACCTTTTAAGGATGTGCTTATAGACCCCAGCTCCCACGTATATGATCGCCATCATACTGCTGGTAGTCAAACAAGAATCCTAAGGGCTCTATCAACGTGCAATAGTGACCTTTAAGGTTACCTGAAGCAGTACACGATGATAAAGATAAACCCGATAGCATACTATCATCTTGAGTAAGACTGTCCTACCGGTATAGGTCCTCTCTCAATCATTGCAATCACGTGCCTGTGATCCAATAATTGACTCTGAGAGCACTATATCCAACAATCCCCCACTTGCACTCGAGGCTACTTATTGCGATGTCGCATACTCACAGCCCGTGTGATACCGAACACCCAACTCCTCTACTAATCAGTCTCACAAAGCCCGTTTGCGAAACTTTTGCGTTCGAGTAATAGCCTCAGTGAGTGGATCCGCCATGATGTTTCTTTCTATGTCTCTCTTTTTCTCAAGTTCGCGGAGAAAGCCATCTCCCGAAAATGAGCAATAACTATCTTAGAATATGTCTGGATATCTGATGGGACCTAGCTCATAAATGAACTCCAAATCCAAACTTCTTAGACTGTATCGTCAACTGAAATTAATCAGTATCCTGCGCCACACCTCCCTCAGTATCCGCTTGGACCACCTGTCCAAAATACTGCCCCTCGTCAGAGGGAAAAACTACAACTCTGACAGTCACTCTGTCATCCAGGTCACCTTAGAAGCCTGGAATGATAACCGTCTCCGGAAAGAGGCTGTCGTTACCATATCCCTAGAACATCTACTTATGTTCTAAAACTGCTTCCGAACATTTCTCCAGGATAGGATTAATATCAACTTATTGTATCTAGTGCAAAAGACAACGTCTGGTGTGGTACTTGACATCTCATGATTGACTCAATTACCTAAGCAAGTGATCTGCCAATCATGCACATCCCTCTCCCCTTTAGTCTGTAAGACACCTTTAGAGAGGGTGACTCCATCACCTGCAGGTACACTACCGTGTCAGGAGTCGTCCATTCTAAAACACCTTTAGAATACTGTCTAAGTACCCAGATTAGGAAACTACCCAAATCTAGATCTAAAACTATAGATCTAGTAACCAGAATATCTGATATAATATCCATGTCCTATGTGGAGAAACCACTGTGTGACAACCAAAGTATAACCGATCGTAGTATAGGAATATCACTTCCTACTCTGTGTATGTCATCCAAATACCAGGTCATCACACCCTACTACCTTCTTAATAGATCCATCCCTTATTCTGATGAAGTCAAACCTATGACCGTCACATCAGAAATAGATGATCTATCTACGCTATATCTGCTTTAGTCTATAAATAGACATAAGCTACTTGTCCACTATGCTTCCGCTGCTCCCACTGACTACGACAACCCTCTGGCAGAGTCATAAACACGTGCACTTCTAAATCTAGTTCAGAACGATGCTATACTCATCCTCCTGCCGGGTCTCATAGCCTGGAACAACAGTAGTGTTAAGACTGGGTAAACAAGAACCTCCCTGTCACCGTCCTTGGGGCTACCGGAGTACCTCTCGGGTGCCTGAGGTTACCCACCATATCTGCGGAGTGGCCAATGGAATGTCAAACCAGATTGAATCTTTAGGTTCTTATCAAATTTTCAGTAATCGTTTGCGGTTCTGGAATCACTTCCAGTTCTACCATACTCCCACTACTGTTTTCTGAAAAATTCCATTTTACTAGAACAAAATCACTATTGATCTTCCAAATGGTAGAAAGTCAACCCTCGTCATAGCCCAGGTCAACCCACAAACTGTCATTACATAAACGTGTCTTGAGTTATCCAGAGTCTGGTTTTAAGCATAAGCCGGACAACTCCCCGTACCTTAACATTGTTAAGATATGAACTATTTTATATCCAATATAGAAACAAAGGCACTGATTTAATTGGAACCAGATTCAACTCATGCAGCTATCTCCAGTGCATTTCAACTAAATGGAGAGAGCTCGATCAGCATTACTCAACTTAGGAATGCTTCCAATTATGAGTAACCTGAAAGAGAAGCAAGTTCTCTTAATCACTACTATTAACTGAATACCATAAACAAGTATCTACATCTTCGATCACCTTGAAGAATCCTTATACTTGCAATGCCTGGTTCTCTACTTTATTCTTATACCTATAACTTTTCAAAACTTAGACCTTGCATTTCTGCGAAACACATGTCTAAGAACTAGAGAAGTCACAAGTAAACAGAATATAGTACGAGTACCAACCCCTCTGTCCTCATGGACACTGGACAACATACAATACTCTGTATAAGTCCCTTGAGTCTAATAACTCATTCTCTGTGTGTCGTAGGTTGAAAACTGTACTTATGGTTAAGAAGAATTACACCGCTGTTTAATACTCCTTACCTAACCATCCACTGATATAGGTAAATGTCATGGACATAATTTCAAAAAGTTATATCTCACTTTATAAAAATAAACATACAGATATATCAATTTGAAATTGGTGCATAACAACGGATATTCAAAACCAAATATTTGCCGTCCGGCAAACAACCCAGGCGATTTTCTCAAATATCACCAATTACAACGAATCCCGATATAATGAGGATGATCACCTAATTCCCAATAACTTACTCCCACTCATCATTTGTAAAACCATACAGACGTGAGAATCAAACCTGGTAAATACATACCCTGGAGCAAGGGCTAATTGGGAAATCAGTTTTCTTTTAACAATACACAGTGAAACTGAAACATGTAAATGTGTCACGCCCCGCTTCCCAAAATATGGAAGACGAGGGATGACTAGGCCAGCCATGCTCCTACGGTCAAGGAATAATCCCGCTGTAGTCACATTTCGGCTTCTAGCATTACATGGTAATCAGTAAATAAAGCACAGCAGTAAAGGAAATGCATCACTAAATTATTACATTAAAGTTCATTATTAACAATTTACAAATAAACAAGAAGGAACTAGTAACCGAGTTCGAATACAAAATCTCTTTATGGAAAGCAGAAAAGAAGAAAAAGTACTCCAGACTAAATCTCCGTCAGCTCGAAAGGTAAATCCGACTCCTGCGCTGGTTCTTCCTCGAGGTCTGAGCATGACACTCAGGTCGTCAGAGCGACGTAATAGCAATTTTTATATTAATGACATGAAACATGCAAATACGATAATAACAGTGAAAATAAAATGCTAATAATCGCTCTATCACTAAATGATGCAAAGTATGATCTGTGTCTCTATCAGTCTCTAGGTCATGTTTGAAATCATATAGTGGAAAGGAGGATCATATTTAACAGGAGTCTCGTACATACCCGAGACAACGGCCCACACGCCCGGGACATAACCCTGTCAGCCGGATCGCTAGATCCTACCTAATATATATAAGAATCACTGTTCGAATGATCATCCTCTAAAACACGGTCCCGCTAAATACGATACTCTTTCCACTTCGATTTTTCCTTTTCCCCCAGGTTTACACTATTGATGGTTATGATTTAGTCGTGTACAAGTATGCACTAATAGCACGGTTTTGTCACTGTTCACTGTATTAATCACTGTCACGAATCATTCACTTTTCCATTGGCGTACTTGACACTCCTAAACCAATACCATTCACGCACGATAATGCAATGTCCACTGAATAATAACGCGCACTATCACTATGCATATGGCAGTTGGGTAAGGTATGTACATTTATGCAGTTAACAAGTTACGTGTGATATGAACTATTATGCACGTCATAAGCTTACAAAAATTGCAGTAATTCATATGTTCAAAATTCAGCGAAATGATACAAATACGATAACAAGTACACTCTGTCGGCAGTTCAGAAAAATTAGTTTCAGTACAATCGGATTTCTGGTATTCAAGTTACAGCCGTTTCAATTTAAGTGCTCGCTGCAGGAAATTCAGTTTCTGAATTGAACGTCCGTTTCGCGGCACAATTTTCACCCAGTTGGGATCAGAATCTAGCGACACTACAGTTGAATGAAATCTGGGGTTTTCAGTAGGGTTTTCAACATAACAGACGAATTCTCACCCGCATCTGTACGTCAGAAGTTATGCGCTGTTCAACACTAGTGGTATCAATTTTGTTTCTGTTTGGGACTGCTATGCGTCCCGATCTTTTAATTTGCAGTTTAAATAGTAAACAATGATAAAATGGGGTGAAATCACTTGCGTTATTTAGCTAACAGTTTCATCTTCAATAAGGTGTAGGGTTCCGCAACATATGAGTTCAGGCAGCAAGCTAGTAATCATTATGAGACAGAAAACAACAACCAGAGCAGTCCAGAGCCGCTCTCTGAACCAATTCTCGTCATAATATCAGTACAGAAACGATTAAGAACTTGTATAGGGTTACAGGTCGTCGAGTCGGCTTCGATTTGAGCCCTCGAACGCATCATTTCAATATGTACACAATTAATTGTGATTTAAACAAGTTTCAGGTGCGGGAATTTCCCAGTTTTTACGGGTGTAATTGGGGGTGTTCGTTTAAGCCATTAACAATCATATTTTTCAGTAAAATTGCACCCCAATGTTCATTATCACACGGGCCAGCATATGCAATCAAGTTCCGTCAATTTAGTGGATGGTTTTCTTTCGGGTTTTGCATCGAACAGTTATGTCATATAAGTTTTCGTGAATTGTAAACATGGAATTAATACGATTTTAGTTTATAACGGAAATAATCTAGCATGTAGCAAGTAGGGTACTTGCCTGAAGACGCTTTGGCGACGCACGGCAGCGGCAATGGCACGAACGCGCGACGAACAGCGCGGCTAGGGTTCGCGGCCTCGGCTCGCGTTTCGGGTTCGTCGTCGGAGTTGTCCGGGGATGTCTTGCGATTCCTGGAAGAGGAGGGGGTGCTCTGTGAGTGCGCTGGGGTCGACGATGGTCGGCGGTGTCGCTCCGGCGATGGGCAGCAGTGGGTTTTTGGATGTTGGTAGTGGGTTTTGGTGTGGTTTTGGGGAGAGGGAGAGGGTAGGTAGTGGGGCTCGGGTGTGGTGATAATGATGATGATGTTGAGGGCGAAGTGGATCGACGAGGGGTTTCAGGTGCAGTGGGGGCTCGCCGGCATCGAGGTGTAGGGGTGGCCGAGATGGGTGTCGAGGGTCGGTCGTCGTCGTCGGGGGTGAGCGGGTGATAGGAGCTCGAGTTTGGTTTTCTGTAGACAGAGAGAGATGAGGAGGAGTTGTAGAGTGAGGGTGTGAGGGAGAGAGGAGGAAGGAGTTTGAGGAGTGGGGAGAACGTGGCGACGTTGCGGGCGTGGGCGCGAGGTGGGGCGACGTTGGTTGAAGGGAAAAAAATCGAGCGGGAAAAAATATGGACGTGGGGAAGAAGAAGTTAAGGAGCGGGTCGGGTCTGGGGTGCTGCGGGCGCGGGCTTGGGAAACGGGCTGGGCCAGGGATTCTATTTAATTTAATTTGTTTAGTTATTTTTGTTTTGGGCTGGGGTTGGAAGCTTGGGCTAAGGTTTTAATTAATATATTTAGCTTTAAGTTTTCAGTTGGGCCGGGGGAGTGGGTTTAATTAATTTTGTTATTCTGTTGGGCTTGGTTTAAATTGTGGGAAATTATATATTTGGTTTTAATTTTGGGTTTTGATTTTTTTAGGGTTTAGAAAGATTTAAATACGACACTCTAGCAACCAATTTCCTATAAAATACGAGGAAGAGGAAAAGGAAAAGGAAAATATAGAAAAAGATTTTCATTGATGGAAACGGGGATTTACAAAATGTTTAGAAGGGGTATCCGGATATTCTTAATAATGCCTCTTCCATTATCAGATTCACAACTGCAACCGTATATTTCTTTGCCATCTCTCCAAATCCCTTTATATGTTTTTAGTCATTACCTTCTGTACACCCATTTATGCTAAATGGTTTTCTTCCTTCCTTACCGTTCGGCACCAGCCTATGGTTTGGAAGAAGACTATCCAATAAGCATAATGGGTGTACTCTCCTAATCCTAGGAGCACTCGCAACCCGAGAGAAGGTAAAGATAAAAAACAACTGAATAAAACCTTATTCCTATTTCTCCTGAACCACAATCCATTCCCGAACTAGAACAAGTTCCTTCGAGTTCGTATATAACCATACGATGGAGTATCCAAATAACTATGGATCTTCGTAGTGATACGGAGTGTTCTGGAGAAATACAAAGGTGATGTAGGATTTGGCGAAGAAATACTTGGTTTGGTCGTGAATAGCAGTCGCAGTTTACTTTGCCCTCTTACTAATCCCTTTATTTGTCTTTATTTAATACCTTCTGTACACCATCGTTAGGCTAATTGGTTTTCTTCATTCCCTACCATTCGGCACCTGCCTATGGTTTGGAAGAGACTATCCAATTAGCGTAATAGGTGTACTGTCCTAATCCAAGGAGCACTCGCAACCTGAGAAAAGGTAAAAGAAAAAAGACAACTGAATAGTCCTATTCGTTTTCTCCAGAACCAGAAACCATCCTCGAATCTGGAACAAGTTCTTTCGAGTTCGTATATAACCATACGATGGTTTTATCCAATGGAAGTAGATGTTCGTAGTAATACGGGGTGTTCTGGAGAAAAGGGTAAAAATAGGAGTGGCAATGAGGTATGCAACTCTGACAATCCAAAAGCCAGTGTTTTAAGAAGGTTCGGTTAACTTGGTCACTGAGTCATAGTCAAGGGTCGGGTCATGGTCGCTGCCAAAGAGAGAGAGAAAAGAAACACTCTGCGTGCCCTCTAACCTAGATCAGAATGGTTATCAATTTATCAAATCAGGAAACTTCCCACTGTAACCTCAAATTCTTCTCCAAACTTGAAAGAAAAATTAGTCGGGATCACCCGAGGAGTAAACCAACTCATCAGTGGGAATCGGGATCCAACTATCATCGCATGATAACGTGATGGAATCCACTCACGCTATCACACTCCAGAAGGTATGCGCATATCTGGCAAGTTTCAGTTTCTTTAGAAACTCCTGATGTGATTTTTACCCCAAGCGGCTTATGACCTTGACTAGGTTAACTAACCATAAACCGCTAGTCAAGTTCAACCCGTCAATATTCTGGATTGCATTAAACCCACCCCTACGTGCCCTTGACTAGGTCAACAAGGCCGCACGACTGTCCTAACCAATCCTATTTATGCAACAAACAAGTACCACTTAGCTACCGAACACTACGTCTTGACTATGTCAACAAACGCAGCACGAATACTAAACAATACCCGTAGGAAATGACGGAGGGCTACGGCTGGTTTTTGGCGAAAAACCTTTAACGTAATGAACTTAATATCGTTGAAGGAACTGCATAGCTTATTATAAAAATATAGTGGCAAAAATCTTTGCTAAAGAGGTCACTCCCGGTGAAGGGATCTCGGCTCTTTCCCCGTAGAATGAGGTGCAGGATATTCCAACTGAATACCACGATGCAAAGCAAAAGGCAATCGGCTATAGTGAAGGTATTATCCTGACGCAAACTTCTGTCCAAGGGGTCACTCCCGGTGAGGGGATCTCAGCGCTTGCCTCGTCGACTGAGGTGCTGGATATTCATAATCGAATACCACTGTGCAAAGCAAAAGAGAACGTCCTTGCATAACAGCTTTTTTGAAAAATGTTCCAACAACATCAGAATAGGTTTGTTTAGCTTGCATTGATCTGAATCAATGCAGTCCCATCAATTAATCACACCACAAAAGAACGGAAAAATGATGTACGTATATGCCATCCGCATTCGCCACTGGGTCCCGTCATCACCCGTTAGGTTACTTAACTAACGACAGAGCGGGGACTGGACTAGCGCGGGTGTAAAACATATACAACATCTACTAGTATATATATCAATATATAATATTTGCTCAAGGCGTGATAAAATGCAACATCACAGAAATATAATAAGCATCACAGAACAATACAGATAATCTGGGATCCCCGGGTTTCATAGAGCCGCTACTGAAACCCGACGTTCCCCTGGTCGTGTGAATAGCCTGTGCAATGAAATCCTAGACCCCTACGGGCGCGGCAAGTTACCCGCCAAAACCTGAAGCGAGGCAGCCCCCTTCAACAAAATGAATAGACCATCCAGCACTTCACGGAATCCGGTAACTTGAGCACCCCTCCTTGGGTCAACCTGTACCCCCTACGAGTGCGGCGAATAGCCTGCCAATTCTAGAGTGAAGCCCCCTCTATCTCAAAGCCATGAGATGCGGGCCCGTTGCCCTCTAGAACCCGGTTATCCGTGCACCCCACCGCGGGGTAATCCTAGTACAGAAAGTAAAATATACAACGGGTACATCGACCTCAACCCGGTCGTGCCCCAAAAGAATAATATACAAACAGGCAGTGACGGCAGTCCACATGTCGGACGCTCGCCCCGCAATATCAAATATACAAATATAACCAAACTGTACTACCATTGCATCCAGGCTATCTACCACAACAAATCCGCAACATCACAGCACAATACAGAACATCAACGTGAATGTCACGTTCGTAAATCCGTCTAAAAGAGCTATAGCAATTAGACAAGATTTACCGATCAAATGACATTCACGGTCGCAGATATAATGTAAATACTGTGAACTAACATGTTTAAAATTTTCGATCGACAAAATTTTCCGAAGTGGGCCCTAAGCACAATTCCCAGTACTCGAACAAATCTGGGCCCAAAATAAACATTCCAAAACCCCCAATTCCAAGAAATAAACTACTGTAGAAAATTTTGTTCAGAGAAGACTCAGGATAGCGGCGAAACCGTGGCCATCAGAGGGGTATTGCTGCGGTTCCGTGGCGGAACAGTGTCTTCATGCAACTAAATTTTCACAGATTTCTTAGAAAACCCTGCCTGATTTTCTGCAGCACACAAAATAATTTTTTGACCACAGGAAAAATTCGACAGAAACTGATGACTTGGAAATGCGGTTTTTAGAAAATTCGTTTGATCGATATTTTAAATACGTTAGAACAAGCTAGTAAAGGTTAATGGCGTGGCTCTGATACCATGTAAGTGTACGGTAGCGCCCCGGCCGTCTGTCCGAGGCTAAAATGCGGAAACGAAAACTTTTCTTAAACTAGAAATCGGCGCTATCGTATACTTTAAATCCGGATCGAACTATTAACCTACAACTAGCAACTAGAGAAAGGGTTGGAAAGCTATACCGATCGATCCGTGTCCTTCGGTCTTTGGCCACCATCCCAAGCTCCTCGCGGCATCTCTGGTCTTGATCTCCTCGTCGGAAAGGGCACCACATTTTCGAGTCTTTTACGGGCTCCCGCTTCATCCAAAGCAACTCGGGCACGAAGTGTGCTAGCCGACATGTCTAAGGTGTTGTAGAGAATGTTTGTGATAACTTTATCTCTTGCATCCATTGTATGGATGGAGGTTGAAGGTGATGCCATCCATGGAAATTATGAGCTAGAGGAAGAAGAAGAAGAGGCTCTCTTTTTCTTTTCTTTTCTTGTCTTGAATTATTGTAAGAGAGCTAGAACAATAATATGAGAGCTAACAACCATATCATGGCTGCCCCTCTCTCTTCTCTTATCAATTCAACACACAAAACAAACACTAATGTGACATTTTACACAAAAAAAGAGATCATGAGTCACTATATATGTCCATGTCACATTTAATGCATATCATGATAAATTCTAGCTCATTATTTCCATATGCAAACATTAATCCAAATGTTTGCAACAATAAAAAGATACGGCAACATCTAAAATAAACTCGTGACGGATCACAAGAATACCCCTCACCTGTATATACATACCTGCATCCGCATTCCGACTGAATGCGAATGCGATGAGACTAAAGTAATCCAACAAATCTAATATTAGAATCCGGCTTAAACCAAAGCCCACTAGTATGATCCGCCCGATCATAATCCGTGCACAACTGCACGTATATGATCGGACCCTGCCATATATCATACGACCTCTACAATGTTTCGCCCGAAACTTTAGAAACTGTCTGTGGGAACCACTAGCTCGTCAGAGGTACTAGCCGTACGTAACGGGCTACCAGGTATTGACCAAAAGGGAGGTCGATGAGTGAACTCATCCTGACACCCTACTGAGCCTGTCAGTGACAATATCCGTACAGTCCGGTCCGTTCGTCTATGAGCATCGCATGGCGGGCCTAGAGGGTTGGTAAAAGTCAGACCCCCAAAAGCGGTACAAGTCGTGTCGGAGTGTAGCCCAGAACACCTTGAGATACTACTGGAATACCTACCAGTAAATCTCCTGTCTTGGCCAAGGACTTCGTGTAATGGCTCTCCTAGACACAGCACGATCTCACCCCCAATACCGGGAGAGATGAAACCCCTGCCGATCCGTTCACTGCCTCCATGTGGCTCGGGACTGTACCCAACTAAAACCTGTTTGCACGACTCCTTTGAGCCGTGGTAGGGTAGTAATCAAAGCACAGTGGGAACTCACACGAGACAAATGACGATCTCAGGTCGATGAACTAACCTATACACATGTCACTAAGGAACTGCTATCTGACGTCAGGTATAATACCAACTAGCATTTTCCCGGCGAGTCCAGTCCGGTGTACTCATAACCAATGAGCACCTGTATACATCTTAGGTGATCCAACTGACACCAATGGATTGTGAGACCGGCCACCGCCCCTCGTCGGGGTCTCGACTGTATACACTAGTCTACTAATGGAGTATCGATGCCCAGTCTCGAAACTCCCACGACTAGGGACCTTTTAAGGATGTGCTTATAGACCCCAGCTCCCACGTATATGATCGCCATCATACTGCTGATAGTCAAGCAAGAATCCTAAGGGCTCTATCAACGTGCAATAGTGACCTGTAAGGTTACCTGAAGCAGTACACGATGATAAAGATAAACCCGATAGCATACTATCATCTTGAGTAAGACCGTCCTACCGGTATAGGTCCTCTCTCAATCATTGCAATCACGTGCCTGTGATCCAATAATTGACTCTGAGGGCACTATATCCAACAAGCCCTGATCTTGAACAGAATGTATCTCTCAGCACACAGCGGATATTGTCAATCCGTCTAGTGCTTTAAAAACTTAATTAAAAGATCTAAATTTCACTCAAGTGTAGCGTTGCCTAATTATGATCTCAACAGGGTGAACAATGTGTTATGAATTGGACTTTTAGTTCAGGAACTGAATTTCCAGCGATGAATACTTAAAATGAAATGACCGCATCTCGCAAACCTGAAACCCGATTGACCTGGAACCAATTTTGTTAGATCGCTGTTTGAGTTTACTTTTTACCTCTTTTGTAACATTTTGTATAAATATGATCGTGTAGATTAATATATTTTTTCTGAAATCATAAGGTGCATTGTGTTCCATATCGCATATGACTTACTATGTTGTATCATTCTTGTATTTTACCCGAGCGAGATACCTTTAGTGAAAGCGAACGTTCATAGTGATTTTAGCGAACCTTGCATTGTCGAACGCGAGTAGGATTGGATTAGTTGTGTCAAGTACGCCAATGATAAGGGATTGATTCGTGAAAATGAAAGTGAATAAGACCATGATTTAGGACGTGCTTGTACAAAAACAGTCCTATACGCATAGTTATTGTGACCTGGGTTAAAGGAGAAATCAAAATGGAATTGAACTCGTATTTAGAGAGATACAGTGACTTAAGTGTGTGTGTGTGTGTTTGTGTGTGTGTGTGTGTGTGTGTGTATATATATATATATATATAGAGAGAGAGAGAATAATGGAGGAAAGAGGCCATGGGAGGGAATTTCCTCCTATGGCGTCGAAAAAACACCCCCTCCATCGTGTTTTCCGACGATCGGAATGCATTATCTTCATCGTTATCATCTAAGATGTGGGAACACCAAATTTCATGTGATTCTACAACTTTTTCACCATTGATTTAGCAATGTAAAAAGTTCTGTTGTCGGTAAACCGTTAATTTTGAACCCACTAATTCAACGGTGAAAAGTTGTAGAATCACATGAAATTTGGCATACACACATCTTAGATGATAACGATGAAGATGATGGATTCCGATCGTCGGAAAACACGACGAAGGGCGTGTTTTTTCGACGTCATGGGAGAAAATTCCCTCCCATGGCCTCTTTCCTCCATTATTCTCATATATATGAGAATAATGGAGGAAAGAGGCCACCCTCCCATGGCGTCGAAAAAACACGCCCTCCGTCGTGTTTTCCGACGATCGGAATCCATCATCTTCATCATTATCATCTAAGATGTGGGTACGCCAAATTTCATGTGATTCTACAATTTTGCACCGTTGATTTAGCAATGTAAAAAGTTCTATTGTCAGTAAACCGTTATTTTTGAACCCACTAATTCAACGGTGAAAAGTTGTAGAATCACATTAAATTTGGTGTACCCATCTCTTAGATGATAACGATGAAGATGATGGGTGCTGATCATCGGAAAACAAGATGTACGTCGTACTTTTCCGACGCCATAGGAGGAAATTCCCTCCTATGTCATCTTTCCTCCATTATTCTCTCTCTCTCTCTCTCTCTCTCTCTCTATATATATATATATATATATATTGTGGACCTAGCGGCACGGCTGCAAGGTTATGTCCTGGACAATAGTGGACCGTAGTGACATACACATTGCCTGATTTGCTGACATGATACATATACCGCATAGTTCATTTCACTTGATATTTCTTATTCTCATGTTACTGTATTTTGCCGTGCATTTCACGTTTAATAATATAGTACACACACTATATATTTATTGCTATATGTAACATCTTGACGACCTAAGTGTGTATGCTCAGAGAACGAAGTGGACCCAGCACAAGAGCAAGACCTGCTATTCGAGATCGCGGAGGTTTAGACCGCGACATTAGCGCCATCGCCTTCTGCGTGTTATAAGAAGACTGTTATTTTTTTGGTTAGTTATTTCTTTCATGCAAATAAACGTATCCTGAATTCTGTTATTTTAATGTTATAAAGTTGTGAACGGTGATTTCCTTTATTCTAGTGCAGTATTTACCGATTATCATGTAATGCTTGAAATTGAAGTGTGACTGCGACGGGATTATTCCTTGACCGTAAAAGCATGGCTAGCCTAGTCACCCCTCGCATTTCATATTTTGGGAAACGGGACGTGACATTGAGCATTCCGGCTGCCTTTGCCCATGCATGCACAGACGAAGTAGTCGGACTTTTTCTGGTACTTCTCAAACAATGGATAGTGTTGAGCTGCTTTCCCTTGTAGCAGGGATTCCCTTGTAGCAGGAACAGCACAAATATTACTGAAGAAAATAATAATATGCTAGAAATTTTAATAATTTTATGTACTCGGATTGAAACCCTAACAACTGTTATATAAGCAGTATCTTTTGCAATTAAAAATTGCCAATTTTTAATTATTTATGCTTAGATCAATAATAATTATTTGCTATTGTGGTACTATTTATTGTTATATCCTATGATCCATGTTTATTTAGTACTACCCATTTAGCAGATGGTTATCCAGTCCGCACACGACCTTAAATTAAAGCGTATATATTGGTCAAGCATAAATGTGTGTGTTTCATTGACACTTAAATCCGTCCTGATTATTGGGTCAAGTAAAGATCAACCGTTTATAAGTCGATCCAACCCGAACCGACTGACACCTCTATATTTAAGTAAATGTTTTGAGAATTATTTTTCTTTTTATTAAAAAATATACCTTTGAAGCAAGGGCTTGTGCACCCGCATATTTGACATCCCACCCAAACTCAGTCATGGCCCACCCGGCCCCACCCAATGCCATTTTCCCCCAAATAGTCCAGACAGTATAGTTATTTGTAGCCCAACCAAGCTGCCGCCCACAACAACTCATCCTGCAAATGCAAATTATAAATTTACATAAACACTCAATCCAATAGTAGAAACTTCTCAGGACGTTTGTGCAAAAACTTGCACTTACCCTGTGTGGCCATCGCCCGCCTATAGGAAAGAAAATAGTCTATGAGTTTAAAAATGGGCCAATGAATGAATGAAAGTGATGACCTCTCCAAAATCGACATTGGGCTCAAGATGGGCCTTGATGAGATGGCTTCAGAGATGCTCCAAGACAACATGGTGATGGTGAAGGCCATGGGAAGCCCAAACTTCACATTGTCCCCTGCATCATAGTAACCTCCTACTAGATCCACCTGCATATCATTCATTCATTTCTCATTTGCTATTCTAGGTTAGATTACACTAAAATACCATAAGCCATTGTGTATTCTCGGTAAAATACCCTACATGCTACTTTTGAGGGTATTTTACTGAAAAAATTCCCCTTAAAAACCATAATTTAAGATATTTCATTTTAATTAAAAAGCCTTTTGGCGTTTTAGCGAAGAAATATGATAATTGAGGGTATTTTAGTGTAATTAACCCAGAGGTTTTTTGCCCCTCAAATGTTTATCTAAGTGGCTCTTAGAGTTTTCGCGCTTGTCGGAGCTGCATGCTAAGCTGTTTTTCAGTGGAAATTTAATTTGTCCGTATATATATTTTTATGTAGAAGTAATATTAATTGCATTTGAATTTGGGTAACCGGTACTAGTTCAATAGCTTTGATGTTGCATTATTATTATTATTATTATTATTATTTTGATAGAAAGTCTTTTGTTTATACACCCAGAAATTTGGAATATGCAAAGCCTGCCCTTATTGAAAAAGATAAAATGACTTTAGAGAATTTAAGAAAACCAAAAACAGCTCCATAATGTTTTTACTCATCAAATCAAATCAAATCCAATCCAATCCAATCCAATCCAACCCAATAATCATAATAAAGAAAACATAGAGAAATAGTTAATTTTGATCTAAACAATAATAGGTTGAATTTGATCAATATGCCGCTGCATAATTTAGCAAAGCGGATAATTTTAGTCACCATTTTTGTGCCATTGCTAGTGAATTTTTTTAGCAATAAAGCAACGACAACAGCAACGTCAACAAAAGAAAGTAGACAGTGATACTCTATAATATGAATTTTTAAACCACGAATTGCCATCACTAACTAGAAAAAACAGAGGATGCAGCTATAACAAAATAAAAAATAAAAAATAAAAAAATCATATATACATTTTCCAAAAACTTCAAAATGACTCGTACAAAAATTGGTAAAACGTTTTAAAGAAAAACAAAGTGTGTAATGCTAAAAGAGAGGTGTGGGTGAGCATACCCCACTGGGCTTTCCCATCATTGAGGCCGGAATCAGATCTCCAAGAGACTCTCTGGTTCTTAGGGAGGTAACCAGACCTCTGTGCCTCAAAAAACAAAATGCTCTTGTTCAATGCCTTGCCATAATCATGCCCACAATTTACCATTGTTGATGAAAATGCCCGCATCAACAATACACTAACAATAGCCACAACCCAAGCCATTGTGTATTAATCTAAATGTGGAGAGAGAGAGCGAGCGAGAGAGGGAGAGAGAGTATTTATGGAGTTGGAAGTGAGAAGCCACCCACACAGTAGAGTGCCAAAGATTAAATATTACATGCATTAATATTTTTAAAGATGTAATTAATTTGGGTTTTATTATTTTCTTGCATGTATAAACTTATGAGAAGCCAACAAATAAAAATAGAGTTGGAGGGAAAAAACAGATCATGTGATGCCTGCGGCCGAGTTGGTCGATTTTTTCCTTTTTCTTTGCATTTCTCTCAAATTCTTGCAGGTTTTGCCTATAATACCGTGTCTCATTTGAGTTTATGATGTAAGAGATTTTTTTATGTGTGATGCATGTGTATAAATTACATATGTTTTATAAAGAAAAGGAAATAAATACTTTTACATGGATTGTTTGAGTTCCTGTCATGACGGTAAAGATATGAATCAACTTATTTTATAACACATGCAGTATAAGTAAATGATTCTATGAAATTCTTTGAAGTTCATAGTTTATTTCTTTAATAAGGCTCATAACATAAAATAAAATACATTAAAATGAAGTAAAGACTGCTTGCCATCTAATTTTGAGAAATAGTTGACCAATAGCCCAAACACCAAGATCTTAAATAAGGCTCATTCATTGGCCAGCCAAATACAGCATACCATATCACTCATTATTCCATTATGTAATGATCAACTTACAGATAGCCCCCTACTTAATTCTTGCACCAATACAAAATATATTCAAATACATTTAAAAAAAAACTACTTTTACTGGATGTTTTTAAACATTGTACTTTGCATAGTGCATACCCTATGCTGAACGACTTTAGCATTTTTTGAGTTATGCCTGTGGTAAATGGAAAATGTGGCATGATACTATTGCCAATTGTGCAAAATTTAAATGTTTGGCATAGTAATATCCCATTTTGGCATAATACTATTCCATCATAATATGATTGGCTTCTATTTACTTTGGTCTCTTAGTGACACATGTAAATAATTTAGGGTATCTCCCAATAGTCGGGAAGCTCATGGATTCAACTTAATATTTGTTTCATTTGCTACAAAGAATATTGGTAGAATATTTTGAAATAAATGGATGATGTGATCTTACGTTTGCTATTGCATTTTATTTTACTTCTGCAAAACAATATAGCAATAGTTGCGGCGATTTTGACAACAACGTTTTTCCGACAACCGCACGTCCTCAGTGCAATTTTTGCACATTATGATGGTTTAGATTTTAGAACGCATTTTGTCGGGATTATATAAATCGCGATATTCCAGATATATTATAGAAAACCAAAAATTTAGAAGGATGAATTCAAACATCTTAATCTCAAGTCTAAATGTGCATCCTCACCAAGATAGGGACTATATACACATAGGCATATAAATGCATAAAATGCATGAGCTTTGCTGGCTTTGACCCACCTGATCTTCTGCCATTTTTACAGGATATCAACTATGACAAAGATTTGATTTCAAAAATACTGTGACAAATATTTGCCTTGAGACACGACTTTGACCTCGGAATTTCATCTAATTTCCCTAATTTTCATCACGAAAACTACTTTAATTTGCCGATTGCAATGTGCTATGTGTGTTTATTCAGAAACAATGTGTTGTTGGTACCAAGAACATTCTAGCCATGCTTGACTTGTGCACGAGAAATTATTCCATGCACCGATCATACATTATTGGTTATTTGGCCCGGTCAGGGAACACATGAAAATTATTATGGACACTATTATAGTGTTGTCCAAATAGTTCTGTTTCTATGATCAACTTTTTGTGTTCGGTCATCGGTTTGATATATTTGTGGAAAATAAACATGAATGTATCGTCGATCAATCTAAGATGAAAGTAAAATATGAGTAGCCATAAGTTTTCATTAGTTGATCGTCCTGAAAAGTATTCTACATGCATCAATATTAATCTATCACTAGCAAAGGCTTCCGGCCATGCATATGTTCAAAATCCAAAATCAAGAAAAATCATATTAATTTAAAATTTTATTGTTTTATAAAATTAAAATTATAATATCTCATTATTTATAAAGCTCACATGTAAATACATGAAGAGAATAATGAAGAAAAAGATTCTCTAATAAAAGAGATACTAAAGTGGCCCAGGAAGGCTTTTTGGTTAGCTGGCGTCAAAAATCTATATCCTCCACCGATTTTTTACGATCGGCATGCATCATCATCATTTTATTATTTAAGATGTGCATACACCAAATTTCATATGATTTTACCATTTTTTAATCGTTGAATTAGCAATGTAAAAAGTTTTAATGTCGGTAAACCGTTAATTTTGCACCTACTGAATCAACGGTGAAAAGTGGTATAATTACATGGAATTTGGTGCATCTACATTTTAGATGATATAAAAGGAGGCGATGAGTACCGATTGTTGACTAAAATCATGAAGGGTGTATTGTTTCGACGCCATAGGAGAAAATTGGCACCTTTCCTCCATTATCCTCATATGTGAAAAATTTATTTGCAAATATTTTGGCATTTTTCTTCAGCTTTTAATATTTTTCATGCAGTAGTATACAAAAATCACGAAAATTTTAAAAATCTTTTAAATTTTATTTTTGGTTTTTCAATATTTTGCTTATTATAGCACACAAGAATCATAAAATGAATAAAAAGCCTAATTTGTTTTGTTTTCTTCAGACTTCTAACATTTTGCACGCTGCAGCTTGAGGAAATTTTTTATTTTTTTGAGTTTATAATATTTTGTTTGCTGCTACACAAAAAAAACATGATTTTTTAAAAAAAAATTCTTCGGTTTTTCAATATTCTTAATGATATAGCAAACAAAAATCGTTTCAAAAATCATGAAGTTTTTGGTTTTTATTATGCATGCTACAACACGCAAAATTCAAGAAAATTCCAAAAATCTTAAATTTCCGGTTTTCTCGATTTTTTAATATTTTGTATGCTATAGCGTGAAATTTGCGAAAACTCCCAAAATTATTTGTTTTCTTTAAATTATAATACTTTGCTCACTACCACACAAAAATTACGTAATTTTTAAAAATCTTAATTTTTTTAAAGTTATTTTTCAAATTTTCAATATTTTGTTTGCCATAACCACACGAAAAATCGATTTAAAAAAATATTTAAAAAATACTTTTCTTCGACTTTTCAATATTTTGTTTTCCATAGCGTACGAAAATCGCAAAATTTTCCATGCTTGTCGGTTTTTAATATTTTGTTTTCTATAGAACATGAACATCGCGATATCTTAAAAAATCCCAAACAGTTATGTTTTCTTTTTTTCAATATTTTGCATGCTATATAGCACACAAAAATCGTAAAATTTTTACAAATTAAAAAACAATATACGTTCTCTTTATATTTTTAATATTTCGCGTATTTAGCAATCGAAAATAACAAAAATCTCAAAAATCTCAGTATTTAATGTATTATGGTTTTTCAATATTTTACTTGTTATAGCACAAAAAAATTGCGAACTTTTAAAAAATATCAAAATTTTATTTTTCTTCTGTTTTACAATATTTTTGCATTTTCACTACTACAGTAAGGGGTTGTCCCTACGGCTTTATTCGTAGGGACAAAGCACTGCCCCTACGGATATGTTCGTAGGGGCACAAAAATACATTGTAGGTGTAAAGGCCACAGGTACAAGTTTTCGCTCTGAACATACCCCTGCGGAGAAATAATTGTCCCTACGCTGTCCTCCGTTGGGACATATTCCCCCACGGATAACACCGTAGGGACAAAATATTTATTTAATTTATCGGTTTATAAAATAAAATACTTGTCCCTACAGAGTTCTTCGTAGGTCCATATATGAGCCCCTACGGATATATCCGTAGGTCCATCTGGACAAAATATTTATTTAATTTATTGGTTTATAAAATAAAATACTTTCCCCTACGGATAATTTCGTAGGGCTTGAACATGCCCCTACGGTGTTCTCCGTAGGTCCATATAAAAGGCCTACGGAGTTCTCCGTAGGTCCATATAGAAATCCCTACGGATACATGCGTAGGGACAAGTTTAACGCCTGTTACTGAGTCAATAGGTGCAAAATATCAGGTATCTTGATATTTTGCACCTACGGCTAACTGTATAGGGGCAAAGGTTGGACCTACGAATTAATCCGTAGCGGTAAGATATGGCCCTATGGATTAATCCGTAGGGACAAAATATCAGTTTTTTTTTAAATTGGCTTCCTGTTTTTTCCCCGCCCTGTGCACAATAATATATATCATATAACCAAAAATACCGCAGTATTCATAATCAACATCTCACGCATAATATATAAAAGAAATAAACAAACAAAATACGATATCAATCTAAATCATCGTGAACACGCAAACAACACCAATATCGTTCAAAATATATACAATATGTATCATATAAGTACATACATACTTAAAATATAAAAAAACTACCCTACCTCAGTCCAGCTCCTCCACCTCTGATAAACGCCGTAATCTGACGCATCTGCTCCTCTGTGCATCCTGAGTCGTCAAAAACTCGACCAATGAAGGAGCGGACTGTGCGGGAGTCTGAGCGGGCTGTGGAGCTGCAGGAGTGGTCTGCGTAACCGCAGTCGAGGTAGTGACTTGCGGAGCCGCGGCCGAAGGAGATACATGTGGAGTCGCAACCTGTCGTATCTGTTTAATTTTGTATGTAATAAACGAGTAAGAACTGTGTATTAGATTTTAGTCGAATTCGTATCATTATCAGGTTATTGTGAAACCCCAATCTAAGAATACTTAGGAACTTAAGTCTCGTTTGGATATCAAGTTTTGAAAACCGTAGTTTATTTTAATTAGACAGTTTTATGTAAGTATGCTTAATCAAAACTAAGTCTACAACCAAATAAGCTCAGGCTACTAATATTACATATGTTACTATTTATAATGTGATATACTATTTTACTATTAAATAGTATACGTACCAATATCTTCAACTCCTCGACGGTGGTCTTCAAGGCGGCAATATCATGCTTTAGATGTCGCTCAAGGGGGGTAGGGAAAGTAACCGCCGGAGTGGAGTCCAACCTCATATGGGCTCTGCTAGGACCCAGTCCCCGGCCTCTCTCCCAACCTCCGTGGTGCCTTCCGTGTGCGGCGTCTAGCACTGTGGTCAGCAGCATCAGATCGTTCTGTCCAGTAAAAATCAATTCTCGATGCCTCCACCTGCTCCACCACCCGCGCCTACACCCACATTAACCATTAAAATATAAGTATATCATTTAAATTTGAACTTTTCAAAACAAAAATTTCAAACATGTTTGAATAAATATTAACACTTACGCAATACTTCAGGGTAGCGGTGTCGGGGAATCGAAGCTCGCCCGTGGTGGGATCTGTCGAGATGCCATGGACGGCAAGATACGCGGTCAGCACGCTCGGTGTACCACCCTGTGCCAGGGTCTGAGCTCTCTGCAATTCGCAAAAAATTTACATATATTATAAAATAACTCTTAATATTACGTTATATCAGAGTAGATCTATTGTAATTTACCGATGCCTCCATGGAACGAGTAATATTTCTCGAGCCACCTGTATAAGTGGGACGACCTCTCTTCGCCGACTTCCTATTCTCTTTATTTTGATCGGCCTGTTTCTGCACAACACATTCAGATTTAGTTTTCTAATTAAGCAACAAAAAAAAATAAATTATATACTAAACAATGAATTACATTTAAATTACAAACATGTTTGCGCTGAGAGTCGAAATATTGGCACAAGAGAGGCCATGTATCTACGTCGACTCTCGCAAAGACCGGAGTATGTAGGAGAGCCGCTCTCTCTGCCTCGGGGGTCACCATCCACAGGGAATGGCAGTCGATCTTCAGCTCGTTCCTATTGTATCCGACCGTTGATTGCATTTTCTTCATCAGGCCATGGTACAGAGCGTGAATATCGAGCACTCTCTCAGGGTGATCAGGGTCGGGTACATGCTGAAAGTTGTAATCCAACTGCAAATACAAAAAAACAATGTTATTAAATTGCAAGTGTTAAATAGTAATAAATATATTGGATAAATCAAATGAAAATATATATTAATACCCGAGCCTGATCCTAGAAGAGGGCAAATGAGCACTGGTGTTGATCGCCCCACTCAACGTGAAGTGGATACTTCTTCACGAGGCGGCTCTCATCCCCAATATACCGGCCGAAACTCTCGACATAATCGCCGGTATAGCGATAATCGGGGGTAAAGAAGAGGGAGAATGCTGCCTCCCCTATCTCTGTTGGGCCTCAGCCTGTGCGACTGATTCGGGCCTCGAGTCCCTCTCTTGGGATCGAGCTGCCTTGCATTTACAAGAAATATCAAGACAATCAATATTAAGACAGAGTGGTATTAAGAAATCAAGATTTAACGAAAATTGAAGTGTGATACATACCTCCGGCGACAGAAGCACGAGCCTGGGCCCGGGCAGCAACACGAGCGGGACGATAGTTCCTCCGGTGAGGAACAGCCGGTGACCCGGACGTGGACGCATCCCCTCAAACTAGAAAATAAATATCGATAAAATTACATGAAATTCATATTTATTCTTAAAGGATATGTAAAATGAAAAAATATTTTATATTTATTCATACTAATCTGCAGACTAAGCGGACGGCACGAAAGTGGCGGGAGTGGCCCCTGCACTAGAGGTGGATGCATCACCTATAATTAGACAATCAAACATTGACTATATAAGTAATTGTAAAAAAAATGTGTATATGTAACATTTTAAAAATAATTAAATAATTAATTAAATAAATAAAATCGTTTTAAGTGAATTTTATAATTTTCGGTAAAGTAAAACGTAGTTTTCATAAAACTAAACCGTAATTTTTTTCACTATAAATTTAAAAATACCTATTTTAATTATGTTATTACTAGTAAATGGTGTTTATTTAGCCACTTATAAATTTTTAGTTTAATTAAATATTTTTCTTAAATTAATTATTTTAAATATTAACATAAGCTTTATTTTTACGCTAAATTAGTGTAAATTATAAATTTGAATGGGTTAAATTTGCAAAAATGAACCATTGCATCTTAGAATCAAGTGTGTTTCATGCAAAATTTATTTTCAAAATTTTACAATGGTTCTAGACCATTCTAGGTCAAATGGAGTGAAGAAAATAAAGAATTTTTAAAGAAATTCATGAAAAGACTTAATTGTGTGATATTTTTGTGAAACCTTCTACACTTTTCTTCACCTTTTCTCACTCTCCTCTCTTTTCCTCACCTCATGGCCGGCCTCACCTCCATGGGCAGCCCCAAAATTTTCCCCCCATCATTTTTTTCATTAAAATTCATCAAAATTCATCAAAAATTCAATAAAAAATCCACAAAATCCTAATAAATTCCTGCCCTCTATTCTTTGCTCATCTTTACATGGATTTTGGAGATGGAAAGCATTCATTTTGGAGGCTTATTTTCATGTTTGGATCTCATGTTGTGGAGGTATAAATTTTTTTTTTTGATTTATTGTTATTAGATATTTCATTTAAGCATAATTAGATTTAATAAATAATTTCTATCTACAAATTTTAAAATTCAAGTTAGGGTTTATAAAATTAAGTTATGGTTTTTATTAATTAAGTAGAGTTATAATAACTAGTTTAACATTTTTAGAAGTGGAAAATCTTGTATGGATGATATATTGTAAATTGTTTATCCAAAATTGTTTAAATTAACCATTTTGCAAACTAGATTTCTATATATTGTCTATATTGGTGAGATAAAATTCCAATTAATATTTGTAACACTAGATTGTGGTTTTAATGAGAATATTAACTTGTTAGTGGAATGAAAAACTTAAATTGGTTACTAGTTTCTATTGATAATTGCAAAATAGTAATAAAAATCCTATTTTTGCTAACTAGAATTTGGAAATTCTTAAATAAATTAGGTTTAAAATCTAAATTATGATTTCATTATATTATTATCATCATGAATTGTAGTTTAATACATTAATTCATGCAAAATCAAGTTTAGTTGTGATATTGTGAAATTTTGCTTAAAAGTATCGAAATCGGACAAGTTTGCAAACTAGAATTTTCCAATTAATACAATTGGGGCGTTAAAAATATAGTAATGGGTTGTATAATCTAGTTATGCTATTTAATGAGTTTTATGACCATTAGTTTCATTTAAATGTCAAGTTTTGAAGTAAAACGGTAAATTGGCGTTTTCGGGTTTTTCGAAATCGGACGATTTGATCGATTTTTAGGGTTTCGATGAATTAAATCATGTTTTGTATTATAAGTGATGAGTTTTAAAACTATGAGTTATTTGTTGATGTTTATCTCGATCAATCGGCGTTTGTACGCCGATATTGAGCGATATTTAGTTCTTTTGCGTGAACGGGACATAGGTTTTAACCTATGCGTGTTTCGTGCGTCGTTTTGACTTTTGTCCGTGATTCAGTTTATGATACTATATATATGTTTGCGTATAGGTACCCTTCACGTGGACTGCGGGCGATGAAGAAGAGGATGGCGACATCATTTTCGGCATATAAGGACCAGGTGAGTAGATGTATATCTACGGAGGGAAGTCGGGTGGATGGCGTTTAGCACCCCCGAAAACGTAGAATAGGGATAGTATTTATTGTCATTAGGAAGCCAGACTTGACCTTAGATTCTTGATGAGTAGGACCCTAGTAATGATCCTAGGTTGGACTAGACTGATTTAGAAAGACCATACCAGAGGATGAATACCTTGGAAGAGATTTATAGCTTTCAGGTAGATACACACACACACACTGAGACTCGACGTGGTGTGTGTATATATATATATATATATATATATATATATATATATATATATATGACTAGGTGTAGGTATATATATATATATACACAATACGTATATGTGATACAAAGATGTGATATGATACACGGGGATGAAACAATGTAACTGGGCTTGATGCCGTGATTTTTGGCTATACGGTCGTATTATGATGTTAGCGGATCATTAGGAAATGAGATAATGAATAGGTATACATAAATAATAAAGGGTGGTGATGATATTGAAGTACATGGGACTCTAAAATAGAACCCGGACCGTAACCTGTGCCTGAAATTCTGGTATGATATATGTGTGACTTGATTACGACATCATATAGGTGTGACTTGATTTCGATATCATATATGTGTGACTTGATTACGATATCATATAGGTGTGACTTGATTACGATATGATCTAAGTGTGATTTAATCAAAACATGATACATATGACATGATATTTCTGAGAATAAATTAACGATGTATATTTATACTGGCAATGATATATGATTGATATATGCGATTACAGTATAGTACCTTGATCATGACGTGTGTTGATGATGGTATTATGAATGATGAGACACGTAGGTGATACTTGACCCGTACCCCGATATTGGGATGTCGTACGATGGATTTACCGTACGAGGCATAGATGTGATGATTGATCCGCACTCTTGATTCGAGGAAGTCGTACTACGTACGTGACGCTATTGAGGCTGGATCGCCGACTATTAGAGATATGGACTCAGACTTTAGGTGTACTCTTATTTCTTATCGACTAGTTTCTTAGGTTTAGTTCCTTAGGAGGTTAGATGGACACTATTTTGGGCTCGAGTCATATAGTTGCAGTTGTGCTTGCATATCACAGATGCGTGGTTATTACACATCCGTCTTTACATTCATACCATAATCATAATGTTGCATGTTCATACATATGTTTCTATGATCAGTATAAAACTCTGCCTGTTAGGACACCAGCACCATTACCGATGATGTGTATATTCCACGCACACTTATTTGCCGGCTCACACACATCATCATCGGTAATTGCTATGTCACGTACACTTTAGATCATATTATCTTTTAGTGATAGAATCGGCTAACAGCTAGATTGATATTACATCGTGATTACTCTCTGGTGTTAGTATAGACATGGCATTTATTACTTAGACATTTCATGCATTCACATTTTCATGTTATCATGCAGTATTATGAGGCATATGCCGACGCTTATCATATACTTACTCATGATTTTGGGATTTAGGATTTCTATGAGATTTCTGGATTTTTGGGGAAAACCGCAAGAATATATAAAAACTTCTCTCTCTCTCCTCCTCTCTTTTTAAAACATAAGATGCGGTTTTCTCGTGATGTATGTGTCGTCCACCATGAGATTTCATGTTTTCTGTTGGATTTCGAGACCCGATTCGAGAAGTGGATGAACCATCTCGGGTACATGGTGGGCCCGGTATGGTACCCCGGGGCAAGAAGATCGAGTTGTAGACGATGAGCCTGGCAGGGGAAGGACTACCTACCGGTGATGTCTGGCACGGCGGATATCCGGAGGATACCGACCGTTGTCGTGAGATTTGATGATATGGGCCGATCCGGACTAACGGAGCCCGAGATATTGAGACTATGAGGTATTGAGACTTGAGATTTACATGTTTTGTGTCGATGCTTGACACGGATTTCCATGGATTTCATCGATGATATTTCAGATTTTCTATACAAATTTACCATGATAAAAGTTAAAGATTTTCCTTATACAGATATATCTAGATTTCATGATTGATTGTTTTATATTCATAGTGCATGTATATTCATTCACACGACATATTATTACTTGAGGCACTGACACGAGCACGGAGTATTTGCATTTACACGTAGTATTACCCTGCTATTACTAGATGATTGGGATATAGTAGTGTATTATCATGACCTAGGATAGCGTCGTGCATTCGATTTTTTTCGCAGATATCTTCTACTCACGAGTTGGAAACTCACCCCCGTTGTGCCAAACTTTATTACAGGTTCGACGTACAGGTTTCCCTGGCAGCTTATTGGCACATCTATTCATTCAGGGTGATTTGCACGGTAGGTTGGTTCATTTGTATCTGGACCGCCATTGTACTTTTATTATTTCATTTGTATCTAGAAAGCTCCATAAACCAAACTTGTATTACTTGTTAAGTTTATTAGACCAGTTGTTTATTTCGACCTTAGAGTCGCGCATATATTATTCTGATTTGGTGGATTTGTTTTCTTTTGAGTTTTGAGCCTCGCCCTTTGGCGTTGTATATTATTGTGCTTATTGTGGTTGTTTCCGCCTGTTGGCGTTGAGCTAGCTCCCGTTTCGGGATGCTTTTATTGTTTATATATATTATACTTGTTTGTACCCGGTTGGGGGCCAGTTTTTACAAAGGAGACTCTGCCGAAATTTTTGAGAAAATTGGATGTTGCTTTTAAACTTGCTTTCTACATGTTTTCCTTTACTTGTTCTTCTTTTATGGTTTAGATTTCTGGGTTTCGGCTTACTTAGGTTACGTTGCGCCTCTAGACGCTTCGTAATCTAAGTGCCGGTCATGTTCCGTACTTTCGGGTCGTGACAGTATATCAATAATATAACATTCTAAATCAACACGCATACACTATATGATATATAAACATACCCGCAGGTGCGGTGGTAGTTTTTGCCCGAGATGTGGAGGCATCAACTACAACTAGACAATTAAAAAATGATTATCTAAGTACGTAAGAGTAAAAAAAATGTATGTATATTTATGATATAGCATTCTAAATCAATAGGCATGCACTATAGGATATATAAACATACATGGAGGTGCGGAAGTGGCCTCTGCCTCTGATGTGGATGCACTACCAACAGCTAGACAATCAAATATTGACTATATAAGTAATTTTGATATAAATATGCATGTATATCTATAATATTACATTCAAAATGAATATGCGTGCAATATACCCGGAGGTGTGGCAAAGTCCACACGGAAGGAGGCATCCGAAGGGGTCTCCAATCGGGGTGCAATACAGGCCGTCTGAAGCTCCCTACGCAGCTCTTCGGGCGGCAGAACCGCTCTGCCTCTGCCTCTGCCAGTGCCGCAGCTGGTACTCCTGCCGCCCCTCGCTACTCCCGTTATCGTCATCAAATCTAAACAAGAGTACAATCATTACATATGCATGCTATATATGTATAGATCGTAAAATATGAAGTAATAATATAACATTACTGATAACCATTTTCGTTTTGTGGACGCATTAGACATATTTACTTGGATTTCATCATCGATATCATTTCTAACCCACGTAACTTCATGATCAGCCGAAAACAACCCATCTTTTGAAACAGATGGTCGGAGCACTCTAAGTCTTCTCTTTTCTTCATCCTCATCGCTGTCTCGAATTCTGGGACATCGTAAACATCTCTGGGTTTCTAACGGCATACGACACTCCATCCCAGATGCTTCAAGCACTGTGAGTAGTATACTTGGAACGCTTGGTTCAGAAAGATAAACAAATCGTCCTGATCGTAAAATCGAAGTGTGTTCACATTGGTCAATCCATATTCATCTTTCCAGGTCCCGAGATTGTTTCTCCACTTATCCGTATCGGTTCATGTATCGTACCAAGTATACTGAAATATATAAAACGGTTCTGATCGTCCGGGATATTGGATGCCAGTATGCAATTTAAGTATCCATAATAAATCACACCATCCGATCCTACCGTCGCAATCCCACTATTCTGAATGGTTCAAGATGTTTCTATGTCCTTAACTTCGAATTTGTATCCAAGGACACCGAATCCTTTATAATATGCAACCTCCATATTAGGAAACTGAGCTAAACATCTTGAATCACTCTCTAATGATACAGACAAGTTCGGATCGTGGATCTACCAAAACAAATTTTACGAAAATATATAACGATATAAGTTTAGATTAAGATTGGTAGCAATAACATGTTATTCGAACAACTTACATGATCTGCAACCCAATCGCAAAAATTATCCTGATGATATTTTTCCAATCGTTCATCATTCCAATCAGGATGCCCCTAACGTACCTCGTTAAAATGAATTTTGTTCTCAACAATAAATTATGAAATTGATATGATATCATTTCATACACACACAAACACAAATATAACAATTAATCCCAAAAAACTTACTCTCTAATTTCTTCAAGACATGCGCTATTGAGGAGGATAAATCGATATATCATGTTGATAAATATAGTTTCTACTCTCTTATAATCAGCTTTACCATATGGCCCTTCCTGAATTCTTCGAGACCGGTTAAGTTTCATCTCAATGTTCTCATCCAGATAGCGGGAACAAAATATGGTTGCTTCATCTAGAAGATAACCTTGCATGATAGAACCCTCTAGTCGATTTCTATTGTGTATATACCTTTTTAAAGTGTAAGGTACCTAAAGAAAAATATGTTAAATAAATAAATACAGGCATATAGGACAACAATAATTTTACAAATTGTGCGAAACGAAAAATTCCATGTACCTTTCGACGGGATACATCCATCGATATTATACCGGTCCGGCTAACATAAGCTCAGTTGCAAGATAAACCGTCAGGTGTATTATGATATCGAAGAATGAAGGTGGGAAAATACGCTCAAACTTGCAAAATATCAACGAAATAGAATTTTCTAGTTTCTCCAGCGTCACAATATCCATGGGTTTAGCGTATAATTCTCTAAAAAAGCAACATAGGTCATTGATTATTAGACCAACCGATTGGGGAAGGAATGTCCTGAGGGATAATGGGAGAAGGTGCTCCATAATAACATGGTGATCGTGACTTTTCACTCCATCGATCTTGCCTTTCACAATTTTTATTTTCTTGCTAAACGATCCTGAGAAATCCGTGGGAACTTTCAAATCATGCAACAGCTGCAGGAATCTTTTCTTCCCCGGTTGTGACATATGATACGCGGCATTGGGAAGTACAAACTTGCCTGATTTGCCCGCTATCGGTTTAGGATGCAATTCACTTCTAATTTCCCAGTCCTGAAGATCCATCCGAGTATGGAGGTTGTCTTTCGATTTTCCGTCTTTACAAAGAAGCAAGTTGAGTACGTGCTCGGATACTCCCTTCTCTATGTGCATGACGTCCAGACAATGGCGCACTAAATTTGTTGACCAGTACGGAAGCTCGAAGAAAATGCTTAACTTGTTCCAGAATGGTGGTTTGACCTGTTTTGTCGGATCTATTCCGAAGGTCACATTATTGTAACAATCCCACTGAGCAGTCACGTCCTCTCCGGACAACGGGGCTGGAGGTCCAAGAAGCTCCTGATGACCATCAAAGTGAACAGCGTCTAACCTGTAGGAATGGTCTAGAGGCAGGAAACGTCGATGGCCGCAATAACAAACCTTTCTGCTAAAATTCAAGAATTTCGATGTTGTATGTTGATGACAATAAGGACATGTTTTGTGACAATGTACGGACCAACCTGATAGCATTCCATATGCAAGAAAGTCATTAATTGTCCACATTAAAGCCGCACGCAGTATGAAGGTTGTATTTGTGTTTGCATCATAAGTCTCTACACCATCAATGAATAAAGATTTTAACTCATCGATCAGAGGTCGGAGATATACGTCGATATTGTTTCCCGGTGAGTTTGGTCCGTCGATAAGAAGAGATATCATAAAGTATAATTGATCCATAGTCAACTAAGACGACAGATTATAAACTATCATTACAACGGGTCATTGTTCCCTTGTAAAAAGAAGAAGAAGAAAGGCGATGGGAAAAATTTCCCTAATGGAGCATCACGTGCCCACACGTGATGCGATTTGGAACAAAGATTATAGGCATTACGCTTAATTATTGAGGCTAAAATTCAGCCTTAAGTGCAAGCACGTGACGTCTATATACAAAGTATATAGGCGCCATATTAAAACAAATAACAGGCCAGGAAGGCTCACGTGTCTGCACGTAATGCCCTCTTTTGGCTGTTGCACATACGCAAATGAGTTTAACTCTGTGGGGTTACGTACTACACGTGAGTGGCCTCAAATACCTTCTGAGTCGATAGAATTAAATTCTAAGTAAAGGGATTAAAACCCTATTTGGAAAATATTTTCTTGAATTTTTTTAAACAAGAAAGATTACTCTCTGTAAAACAGAGTACCGTTGGATTAAAATATCTAATGGTGATTAAAAATCACCAAGCTACAGAATAGGCTCTGTATGAGAAAATATTTTCCTAATCTTGTTAAAAACAAGAAAAATATCTTCTGTAAAACAAAAGTCTTTGGATCAAATGTCCAACGACGGATAAAATCCCCGAATCAATTAAGATCTCTCAAAGAGAGATTTCTTTAACTAAATCAACAAACTTGCTTGTACTATATAAAGGACCCAAGACTTCAAGTCTTGTACAGAGGAAACCCCCCATAAGATTTAAGAAAACAAAAAAAAAGAAGAAGAGCTCTCTTTTAGAAAACGAAACCCTAGGTAAGAAAAAAGACATAGAGATAATTTTATCTCTTCTTCGCCATTTCAAGAGTTTACTCTTCTAAAAAGAACTTAGTTCTTCCTCTGGTTGAGGTCTGCAGAAGCAGATCTCCCCACAAGTTGAGAATTCAATTCTTATCGGGAAGATTCTGTCATGCGGACTTAAAGCTTAAGAGAATGAACTAAGTTTGAAGAATTTAATTCTTCCGAAAGATATAGGAATTTAATTCCTCTGATAAAACTAGGGTTTAACCCTGCATAAGAATTTAATTCTTATAAAAATAAAGGACCTGAAATTCTCAAAACTCAGATCAAGATTTTCATGCACATAAAAGAAATGATTAGTATTCAACGTTATCACGACAGATCACGTGTTCCCACGTGAGCACCCCTGAGGAACAAAAAGGAGCGACTGAGATCGAGTCACGTGATCCCAAGTGACCCCCTAACAGTGCTTAGCACTTATAAGAGGAAAACGGGAATAAATCAATGACAGTTCATATTTTTGGGGCGCATCACGTGATCCCACGTGACTCCCTAATAGTGCTTAGCACTTATAAAAGAAAAGGGAATAAACCCAAAGACAGTTCCCATTTTTGGGACGCCTCACGTGATCCTACGTAACCCCTTAATAGTGCTTAGCACTTATAAAAGAACAAGGTAATAAACCCAAAGAAGCAGTGCCCAATTCTCAGGCGCCTTATGTGCCACACGTGAGCGCTCCAAATTTTAGTGTTTAACACTGCTTTAGAGCCTCACGTGGGAGCACGTGAGCGCCGAGCAGATGTTAGCGTTAAACACTATGATAGGCCAACCGTAACCTAAACTAGATAAGTCTTCCAAGGCCAAAACTCTTTTGATCACCAATTAACCGAGCCTTCCTATGCTCAGGTCTCCCCAAATCGATCTCAGTTCCAAAGATGACTAATGATCTCCTAACAGATGGTATCTAAAATGGTGTTTATTCTACCATGATCTTTCCTTTCAATCTAGAGTTTGGTTCAAGGGTACATCTCTCCATACTTTTGATACATGTCGTTGTAATTCTTCAATGTTTTTAGAGAGGTGGAGCGTCCCGACAACCAACAGGTCTTTAGTACACTCCCAAACCCATGAGCTCATCCCAATGGACCGCAATGTCCTTAAACTAGTTATGGACCGTAACATCCTTAAACTAAACCCTCACCTCAAAAATGGCGATCTATGGACCGTAACGTCCCTAAACTAAAACGATAGAGCCCAAACGCTATTTTGTTGGATCAAAAATGATCCTGAACCCCCGTTAAGTAGATCTTAGTTCAATATCGGACTAACGTATGCTTAACAAGCATTTAAGTTGATCTTAATCTCAAATAAGGTTAACGATCCTTAAATCAAACTAAACCCAAATATAAGAATATACGGATTTGGACTAATCCACGCCCTACGGGCGACAACATAAATTAGTTTCCGTATAGAATCCACGGGCAACCGAAAATAAAACAAACACACACGACACAAAGTGACCTTCTGAAGCAGGAGAAAGTGGTTACCACGATGCAGTAACATAATTAACTGCAAGAGCTTACGCCTGCTGGGAAAAGCATCCCCACAATCAAAAACCCCTCACAACGAGGGGGAATCTGACGAAATCTGCTACAACGGCCGCATCCGTCCAAACCTCCGATACTCGGTGTCATAAATCAACTTGGCATCTTCGGAGAGGTGGACGGATAAACCTAAATAGCATCTGCCCCCAAATTCAGGCAAGACGTTTGTCTTCCCTGTTTTCGGCGGTAAACAGATTCTGGCACGCCCGGTGGGACCTTTTCCTCTTTCCACTCCACATTTCGTGTGTCTTGTTCGCGAACAAATTGCGGTTTACTAAGGTTGCCCTTGATTTGAGGTACTAAGATTTGGTTTATTGCTCCATGCAGAAAAGGAGATATCGATGGCCTCCAGCTGCACTAACTACAACAGCAACTCTCGCTCTGCCCCAACTGGAGGAGTGGCTTATGGGCCCCAAGCGGCCTCCATCTTTGCAATGCCAGTGGAGCAGATGACTCGGGCCACCACTGGATTGTTCTTCGGGACTATGCTCCCACCAATATGCTTCAATGCTTCAATACCATCATAAGAAGCTCTAAAGAAGTCGGTCTTCGATCAGCTTGCAACTACCACGACCCCTCTTAACGGGCCGTCCAATTCCAACGCCTCAGTCTTTAACAGGCTGAACCACAACTCCAATGGGCCTGCAAAGAAGCCCGCGATACCTGAAGGGGTTATCCCGAAGCTGATAGCCATTCTAGTTCCAACAGATAAAGTCGTCGAAGGGGCTTCTCCTACTAAAGGATCGGTCTTTACAAGACTGGCCGTTCCAACTCCTGCTTCCGGCGAAGTCATCAAGAATGCTTCCCCTGCCAGAAAGTCTGCCTTTGAAAGATTGACCATTCCCTCTCAACGGACGTCAGTCTTCGACAGGGTGACGTCGACAGTAGCCTCTCATCAAAGCAGGGGGCATAACGAATTCGCTTCCACAATAGAGGTGGCTCCGTCTGCACGACATGCTCGACGTCGCCACTGGCGCCGAGTGAGAAAAGCTGGGGGCAGTTCCCCTTCTGGACTTACCCCACTAGCTCCAATGGTGGAAATTGACGCTGCTGTTCCAACTGGGAACAGCTTCGAGCTGCTCAGGAGGGTGCGCAAGAACTCTCCAACCGCTGTACTAAAGAAGTTTCTTCCGCCTGTTGAAAACACAATGCAGGCAAAACTAGAACAACCTCCTCAGCGGTTGTCCTCCAAGATCCACAGGGTCCGACGAAGAGTCCAAGACTCTATAATTGACAAAGACTACTCTCGCCGGCTGAAGAAGACGAATGCTCGGTAAGAGGAGAACAATCCCTCCATCGTACCACGGAAAGTATCATCTGCATGGGTGCCTGCTACAACGGTCCCTTCAATTTCGACCTCCTACAAGAGGTGAAGGCCGGGGAAGATCCCCATGCCTGTGGAAAATTTCAAAGGCAATGGACCCAAACGCCCCAAGTCTGTAGGCATGGTAGTACACACGGTGTACATGGCTTCCGGGAAAGAGGAAAGCCGTACTTCTACGGGTCATCGACCACTCACAAGGTCTGTGACGAAAGCTCAGGAGCAGCAGCAGAAGCTCCAAGAAATACTAATGAGGATGTCCGCACTCACTAGGAAAAAGAAAGCCCGGATGTATCGTCTGAACAGCGCTAGGAACAAGAGTCTGACACCGAGTTCTTGCGAAGGGTGCTGGAAAGAAAGTATAAAGAGGCCGTGGAACATGCCGCTAATATAAAACAGATGGCGCTTCTGTTCCAAGACATGGTTGGAATGATGATCCAGCTGGATCCTCCAGCTGAAGACCTTCCGATAATCATTGAAGACGACAGATGGGAAACGTCAAATCCTTCACCGGCTTTCTCGACAGCCAAGGAAGAAACGATCTCCAAGGCTGCCCTTGACGACTACATAGCTCAACAAATACGAGCTCATCAGGCAAGCAAAGCGGCTGGCCAAGTCATCAGAACTGGGCGACCTTATCCAGGCTGGTACGATCAAATCAAGTACCCGCCAGGATACACGATCCCTAAATTCCACGTGTATAAGGGGACAAGCAATCCCTATCAGCACGTCGCTCAGTTCAGAGCTCTATGCAGCAATACTGGAGGCGACGACAAACTGCTGCTTCGCCAGTTCGTCGACAGCTTGGCAGAGACAACATTTGAATGGTATTCGGAGCTTCCGAATGACTCCATCAAAACATTTACAGAAATGGAGCTACTGTTCACGCAACGTTTCTCAAGTGCAAGCGAGCGCACCCCGATCACCTTATTGATCAATGCCAGTGTGAAACCGGGAGAAATATGGGTTCAATACGCAATTCGATAGCGGAACCTATGGTCAAAATGCGAACAACGCATAGAAGAAACTCCTGCTGTCGGTATGTTCGTGGGGAACCTTGATCCTCAGGCGACTATATCCCAATTTATGATGTTCTTCAAGCCGACCACCTTCCAGGCCTAGATTGACAAGTTGGCCCAAATGGACCAGATGGGCCATAGGCCGTCCTTTTCAAAAACGGATCTCCGAAATGAAAAGGGTAAAGGGAAAGCGATTTTCGTTGCCAACGCTCAACAACAACCGAGTGACCCGAAACCGGTCGTTCGCCAAAGAAACACAAGACGATCCCTCGAAGAGAAGTTGAGACATCCTTACTCATTTTCTCGGGATAAAACGAGGAGACTATTCGAACTGGCAGTGTGCAACAGGCTCATCACTCTACCGGATCCGAGACGCCCACTGCAGCCTGGGGACATCAATAGTCCTAACTACTGCCCCTACCATCGAGTAATGGGCCGCCCAATTGAGGATTGCTACGTCTTCAAAAACCGGGTTAAGGACCAGTACCAGCTAGGCGAGTTCGTGCTGTCCGAAAACTGGAAGGTAAACCCGCCACTGCAGCACGCTCCTAAAAAGGTGGACACGCGGGGGACATCATGCTCATTTATAGAAGAAGCTCCGTGGGAAATTGTCCTTTCGGCTAAAACTAAAAGAATGCTGAAGGATCTTCAAGCATGCCCGACAATCAGATGGAAAAGTCCGCTGGAGCCTGAGATCATTGAGGGGATGCTTAAACCGCACTCGACGCCGAACACCGGTAACAATGGGCAAAACACCCAGGTCAAGTCTTCAAAGTCCTCGAAAGGAAAGAAGAAGACCAAAAAGCTTGCACAGCCTGACAACAAGCGCACGGACCTGCAAAAATACATCGATGCGCTGGAAGAGTACAACCAAAAGGCGCGGACCCCAGTCACACTTGAAGAGTTCCTGAAGCATATTCTTGAGAATGGAGACAGCGACAATGATGAGGGGAACGACCCGTCGGAAGAACCTGAGGAGTATGTAGCAAGTTGCAACATGGTCTCTCACCTGTTGTTAAAAGACGAAGAAGCTCCCTCGGTATCGGAAAGCAACGCAGAGGAACTGGGGGCAAGACTGGCGTCAAAATTCCTGGAACCGTCAGACGACCTGATCGATAAACTGCTGAACGAAGCCCTTGAAAAGAGCAAAGCTGACCGAGAGCGTGAAATGACCATATACGAAAAGGTCAAGCTTCGGCGTCAGGACGAAGAAGCTGCGGCGAGGAAGTGTCACACGGTACTCCAACCAGATCGAAGCACACCCGCGGCAGACGAAAGCAGGTTTAAGATGGGAAAACGGTTCGCCAAAGCGCTGTCAATGGGAATGAAGCAACCACCTTTCGAAGGAAATACTCCCAGGAGTACGTGCATTGACGAAGCGGATGTACATCCGAAATAGCGCTTATACCATCGGAGGTTCATACACCCTACTGAAGAGTGCAATGCCTTCAAGAAGTGGTAGCAGGGATACGTGGCCCACCGACAACACTTCAAGCGAATAAAGCGCAAAGCCCATCAGGAGCAGAGAAGCGCGATGGATGAGCGTAAAGGAATAGCCGGTAACTGTCATATGATTGATGGCATTTCGACAAAAGAGAAATCTCAAGTTCTTACCTTCGAGAGTGATTCTGACGAAGAAATAGCCCTCGGCCCTCTCTTCAAGAAATCCACCTCTAAAAAAGAAGAGGAGGTGAAGAAATGCAAGAACATTCAGCTGCGTAATCGTATGTTGCTTGAAAAGAATTTCGGACTCTCAAACAAAGGTTCGGGTAAGAGAGACAAGGGGGAAGAAAAAGTCTCCGAGGAAATTTCCCTCGATGATAGAGTCATCGAAGAGCTCACAACTAAGGACCAGCCTAAGAAAAATAAGGTGGATTACAATGTTCTGGCACACCTGAGGAAGATACCTTCACAACTGTGCATACTGAATACTCTCCTCCTATCCAAAGAGGTACGAGATTCTCTGATCAAGGCATTACAGGAGCCCGATCAATTTCAAGCCTTCCCGGCAGAAGAAAAGATGAAGGACAAGCTGGAAGAATTTCACACGGCTGACATCATATTCGGCGATGAAGATCTCCTCCTCGGAACGTGCGAGCACAACCGTCCTCTATATGTCACTAGGTACTGCCACGATATTAAGATATGGAAGATCCTGGTTGACAATGGGTACTCCGTCAACCATCTCAACGTGAAGGTGCTAAAAGAGATCTGCATGAACGTTCAGAACCTGGCCCGGGACAAAATTACTATCTCTGGGTTCGACTCTCAGTCATCACAGACGCTTGAGTCCGTAATACTGACATTACGCTTCAGGATGTTCGTCACCGACATCAAGTTTCATGTTATCGATGCGAAGACTTGCTATAACGCTCTGCTCGGCCGGCCTTGGTTACACGAGTACAACATCATCTCTTCTACACAACATCAGTGTATGAAGTACTTCAAAGACGGCTTCGAGTACACCGTTACAGGAGAGTTAAACCCATTCTCCGTAAACGAAGTTCGTAAATATGAAGATGCTAAATACTTCTTACCAGACTTTGAAGACTCAGAAAGTTGTCGTAAATCGGAGAATCAACAGAAAGCCGTCACCACCATCTCGATCTTTGGGAGCGATACCGAAGATGATGAAGAGATGGTCTTCTTGAGACAACCCCAAGGCAGCGGGCTAAGACCATCTACGCCTATTTTGGTCTTTGGCAGCGACTCCGAAGATGAAGTCAACACAGTATTCTCTGTTCGTCCATCAATACAAACCTTCATCGGAGCTGATCAGAGCTTACAAATCACCATGGTTCCACAACACCATTACAGAGAACTTGACGAGCTCGACACATACAGCGTGCAAGAGCTTCAGACCTTCTATGTTACTCCTAGGCGAAAAGGTGAAAAGGAGATCCTATTCTACCAATCTATGAAGACTAAAGTTGAAAAGGAAGTCTGGCATGGTGCTGATTTTGCACTCGATAGGCTCCAACCAATCCGTCTGCCCAGCTATTACGCAGAGGGATTGAAAAGGCTGTTAAGATGCCAAGGTGTACCCTTCAAACAAACCACTCGACAAGCCCAGTTCTACAACAAGATTTATAACATTCCTGGGCCTCAACGAAAAATGCCCAACGGGAGGATAGAGAGATAGGGCTTGGATACGTTTGGTCTAAGAAACGGTATCGATTCCATGGTTGCCATGTCTTAAATAACTCCGGTGGTGAAGCGAATGCATTTCCAGATAGCGCTGATGCCAAACCAGAGCGAAATCCCGCCGTGAGAATACCAAGCCCGTCATTCGAAGAACAAATTGACAAGCTAATAAGGGAAGCGGGTCAAAAGGTTCGGGATGACCACAGCCGCGAAATGACCATTTACAAGAAAGCCAGGACGCAACGTCCTTTTTAGCAGTCGATAGAAAGAGAAGACGATGATGCCCTTCATCCTCAACCTACTGTGTGCTTTCGAGGTAAGGAAAAAGTTCGACGCGGAAGCAACAACAAGATCAGGAATGGGAATGACGTTCGAAGAAAGCAAAGCGGATTCAAGAAGCCATGCGATCGAGAAAAAGTCAGCTGGAATCCGTCTTTTATGAAGAATATGGATCGAGAGTACTCATTCCCCCAAAACAAGATAAGGAAAATATTCAACCTCGTCATGAAGCATCAAATGATGACACTCCCGGAGTCTCGACACCCTGAGCAAATAAACGAGATCCATCATTTGGTTTATTGCTCCTACCACCGAGCGATAAGACATCCTCTTGAAGATTGCTTTACCTTCAAAGATTGGGTTGAAGACTAGTATCAGCAATACATGTTTGCTCTGTCCGACAATTGGAAGGTAGCCCCACCACGAAGGCATGAGCCAAGAGCAACCTACACTGCGAGGGAAAGTCTGGATCAACATCGAGCTTGGAAACGAACTCGTACCTATCACGTGATAACATTCTCAAAGGTGGGAAAGCATAAGAATGTGGACCACCTCTTCCAGTGCTTCACAAATGAAGATGAAGACGAGGTGATCTCAGAATTTCTACCGGCACCAAAAGAGCTGGAAGATGGAATACATACCACAGCAGACAATATGAAGAAAATCGACTTGGGGACGACGAACGATCCAAGGCCAACATTCGTCAGTGAGCTGCTGTCTAAAGAGCAGGTGGTTACACTAAAAGACGTGCTTACACAGTATAAAGACCGCTTCGCATGGAATTATTCCGAGATGCCGGGATTAGATCCGGAGATAGCCATGCATAAACAGGCAATATCACCGGACATTAAGCCAGTCAAGTAAGCGCCAAGAAGAATGCGGCGCGAGCTCGAGATGAGCATCAATGCCGAAGTCAAGAAACTAATCGACTCCGGCTTCATCCAAGAAGTTCAATATCCTGACTGGAGTGCCAACATTGTCCCAGTGATGAAGAAAAATGGGACGGTGCGCATTTGCGTAGACTTTTGGGACCTCAACAAGGCTTGCCCGAAGGATGACTTCCCAGTACCTGTCACCGAGCCGATGATCGATAACACGTCTACTCATGAAGTATTCTCTTTCATGGATGGATCTTAAGGGTACAATCAAATAAAGATGCATCCCGAAGACCGAAAGTACACCGCTTTCCGGACTCCGCTAGGCATATTCTGCTATAAGGTGATGCCCTTCGACTTGAAGAATGCTAACGCTACCTACCAGAGGGCCATGACAAAGATCTTTGATGACCTCATCCATGAGATCATTGAATGTTATATCGATAACCTCATGGTGAAAAGCAAATCGTACGAGGAGGAGCACTGGGAGCATCTGAAAATAGTATTTCAGCGTCTTCGGAAATATAATCTGAAGATAAATCCCCTGAAATGTGCGTTTGGAGCCTCCTCAGGCAAATTCCTAGGATTCATCATATGACATCGAGACATCGAAATAGACCGGTCAAAGATCAAGGCGATTATGGAAATGCCTTCGCCAAGAACTCTCAAGCAACTACGGTCTCTCCAAGAAAAGCTCCCATATATCCGGCGGTTCATAGCTAACCTCTTCGGCAAATGCCGTCCCTACAGCTATCTAATGAAGAAGGGGACCCCGTTTGTTTAGGATCGTAAGTGCCAAAGTGCACTGGACGAAATCAAGCAATATCTGCAGAACCCGCCAGTACTGACCGCTCCGGTCAAGGGAAAGCCCCTCATCCTGTACACAACAGCCCTTGAAGGTTCTCTAGGCACGCTATGGGCATAGGAGAACGACCAGGGGAAGGAGAGAGCTCTCTATTATTTGAGTCGAGTCCTTCTGAGGGCAGAAAACAACTACTCTCCTATTGAAAAGCATTGCCGGGCACTGATCTTCGCGATAACGAAGCTCAAGCACTATACCTTGGCACATGAGGTCCATCTCATTTCAAAGGTGGATCCTCTCAAATATTTGATGTCAAGAGCCATACTAACAGGAAGGCTTGCCAAATGGGCCCTTCTCTTGATGGAGTTCTCGATAACATATCGACCCCTCAAGGCAGTAAAGGGCCAAGCCATTGCTGACTTCCTCGCTGAACATCCAATACCAGCCGACTCTCCCTTAAATTTCGAATTGCCAGATGAACACGCGTTCGATGCAATCGACAGGAAGGAAGAAGGAAATAATGTCCCATGGGAACTCTACTTCGATGGAGCATCTACCATGAAAAAGCGAAAGCAAAACACCCCTATAATTAAAACTGTGATGGGCCTTATCTTCGTGACTCCACGAGGAGGGATAATGCGTTTCGCCCTTTCCTTAACAGAGCCAAGAAAAAACAACGAAGTGGAATATGAAGCTTTGATAACGGGCCTTGAGATCGCGATTGACATGGGAATCGAAAACCTCCTCATATATGGAGACTCCCAGCTGGTCGTTAGTCTAGTAAATGGCGACTACCTGACGTGCAAGCCAGAGTTGGTGAAATATGGTGAAAGAGTGCAGCAATTGCTGACACAAATTCTCTCCTACATCCTGAAAAGCGTACCGCGTGTGGAAAATAGTAAGGAAGATGCACTAGCCAAACTCGCTAAAGAAATGGCTGACGAAAACCTCGATGACGTAAGGATCATTGTGCAAAGCTGCCGGATTCTCACACCAGCAGATATATCTCCAGAGTCGCTTGAAAAAGAGGGAGCAACCAAACAAGCAGCCTTCCAAATAGAGGACGAAGAGAAGGCTAAGGACTGGAGGGAAGTCTTCATAGACTACTTTAAATCCCATCGGACACCCGAAGATGCGTCGTCAAGGCATCAGCTCATGAAGCGAGCTATGTCCTTTGCCTTCGTCAATGATACTCTTTATAAGAGATCATTCGGCTGTCTGTGATTGAGATGCCTGGGATCAGAAGAAGCAAAATGGGTCGTCCAAGAAACTCACGACGGACTCTGCGGTTCTCATCAAGCCGGGCCAAAGATGAAGTTGAAGATCAAAAGAATGGGTTACTATTGTCCCATGATGATCCAGGATTGCCTCGAATATGTGAAGCGGTGTCACTCGTGTAAGATTCACGGGGATTTCATCCAGTAGCATTCGAATCCGCTACACTCGACATTGGCTAGCTGGCCATTCGAAATGTGGGGAACTAATATAATCGGGCCCATCGAGCCAGCATCGTCTGGGGATATCGGTTCATATTGGCAATAATCGATTACTTCTCTAAGTGGGAAGAAGCAGCTAAGGGAAGTGAAGATGGAGAACATCATCCATTTCTTCAGGACGCATGTCATCTATCGGTTCGGCACTACCGCGACGAATCATCTCGGATAATGGGCCGACCTTCAGGAGCCATAAGATCAGCTGCTTTGCACAGCGGCATAATATAGATTGGAGATACTTTTCAGTCTATAATCCCCGAGCTAATAGTCTAGCTGAGGCTTTTAACAAAACCTTGATGAAGATCATAAAGAAAATGATGTCCAGAAATAAATAGGACTGGCACGAGAGACTACATGAAGCTCTCTGCGCGTATCGAACCACGATCAAAACGGCCACGAATACTACGCCATTCACGTTGGTATTCGGCACGAAAGCGGTACTTCCCTTGGAGATAGAGTTACCCTCTCTACTAGTAGCAGTTCGATACGAGCCGACGAATGAAGAAAACACCCATCTTCGACTTGAGGAGCTCGATGCCCTCAATGAAACTCGTATCATAGCGCAGCAAAACCTGGAAGCTTACAAAGTAAGGATGGGGCGTTCATACGAAAGACTAACTAGGCCGAGAACATTCCGCCAAGGCGAACTCGTACTAATTGTCAAAAGACCTATGATCCCCAACTGTGCAAAGCGGAGGAAATTCGAGCCGAACTACGAGGGTCCGTATATCATAGACAAGGTCTACCAAGGTGTGGCCTACATACTCATGGACATGCATGGCGAAAGACCCTTCCGGCCAATAAACAGCCGGTTCCTTAAGAATACTACGCTTGACAAGTCACGGCTCAGGTCAATGATAGACGCCGCCGCCAAAACTCTAAAAGTAGTATTCAACGGTACTCCATCCCAAACACGGAGATTTATGGACCGAGATGTCCCTAAACTAACAGTGGACCGAGATGTCCTTAAACTAAATACGCCGCCTCAAATACGGCGATAGTGGAATTCAAGTCTACAAGTCCCAGCAGCAAAGACTGCAAATCGAATCCTTCTGGCTGCATAGCTGCCCCGGTGGCGAAGGCCCCCATAAGTTCCATCAGCAAAAAAAATGGTACGTCCACAAGCGAAATGGACACGGATGAAAACATGAAAGGGCGCCGTAAGTAAAAACAGTAAGGCTACCGGCGAGTTTGTGAAAACCCAAAAGGGCGCAATCTCATTAAGATAAAGACACCTGCATGGTCCTCTCGACCTTGTGAGGAGAAAACACCTGAGTGAGATCCTTACGACTCATAAGGGAACAAGACACTTAGGGATCCCTATGATTCCTAAGTAGAAATTACACTTACGAGATCCTCTCGACTCGTAAGGAGAATTCCCCCTACGAAACCCTTACGGCTCATAGGATTTAAAAGCCTTAAGATACAGGGACATGAACCTGTTCTTAAGCCATCACACTCCCCAAGTTTTCCTACAAAGCGGTCCAATATTGACTCTTGTATAAAATCCACAGGCACAAATAAATGTTCCCTCACCTAGTTCTACCAATGGCGCGAAATTTCCCTATTTGGTGAACAACACTTGTGGATCCTCTGGACTTGCAAGGAGGAAATACTCTTGTGAGATCCTTACGACTTACAAGAGAAGATATCACTTAGGAATCCTCATGACTCCTAAGAAGAAAATACACCTACGAGATCCTCATGACTCTTAGGGAGAAACACCTTTATGAGACCCTTACGGCTCGTAAAGTCAAAAATCCTTAGTCAACAGGATCCTAACTCTATTTGCTAAGCCACCTTTGTTCAAATCGACAAAGGAAAATGATGATTCGCTCATGGCAATATCCCAGTAGTAGCGATGCTGATGCCTAAATCGGTATCGAATTCCAAGCTCTTTCACGGCAAATGATGATTCGCTCCTGGAAATATTCCAGTCGAGCGATGCTGATGCTAAGATTAGTATCAGATCTCCACTCTAACAAAATCAGCGAGCAAAAATTGCATATAAAATAGCCGAAATGATGGGGCAACTCGCAACAAAAACCAGTGAGCAAAATATATGCATACAAAAACAGCCGAAATGTTTGGGCAACTCGCAATAAAAAGCAGCGAGTAAAAAGAAAAAACAGCCGAAATGATTGGGCACCGCGAAGAATAGCCGAAATGATTGAGCAATTGCGACTTTCGCGATATAAAAAGCTGAAATGATAGAACATCGCGAAAAGAAATAAAAAAATAAAAAATAAAACTTATGCCCTGCAGGTGAGTCCATATTGACTCTTGTATACAATCCATGAGCATAAACAAAAAGGGAACCACATTTTCCACCAGGCTCCATCAGAAAGAGAGCTAAATCTCGACGGCAACATGTATAGCCTAGAGATCAACAATGGCGTTCCTTCTCACTCCAACACGATGCAGATGCGACGTCAACGACCGACCCAAGGGTCAAAACAATGGAGCCATGGCAGAGTCTTAGTTCCAAGACTCGACGGTTCACTGACAACCTAGAGACAATCTCAACATTCGTCGCAATATTGCAGACTCAATGTCAACAAACGAAGCAAAGGAAGATCCCTAGCTTCAGGGTCTCTACGGCAACAACTATAGCCTAGAGATCACCATGGCGTTCCTTCTCACTCCAGCAAAATGCAGACGCAATGTCAACAACTGATCCCAGGGTCAAAACAGTGGAGCCATAAAAAAGTCCTTAGTTCCAAGACTCGACGGTTCACAGAAAACCTAGAGACAACCTCGACATTTATCGCAATATGGCAGATGCAATATCAACAAATGAAGCAAAGGAAGATCCCTGGCTTCAGGATCTTGACAGCAACTCAAATGAGACCTGAAAGACTATCGGAGATCATCCCACACCAGCGCGGAGTGGTCATGACTCATCGGGGCTCCCAAACTTAGCCTAACCTCAAGTAAAAAGCGGCATGGAATATCCCTAACACTTTCTCTTCCGACGGTAATATCACCTGAGAGATTACTTGAAGACGTTTTGTCCAGCCCCCGAAGGGATCAGAGGCATGACAGTCGCGGGGCTACTCGAATAGCAAGATTGCATATCGGGGAATAAATCGTCCAACGCGACGGTACGGCGGACAAAAACCCTAGTACCACAGTCCCTAACGGACTTCTATCAGCAGAGGTTAACTGTGACGTTAAGACATCCTTGCGAGAACTTCTCGATTCGTCTCGACTCGTAGGGAAAACAATGTTCCTACGAGAACTTCTCGACTCGTATCGACTCATAGGGAAAAGCCTTAGACAACGGGGATATCAACTTGTTTCCTAAGCACTGAGGCCCTGCAAGTAAGTCCAAGATGTACTATCCACGGGCCACACTCTCCAAAGACGAATATCGACAAGAAGGAAAAAAACCACTTACGAGTCCTCTCGACTTGTAAGGGGGAAAATTCTCTTATAAGATCCTTACGACTCTCAAGAGAAAACACACTTAGGAGTCCTCACGACTCCTATGGAGAAAATACACCTACGGGATCCTCTCGACTCGTAGGGAGAAAAATCTTTATGAGGCCCTCACGGCTCATAAACTTGAAAAGTCTTAGGCGACAGATCCAAACCTGTTTCCTAAGCCATCGCTGCCCTACCAGGAAGTCAAGATAGACTATCTACGGGCCACATTTGCCAGAGTTGCATACCAATATGAAATAAAATATGTCTTTTATTCATGAATTCAAGTGAATACAAGATACATTTTATAAAAGAATCAAAATGTATACAAGACACTCTCATTCAGGAGTGAATACAAAAAAAAGAAGAAGAAAAGGAGAGTATACAACGACAAAAAATGCTTAAGCCGGCGGATGGTTGTAACACCCTAGTTCATTTATACCAGTTCTAGTCAAGTATTTCTTTATTTATGGTATTTTCCTGATTTACTGTGTTTTAGGTGCGAATGGTGTATTTGACATTTGTATTTGCATCCGACCCGACCCGCTTGCTTGAAACCTGTCTTGATTCATGTTCATGATTTATTCTGACTTGTTACGTGGACTTGTGCACTTTCATTTATACATACTACATACTGGCATTTATCTGTCATCTTCATTTTTAAATATAACATTTTAAGTCACTTAAAATATTTTAGAAATACATTGCATGGCCTGCGTGATACCCCTAACCCCGTGGTAGTATCCGCACATTTTGTTCTCATCCCGTTCAGTGAAACGGACTTATTTGGATGGCTACGCACACGTACGTGCATCCGTTCTTGGGGGTATGCATTTTCATTATCCGGACATTCATTTTTTTATTTTGGTCGTTGCGTATATTTTTCGTATTTTAAAACTGGATTTTTAGATCCGACGCAGACGTGTTTTGGACTAAGTTTGTATTTGCCAAAATCTCAAAATTAACTAATATTATATTCTTTACTAACTTCTAGCTGTTATTATAATTATAGTTTAAATTATTTTTAACCAAAAGATTTTTAAAATCTCAACAGCATCTCTCCTCCACTTATATGTTTATAATCCTACTAACCGACAAATTTATATCTCCACTCGCACTCATTCTCTCTCTCTCTCCTCTCGTTCTTTTCTCTCTCTCTGCATAATTATATATATATATATATATTATTTATTATATTCTTTTTTTTAAAGAAAACCCATACTTTTCCAGCCCACGTCTCTTCTCTCTCTTCCTCCTCCTCGTCTTCCGCCGCCTTCACTTCGAAAACCCTAGCCTTCACGCCCGCCATCGCCTCACGTCGACTCTCCACCCTCAACCTCCTCGTCCTCCTTCCCTCTTCTCCCCCGTGTATCTCTCTCTCTTTCCACTCCCCGGCTCCAAACCCCGACGACCCACCTTCCATGAACCCATGAACCCAACAATCTACACCGACCTCGTCTACTCACCGTCGTCACATCACGCTGACGACCTCCCCTCATCTCCACCTTCTCTTCCTCCTCCACCTCCACTCCTCTTCCCTGCACAACCCACGCTTTCACCCTCGCCTCTCCTGCACCACCTCGTCGCCGCCTCATGCCGTCGATCCCCTTCACCACGACCTTCCCTCTCGCCTCCCGATGCCACAACCATCACCAGCATCACCTTCTTTCCCCGACTGCAACTCACAACCCGATCCAAGAAACCCACAGAACCCCAACCTCGACGAGAACCCATCGTTGCCTCTGTTCTCACCTCGCCGGAGCTCCGACCACCTCGTCATCGCCTCCACTCCCTCGCCACCACCTCGTTCTCCCCTCTCCTTTCCCAAAAGAACCCGAGCATCCCCGAGCAGGAACCTACACATCCAAACACAACCCAAGAATCCTACTGCCTCGCCGGAAAACCCTGCTTGCATCCTCGCCTTTGACGGTCTATCGTCAACGTCACCCCCTTGCTACCTCCTCTGACTCCAGAGCACATTGAACCAGTTCCCCTCTCTTCTCCCTCTTCTTCTTCTTCTTTTCTTGCTTTTTCTTGATCTTGTTTCTTTTCTGATGATCACCCGCCGGAGCCGTGCTTGTCACCGACGATTCGAGAGATCCAGTGAACGTCCTTTGCTCGCGTGATCACCCTCTTGCCTTGCCTGGACCCGTCTCGCGTGCCGTGTGTGCATTGCGACGACTTACCGACGTCGGACGTGCCGTGTGTATCCGTATTGTGATCCATCGAGGCAAGTTTATCTTGCTACATGCTATAATACTTATCTTTCATCCATATGAATAAAAATATTACATGTTGATTGAATTGTACATCCATGTTAAGTTTTACTGTTTTTCGGATACCCGTTTGCATCCATATCATTTAAAATATATATAACTGCATCTATAGATCTTATTAATTCATGTTATTATTGTAGTGATACCCCATGCTTCAAAATATGTATCCTACATAGTCATGATGTAACCCCGATAAATATTCGTGCATCCATGCTTTCATCGTGCATCCGTACTGCTACAGTTTTATTATGAGCATCCGCTTGATACCTGTGCACTACCTGTCTTGACCTGATATACCACTGTTTGACTTGATACCTGATCTTGTTACTAATGCTGACAATCGTGACATGTTGTCCCTACGGACATATCCTGTTGTCTATTTAGACAAACCTGTACCTGCTTGATTCTGTGTTGGCATTAGCTCTAAATTTTCAATACCTGACTTGAACACATAACCTTGGGGGTATGGGGAAATCGAAAGTGTAAACTAAAGTGTAGCTTGTAAAGGTATTACTTGATCCGTGGTCCCGGAGGATAACGGGACAGAATCATTCGTGATTCTTACTTGATTCGTGGTCCCGGGGGATAACGGGGCAGAGTCATTCGTGACTCCCACTACCTGATCTGTGGTCCTGGGGGATAACGGGACATATCCTTTGAGTTACATGGAGGATTACATTAATTGATTTCACACAACTTTAGAATAGATAACCCAGTAGCACAGTTTAGATTGATCACTGTACGTCACATATATTGGTACACTTCATTGTTCTATATCCGTGTTTACTTATTACAGTTACTGTTTATGATTCATGCCTGCATGCCTCATGTATCCTGTTCATATATTATTGTTTGATATCATGACGCTCTGACGTCTGGGTTTTGCATGGCCCAGATCCTTTATCTCTGTCACAGGCCATTCAGGAGTATTTTGACTAACAAGCCGAGCAGCGAAGATCTTGTTAGTTGCTAATTAGTTTAGTTTTATTCCGCATTTTCATTCCTGATGTGAGCCCGTATTATGGGACGTACATTCCAGATTGTTATTGTTTATTGGATCTATTGCTTCCGCATATTATTTCTTGACTCGTTTATTCTGGCATATGGACATGTACTAAATAGTATACTTTTATTTTCCTGTTCTTGATATCTATAGACAGCCGTAATGTGACTGTGGAGGGATATTTCCTAGCCACAGGTAGCATGGTTGGCTCTGTCACGTGCCGATCTTAGCACACTCTGGAAAGCGGGGCGTGATAACGGTGCAGTAGGATAGTGAGTTCATCAGTCTTCCGCTGAACCTCGACTTCAAGCTCCGTTATTGCTGCAAGACGAGTCCCCGCCTGAGTCTGCTGAGTCTGATATGAAGAAAACCGACTCTCAATCTCCTTTTCGGCGACTTATGGGCTTCAACCATCTCGCGGGTAAAGATAATGGCTTTGTCAAGAGCCACCGCCTCTGTAATAGCTTCTTGAAGCACCCGCTAAATTTCATACGCGCGAGTGGTCTTGACAGTAAGTTGAGCCTGGAGTTCCCCCAAAGCGTTTGAGGATAGCTCCCTCTCCGAAAATTTCCGGTTGAGCCTCTTCTCGCATGACTGTAGATTAGCGGCACACCGCTCGATCCATCCCCGCAGGCTCGCTTTCACGGTTAAAATGTCAGAAAGAAGGCGTATGCACTCAAGCCCGTGTAAACAAGCCTCCACTCGACGACAATAATCAACCCAAACATGCACCAGCGTTTTATCATGATAGGTGGCAAGAAAAATCAAGGAAGTGTTGGCTTCGGCAGCAAATTCTTCGGCTGTCACAGAACTACCGGCGCGAAGATTCTCAATGAGAGCCGACAAGGAGTGAATGCTTTGTTTCTCCATCTGCTCAGATGCACGTCGGGCGTATGGGACCGGTGGCATAGCGATTCAAGACTCTAACGGGGTCAGGATTGGCAAAGCAGTCAATATTTATGAACAACCAGCGAGACTGGTAAACATGGAATAAACAAAACAATGCCAAGGATAAGGCTTTACTTACCCATAGTCGTGCAAGGGGGGTTTGAAAGATCCCCAGGCCTATCGAGGATCTCAACTTTGTCATCAGCTTCCAAAACTGCAGAGTGCATATTAGAATTGTTATAAAAAATAATAATAAAACAAAGAGGTCAAAGAACGCTGACATTTCCCGGAAGAAAGGACAATGCTTTGCGGGTATATCGCCTGTAAGGCAGCCACGTTGAGTAGACGCTGGAAAGACTTCCTGGGAGATAGTTCCATGATGGACGCCGCCAATTCCCGCAATTCTGAAGGAAGGAAGGGTTCAAATAACAGAGAGATCATTAAAACGACATGTAGAAGATTATCTTCGATGCTCCGCCCGTCTTGAACCGGAGGGATAGCAGCTTCAGCAGCCTCCTCCACACCCTCAGGTGCATCACTAGAGATATTTGCCGGCATGGCAGCTTCCAATTCGGAAATAACAGCCGCCACTGCAGGCTCTGAGGAGGCAACATCGGTCTCAGTGATCCTTTCTACGATCTCCAGGACGCCACCAGAGAGACCCACTGGATCTAAGGCTGGTAAGCTCACCTCTGCTGGAGGATTAGGTACCGAAGGAACAGAAGCTGCCACCGGAAACTCTACAGCAGGAACAACGGCTGTAATGATCTCCTCTACACCTGCCGGTGCGTCACGAGAGACATTCGTAGAGTCCACAGTTATGGACCGATCTGGATTCGAATCCTTTTTCATCGCCGAAGTCCCTGCAAAGTTTTCACGAAAATGAGAAAATATAAAAATAATATAAACTATTCGCTAAAAGAAGGACATGAGAAAGACGCATACCAATGAGCCAAGGAGCTTGAAGTATGGCCTTCGCCGGACGTCTTTCCTTCTTTGCTAAGTGCGCTCGTTGGGGTTCAAGTGCAGACGAATGACTGCCGGTCTTTAAGGCAAGTTCATCTTCGGAAGCAATCGTTATGGGTTGTTTGAGAGCCCGTTCTTCTTCCATCAACAAAGGACCCATGTGTACCCGCCGTAATGATGGATCAACATCATAGAAGATAACTGGAGGGTAGGGCTTTTTGGGATGCACACGTTCTCGGTCTCATCCTGTGAGCGCCTTAAAGCCTCAGCCAATTGCGCGGCTTCCTCGGCGGACGAGCCAGGATAAATAAGACTGGCGTCCGACTCCTCCATGGCTATCGGCTCGTCCTGAATGAATGGCTCAGACTCAAGTAAGTTGTCCAGTAAGCCGGCGACCGATCTCTTCCTTCTCTTAGAGCTTGTGTCGGTACTGACCGAAGAATGCTTCCTTCCCCTCGGCGCTTTGGCATGATGTTGATCAACCTCGCTTCCGGTATCCCCCTTTGGCGATATCACCGTGGATGACGCCACCATTGATGACGCCGCCGCTGATGACACTACCGCTGGCGCTTCATTGGAGGTCTTTGCTTGAGCTCTAGCGCACACTGGCATCCCAGCAGTGCGAGGAGTCGATTCTGTTTCTGCGGCCTTCGGGATAAGAACCACACCGCTATCCCTCAATGGAGGGCGAACCACTGTCCGCGGCCGCAAGGGATCGCTGGAGGCTTGGGTCGAAGCTGAAGCTCCGCACTCGAAGAGTACCCGCTTCTCCTCGGCAATGACAGGACTGACTCGATGACGATACCAACCCGTAAAATACCCCACACACCTTGGAAGGTAGTCGGATTCAGGGATCATGAAACGGGTGCCGGTGTTCAGCCGCATAAAATGATGGACGACATCACGAGTGACTTCCAGAGACGGAGTTGGCTCAACTAAGAACGCCTCGAAAGGGACACCTTAGTTATAACCCAATTGCTGGGCAAAGCGGTGCGGTTTGTATTGCATAAAAAGGGCCGTGTTATTCTGACGGAATACCAAGTAGCCCGGCCTAATCGGGTATAAGTGCATAATCTCTTTAGGCTTTAATGATGGCGCTCCTCCTTTTGATAGATCAAAAAGCTGTTGAATGGGCCCCGCTGGAGCATAGAGGACTCGGTCAGTAAATACCATCCTGCCCTCGTTTGCATACGGGTTGAGCAACACGCGGAGGGCCCCAGCTGAGTAGGATCAGGAGCAGAAGCATCCACCAATCTTATAACCCGTGGGAAGGTATAGAAGTCATAAAAATCTTGCCGCCAATGTGCTGCAAATGCTTCCAATACATGCATCTCGATCCACGACGTGAAGTAGTGGAGGGAGAAATTCATGACTTCTATACCCGGGGTCGAAATATTGGCCGCAACACTTAATCCATGGTATAGATGTGACAATCCTGCAATACCGACAGCCAATCATGCCCCTTCAGCTACGCGATGAGCGGGGTAGAAGACGGAAGCTCTCATGAAGCGTCGATGCGTTGGAATCATGAACCAACTGAGCCAAAGGCTGATGAAGCCGATGTAAGAACCCCAAACTTTCTGTACAATTTTTTTTCAAAAATACAGAAAGGGGTACTTTTTCCTGAGCATAAGTTATAAGTTTGATTTGCTTTTGAACAGTAAGAAGGAGCTTGTAACTCATTGGTAAGACCTTGCACTGCTGGAACAAAGCACCAGAGTTCAAATCCCATCAGCCACATTATTTTTTATATTGATTTTTAAAAATTTTTTTAGAAGCCCAAGAGTCTACACACGCATAACCCGTAAACCCAAAGGTCACACTAAAAACAAACGAGTCCAGCAGATAGACCAAGAGACAAGGGAGTCGTGGTAGCGAGGCGGACCCCGACTCAGCCTGACTCGGCCGGCGGGAGGCTTGGATCGGCCGGCGGCGCCGGCCGACTCGGAGCCAACTCGGATTCTTCTTCATGAAACCTGTGCCACTTTGCCTCCCCTTAAGCCCTATTATATTTATTTTACCTACATTATTCCAGAGCCAATTAAAACCAATTTAAACCATTTTAATGCATAATTTTTAATGCATTTTCTATCAAACCCTAACCCTAATCTTTTCCTATAAATACCAATCCATTCCACACACCCCTCACTCACAATCTCTGTCCAAACTCTCAAGAAAAAATCTCTAAACTTTTGTGTGCAAGTGGAGTTAGCGAAGGGCGAAGCTCCGACGAATCCAATGACGACCCTAGAAGCTCTCGGCGACGAAAAGACGCACCGGCACCTCCTACCACTCCCTCTTCCTCTTCTCTAATCTAAAATCCAGTAAGTCCCTTCTCCCTCTTCTCTTTACTATTCTAAAAATTTAGAATTCTAAAACCCGACGGAAGCGGAGTTAATCCAACTTCCGATTCGGTTTTCTTTAAAAAGTTCCAATTTTCTTAAATACAACAATACCAAACTTGCACATCATGACCATTAAACATTATCAAAACATATTGAACAAGTTCCATATCAAAAGAATGTATATTTCAATTTTTATCACACTTTTACAGAAAAATACCATGTAGTTTAGTTTCGACATAAATCTTATATTTCTTTGCTATGCCTTTAAATAGTTCACGAGGTAATGACCTACCTCTTCACAACACTCATCTGTAACACAACACGATATCTTTTGGAAAAACTAGAATACGGAAATACGATTCTTACAAATAAATACCATAAACTACAAAAGCTTTTTCTACAAGATTATGTATTTTAAACAAATCTTTGCAAAGCGCTGCTATAACCCATTTCAGGAACCCGTTCGGGATGGTGCGGATTATCGCACATTCTCTGACTTAGTAGTTCGAGATGCATACCTCCGAAAGGTGCATACGGTCTCGAAAGATTTAAAATACAAATATCTTAAGAAAATGAGATTTCTAGAAAAATAATAAATTAAAATTATTATATATATATATATATATATATATGTATCATCAAAATATCTAATTTTTGATATAAAATAAATATTCCAACTTTTCTAAATCAAAAGAATCGCTTTATATGAAAACACCATGCAATTCTATACAAGTTCAATACTTTACAATTAAATACCATATATTATGAAATTAGGTTTTACTCACTAGAAATGTCACATATATAAAATCTACATCTATGAAAACTCTAAAGACGACAATTAAATACTTGAAGGGTATTTTGAAAATTATACAAAATTATTTTTACATAAAACCCCCTTAAGTTATATAAATTATAATAAGGACCCTAGTAAATATAGGTTTAAGCGGGACCAGTACCTTGAGCCTCAGGGAGCCGGAGATATGGGTGCTTGCCTATTTAAGGTGGTCAAATTAACAAACGGTGTTATCAACACGGTAATCGTCTTTGAAAAAGACACAAATCCTGTCGTTCATATGCAGCGGTTACCGATAACACCAAAACCTAATTCAGGATTCAATTTCTTTTCTAATTGTCTAACTCAGACAGAGTCTCGATATAATCAATCTGACTTAAATGGGATTCAAGTATAAAACTACATTATTATATGAATCTATGAATTCGTATAATCAATCTGACTTGAATATGATTCAAGTATCAAACTACAATTCAATATGAATCCATATATTCAATCTGTATTGACCGAACCGAACCATGAATATATTCTATTTACATGATTATCCAGTACCTCCATTTCCATTTATACGATATCATGGTTTTGGCAAGTCATCCGTCTATACAATCTATAATACAATACAATACAATACCATCAGTACAATCATTACTATCAATAAAATAAATACACGGGGTGTTGGGGTAGTTCATGCGTGAATCCAACAGAATCTCAAGAGTCCCCCTAGATCATGAATCCATATCTACTAACACAAGCAAGCTATCATGAGGGCCCGTGTTTTCTTACTCCTGAATTACAGCTTGTTAGTTTAGAATACTTCAACACTAGGTTGAAGTCCCGTTACTAACATTTGATTCGGGCCCGTGGTTCCCTACCCCTAGATTACAGCCTGCTGGGTTCAAGAACACTCTTAAGATTGGTTGACACTCACCCTTGAACTTACGTAAATAACAGCGTTAACACTAAATACAACATTATAACAATATAATACAACTTAAAAAGCTACACTTTCCCTCTATCTATTCTACTTCTCTCTCTTCTTTGGGACTTACTGAGCGATTGTTCGCTGACGACATTCTTTTTCTTTCTTCTTTGGAATGTTGTCAGGTGGATCGGACTTTTAGGAGATCGAGTCCACCAGCGAGGATTTGGACCAGCTAGCTTACGACCCGGAGCTCTAGATACTTGTACATTTTATTTCAGTACTTTCCATTCTGTTATGTCATTGTTTGGGCATTGCTTTCCATTCCATATATTTACTTTTCAGATGTATTGTAAAAAAAATGTTAATAAATAAAGTTGTTGTTCATTACATTTGTCTCTTGTGTATATTTCTTTTATATTGCTTAGTTACGCTTAGCGTATTTATTTCTGAGTAAATACGTAGCGGCCACATCGCGCCACCTTCGCCGTACACCAGGAAGCAGGGCGTGACAGCCGACAAAGAAGGTCTCTTTGTCCATACCGAGGGTTGCAATCGCATTGAAGGATACGGCCGACGAGATTGGAATATAAAACTGCGGCAGGTTTTTCTCTTTGGTCGGCAGTTTATTCAACCCAAACCCAAAAGGGTCGTGAATGTTCGCAAACTTCGGAGCCTCTTTAGATAATGTGTCTTTACAGATGAAGCAGGCGATGAAGCTCTCAAAGTTGACTCCCTGCCCCTCGGACTTCACGGACAGCTTCTCAAAAATACCCAGAGCCTTGATTAAACTGGGTTACTTATGGCGGATGGCGGTTTCGGTCGTCAGGCCTTCAAGTATAGACGGCATGGTCGTGAACACGTACTCGTCGGGAGGCAGCAACTCTTCATAATGCTCTCCCCTGATCGGCAGTCCAGAAATCTCGTGAAACACTTCCAGTGAAATAGAGACCTCGCGATCTCCTGGCTAGAAGGTGTTGGTGGGAAGATTCCATTGGTTCAGAAAAGTTTTAACCCACCAGACGTGAGGGTCCTGGTAATTAAAAAGAGACGCATACACCGCTTCATATATCCCCACCTTCTGCAACCGTGCACGGTAGGCGAAAAGAACATACCGAGTCCAGGGAAGATAGCCTACTGGGTGGCGAGGGGTAAGCCCCGCTTTATAGACTTGCCCCCAGGGTTGGGCTTCACCTTGATAGATACGACGCCCTAAGATATCTATGGCCGGCAGGGGCTGGTTGGGTATCCCGGTTGTTGACGGCTTAAGCCGGCCTGTAGGAGTCCAATTAGTCGCCTCCACCGCATAAGCGATCTGCAGGCGCTCCATCAGCGGTATGGGGCGGAGAGGCTCTGTTGGCACCTTGCAAGTAAAGCTGCGGCGGCCCTGGATGATGTGACCATACCATACTCCCCATAAAAGCAAACTAGTACAGTCCATGTCATTGGCCCTAATCATCTCTATAGCCTCTTCGTCCGATGGCGATTGCGGAAAAGCGGCGTCTGAGCGAGTAAAAGAAAAGTAAGGAAGAGAAGTCATTGTTCCTGAAATAAGGGAAAGAAAAGCCGTTAATGAAACCTATATATATATATATATATATATATAACAACAGAGGGAAATGATAGAAAGTTTGTTCTATGGGACCACTGATTGCAAAACTAATGGACCCCACAAAATCAATATGGCGGCTCACCAATGATGAGACAAGACAATCATTGTAAGAATCAAAAAAGATTCTCATTAAACAGACATGGGAGTTTAAAAAAACTCTTGACATCCTCACAGAGAAAACAAGTTCTGTTAAAACACCTAACAAATTTAAATTTATGCAAATAAGGATAAAAACCTATGAAAATATTGCCAAGAACACCAGGGAATGAAATCCTCGAAGGGCCCTCTTGATCTTTCACAGCTAAGCTCTTTGGCGAGGAATTAAATTTCTTTTATGCGGTGGAATTAAATTCCAGAAACCCCCATGATGAGGAAACGAAAAATAAAATTACAATGCCATGAATTCTTAAAGATCAGAGGAGGAATGCACAAGACATTGAGGTTTACTACTCAAAAATCACGTCTTTGGATCTCTAAGAGATGGGTTTCAGAAGAGAGCAAAGGTCTTATGGTGGATTTAAAACCCAGAAAATTTTTTAAGGAAAGAGTTTCTTTGTTGTTCAAGATCTTTACCTAAAAAAGGTTTCTTTTTCTGACAGAGTTTAACTCTGAAATTTCAATGGGCAGAGAACTAAGCTCTGAAGAAGAGAACTAAACTCTAAAGAAGACAAGGAAGGCAGAAGATGAAGGAACAGAGGTTTCCCAAAGACAAGACCCCTTGCATTTATAAGACGTGACGAGGGCGGTTCATCTTCCCGTTCCTCTAGGCGGATCCAACGGCTATAAGGGTGACAACGTTGCACTCACGTGCAAGTCACGTGAGAACAACGCTGTGGGGGCATTTGTTCCCTTATAAAAAAAAGAAGAAGAAAGGCAATGGGAAAAATTTCCCAAATGGAGTATCACGTGCTCACACGTGATGCGACTTGGAATAAAGATTATAGGCATTATGCTTAATTATTAAAGCTGAAATTAAGCCTCATATGCAAGCACGTGACGTCTATATACAAATTATATAGGCGCCATATTAAAACAAATAATAGGCCAGGAAGGCTCACGTGTCAGGACGCGATACCCTCTTTTGGCAGTTGCACATACGCAAATGAGTTTAACTCTATAGGGTCACGTGCTACATGTGAATGGTCTCAAATGCCTTCTAAGACAATAGAATTAAATTCTAAGTAAAGGGATTAAAACTCTATTTGGAAAATATTACCTTGAATCTTTCTAAACAAGAAAGATTACTCTCTGTAAAACAGAGTACCGTTGGATTAAAAAATCCAGTGGTGATTAAAAATTACTAATCTACAGAATAAGCTCTGTATGGGAAAATATTTCCCTAATTTTGTTAAAAATAAGAAAATATCTTCTGTAAAACAGAAGTTTTTGGATTAAAGATCCAACGGCGGATAAAATCCCCAAATCAATTAAGATCTCTCAATGAGAATTTTTTTTAACTATATCAACAAACTTGCTTCTACTATATAAAGGACCCAAGACTTCAAGTCTTGTACAGAGAAGACCCCTCCATAAGATTTGAGAAAACAAAGAAGAAGAAGAAGAGTTCTCTTTTAGAAAAAGAAACTCTAGGTAAGAAAAAAGACATATAGATCATTTTATCTCTTCTTCGCCATTTCAAGAGTTTAAGTCTTCTAAAAAGAACATAGTTCTTCCTCTGGTTGAGATCTGCAGAAGCAGATCTCCCCACAAGTTGAGAATTTAATTCTCATCAGGGAGATTCTGTTATGCAGACTTAAAACTTAAGGGAAGGAACTAAGTTTGAAGAATTTAATTCTTCCGAAAGATATAGGAATTTAATTCCTCTGATAAAACTAGGGTTTAACCCTGCATTAGAATTTAATTCTTATAAAAATAAAGGACCTGAAATTCTCAAAACTTAGATCAAGATTTCCATGCACATAAAAGAAATGATTATCGTTCAACGCTATCACGACAGATCACGTGTTCCCACATGAGCAACCCTAAGGAACAAAAGGAGCGACTGAGATCAAGTCGCGTGATCCCACGTGACCCCATAATAGTGCTTAGCATTTATAAAAGGAAAAGGGGAATAAATAAAAAACAGTTCACATTTTTGGGGCGCCTCACGTGATCCCACGTGACCCCCTAATAGTGCTTAGCACTTATAAAAGAAAAGGGAATAAACCCAAAAACGGTTCCCATTTTTGGGACGCCTCACGTGATCCCACGTGACCCCCTAATAGTTCTTAGCACTTATAAAAGAACAAGAGAATAAACCCAAAGAAGCAGTGCCCAATCCTCAGGCGCCTCACGTGCCACATGTGAGCGCTCCAAATTTCAGTGTTTAACAATGCTTTAGAGCCTCATGTGGGAGTACGTGAGCACCGAGCAGATATTAGGGTTTAACACTATGATAGGACAACCCTAACCTAAACTAGACAAGTCTTTTAAAGCCAAAACTCTTTTGATCGCCAATTAACCGAGCCTTCCTATGCTTAGGTCTCCCTAAATCGATCTCAGTTCCAAAGATGACTAATGATCTCCTAACAGATGGTATCTAAAATGGTGTTTATTTCACCATGATCTTTCCTTTCAATCTGGAGTTTGGTTCAAGGGTACATATCTCCATACCTTTGATACATGTCGTTGTAATTCTTCAACGTTTTCAGAGAGGTGGAAGGTCCCGACAACCAACAGCTCTTAGGTACACTCCTAAACCCATGAGCACATCCCAATGAACCGCAATGTTCTTAAACTAGCTATGGACCGTAACGTTCTTAAACTAAACCCTCACTCCAAAAAATGGTGATCTATGGACCGTAACGTCCCTAAACTAAAACGATAGAGCCCAAATGCTCTTTCTTTGGATCAAAAATGATCCTGAACCCCCGTTAAGTAGATCTTAGTCCAATATCGGACTAACGTATGCTTAACAAACATTTAAGTTGATTTTAATCTCAAATAAGGTTAACGATCCTTAAATCAAACTAAACCCAAATCTAAGAATATATGGATTTGGACTAATCCACGCCCTACGGACGAGAACATAAATTAGTCTCCGTATACAATTCACGTACAATCGAAAATAAAACAAACACACACGACACGAAGTGACCTTCTAGAGCAGGAGAAAGTGGTTACCGCGATGCGGTAACGTAATTAACTGTAGGGGCTTGCGCCTGCAGGGAAAAACGTCCCCACAATCAAAAACCCCTCACAAAGAGGGGGAATCTGACGAAGTCTGCTACAATGGCCGCATCCGTCCAAACCTCCGATACCCGATGCCATAAATCAACTTGGCATCTTCGGAGAGGCGGACGAATAAACCTAAATAGCATCTGCTCCGAAATTCAGGCAAGACGTTTGTCTTCCCTGCTTTCGGCTGTAAACAGCCATGTGCTGTGGCTTCTAGCCATATAGTTGAATGGGCAGAAGCCATCACTAGCGTGTCCGATTCTGACATTGCGAGGATTACTACTGAATATTTTATTTCTTCTATCAAAATCTTTCCATGCCGGTAAATCTCTTGGATGACTTATTTTTCCATCTTCACTTTGAGGAGTACGGTGATGCCAAATAATTACCTCAGTTATTTTCTTGCACCTGAATAGCCTCTGCATCCTCTGTGTTATAGGAAAATATCGTGCTATCTTGACAGGTATATCGAGCTTCTTATCAGAATCTTTCGGCTTATACCTGGCCTCTCCATATGTTGGACACTCTTTCAAATCTGAATTCTCTTTCCGGTACAACACGCAATTTTTGGGACATACTTGAATTTTCTCACACTTTGTAACAACTCCAATTTTAGTGTACATAAAATTCATTTAAAGTTAATATACAATTGTGGTATTTACAATTCCTGTGAGTACTATAAGAATTTGATTTACTTTTGAACATCAAGAAGGAGCTTGTAGTTCACTGGTAAAGCCTTGCACTGCTGTTACAAAGCACTAGAGTTCAAACCATCAGCCACATTACCTTTTTAATTATTTTTCTTTTAATCTTTTAGAAACCCAAAGGTCTACACATGCACAACCCGTAAAAACCAAGAGTCACAGCCTATATAAACATGTCCACGAGGCTAGACCAAGCGTCAGGGACACGTGGCACCAAGACGAGCCCCGACTAGCTCGACTCGGGCCGGCGAAAGGCTTGACTCGGCCGGCGCCACTGGTCTGATTCGGTCGAAACCCCATTTTTCTTTAACTCTGGCGACTCTTGGACTCCCCCCATAACTCATGCATTATTTGTTTTTCCTGCACATTTACAGAGCACAATAAAACTCACATTTAATCCATTTTAATACACCCATTCACTACTCTAAACCCTAATTTTTCTTATAAATACCACCCTCAAAATCACCCCTCCTCACTCACAAATCTCTGCCAAAACTCTCAAGAAAATTCCCAAGTCTTTTGTGTGCAAGTGGAGTTAGCAAAAGGGCGAAACTCCGACGGCAATCCTAGGAGTTTCCGACGATGAAAAGATGCACCGGCAACTCCCACCTCTTCCCCTTTCTCTCTTTTAGCCAATCATCTAGTAAGTCCCTACTTCTCCTTCTTTTCTCTATTCTAAAAATATTCAAAACTAAAACCCGACGGAAGCGGAGTTAGTCCGACTTCTGATTTGGTTTTCTTTAAAAACTACAATTTTCATTAATCATGATACCTTCATATCATCAATCATCATATATTGTTCATTAAACATCAATAAACATGTTTAACAAGTTTCATCACAAAAGATTGTTATATGCATCTTTTATCGCAATTTATATTAAACTACCACTAACTTTAGTTTCCGATATAAACTCTATAATATCTTTATACCTTTAGATAACTCACGAGGTAATGACCTACCTCCTCACAACACTCATATCTAAGATAGCACGATGGAATTCGGAAACATAGATTTGGGAAAATACGACTTTACATATAACTATTTTCAACTTATAAAACCTTTTTCTACAAGAAGTGTATTTTAACAAATCTTTGCAATTGCGCCTCTATAACCCATTTTGGGGAACACAATTCGGTATGGTGCGGACTATCGCACATTCTTAGATCTAGTAGAGTGAGATGCAAACCTCCGCAAGGAGCATACGATATCGAAAGATTTAAAATACAATTCTCTTTAGAAAATGTGATTTCTATTATAAATAAAACTTATATTTTTAATAAATAAATTTATATGTAATTAATATCAAAATATCTATTTTTAATATTTATAATATTTCACATTTCCAAAATTCAAGAAAAACATCTTATTTACAAGAAAATACTATACAATTCCAATATTATAAATAAATACCATATATTATGAAATTAGGTTTTATTCACTAGAAATATCACATTGATAAAATATACATCCATGAAAACTCTAAAGACGATAATAAAATACTTGAGGTGTATTTTGAAAATTATACAAAATTATTTTTACATAAAGCCCCTCAAGTTATACTAAATTACAATAAGACCCTAGTAAACATAGGTTTAAGCGGGACCAGTCTCTTGAGCCTCAGGAAGCCGGAGATATGGGTGCTTGCCTATTTAACGTAGACAACTTAACAAACGGTGTTATCAACATGGTAATTGTCTTTGAAAAAGAATCAAATCCTGCCGTCCATGTGCAGCAGTTACCGATAGCACCAAAACATAATTCAGGACTTCAATTTCTTTTCCAATTGTTCGACTCAGACTGAGTCTCAATATAATCAATCTGACTTGAATATGATTCAAGTATCAAACTACAATTTAACATGAATCCATGAATCTATGTATTCAATCTGTTCAATCTATTCAATCTATATTGACTGACCCGAACCATGGATATATTCCATTTACATGATCATCCATTATATCCGTTCCATTACTGATATCATGGTTCCGGCAACTCATCCATCTATATACAATATACAATTCATATAATACAATTAATACCATCAAGATATCGCGGGGTTTAAGGGGTAGATTGGTACGGAAGGTGTTAAAAGTGGCACGAGACTGTAACCATAATACACCTAACCTGAATTCAATTGCCGTTGTACCATGGCTGAACGGTTCTTTGTGCTCCGTATACCTTAGTCTCCGGAATAGTGGGACTCTTCTCATATATACTGGCATTCTTCTGTACCAAGCTACAAACAACAGCGTTAACACTAAATACAACATTATAACAATATATACTCTATTCTGTCTATTCTATTCTTGTCTACTTACGGAACTTACCGAGCAATTTGTTCGCCGACGACATTCTCTTTCTTCTTCTCTGGAATGTCGTCAGGTGATTCAGACTCACTGGAGATCGAGCCCACCAGCGAAGATTTGGACCAGCTAGCTTTCGGACCAGAGCTTTAGATTCTTTGTACACATTTGCATTCTGTATTTTCTATTTATGTTATGCCACTGTTTAGGCATTGCTTTCCATTCCATATATTTACTTTTCAGATGTATTGTAAAAAGAATGTTAATAAATAAAGTTGCTATTTCCATCGCCTCCTATTTTATAGGAATAGAATGAATTTGTGATCGAAGTCACTGTATCTAGTGCATTTTACTTATATTGCTTAGATACGCTTAGCGTGTTTAGTTCAGAGTAAATACTAGCGGCCTTATCGCGTCCTCTGCCCGTAAACCGAGAAGCGGGGCATGACAGGTTTTTTTGGTGGCCCATGCAGGTCTGAGCTGTATGGAACTCTGCTATGTAGTTCAGCACTGTATGGACAACTTAAGCAATATAACACAAGAACCAGCAACTGAAAACATTCTTTACAATTCATACTTCTTGAATTTTATCATTTCATATACTTTGAATCTGTCCTAACCCAAAAATTTTCTTTCAAGGTTATGGATTCCCCAAACAACACCAGCACGAATGTCAACAACACCCCCCCACCACTACCACTCACACCTGTCGTCGCTGCTCCGATCAACGAGCAGACGGTTCTGCTTGAGGCAATCCGCAGCCTCCTGAAAGGACAGCAGCAGCAGACTGCTATCCTGATGAACTGACCAGAGGCAGAAGCACCTGGGGTGAAGCAATTTAGGGCCTTGCACCCCAAGTAGTTTGCAGGAAAAGAGAGTCCCTTAGAAGCTGAGAAATGGGCTCAAAACATTGAAGATGATCTGGCAGCAGCACAAGTGCCAGATATAGCTTGGGTTTGAGTTGCGAAGCTGCAGCTCACGGACAATGCACGGGTTTGGTGGAAGGCGGAAGAAAGTCGTCTCACTCAGCCGATCGAATGGAGGACTTTCCGTGACATGTTCGACGCAAAGCACATCCCTGAGACTTTCAGATTCTACATGGAACAACAGTTCATCCATCTGCAACAAGGTTCAATGTGGACCAAGTCAGTAGATGAATATGATGTTGAGTTCACCATGCTCAGTCGGTAAGATATGTCTCAATAATTCGATTTTTTTTCAATAAATCACATACTACACAGCTAACACAATATTTTAACAGATTTACTGAACACTTGATACCGACGGATGAGATCAGAGCCCTGATTGATGTGGTTTATGTGCGTGCTTGTGCTTTTAAAAGATAAATCAAAGAATAGTTAACCGCAATCAAGAACGGTGTCGCTTGGTAGCTAGCCGGTTGAGTACGGTTCGGTCCATAGGGATTTTGTGTATTTTCTATTTTTTCTAACGAGTTAATTCCAATTGTGGTAGGATTGATTATCACTAAAAACTGAAATGAGTTTGATTAGGATTAAAACCTTGTTAGAGTTAGGTTTAGGTTAAGTTTGGAAGTTCAATATTTCTCACCGCTTTCTATACCCTAATTAAGATCTATTTAGGTGTTAAGGTAATAATTAACAAAGGGGATTAGCACGATCGGAAAGAAACTATGTTTCTTCCTCTAGGTCCTTGTCCGTCCTTTCTTAACTCTTACCCTAACCTCCATGGAAAACATACACAACCGGTCTTTAACTATGGTGTCACCGCTACCTCGTGGGATAGGGTGCCGTAGTGAGCGGTGTGTGTATGTATACATAGAGTCCTATTAAAAATGTATGACGGGCAAGAAAGGGGTGAGGGATTTTCATCTCTCAAACCTTTCCTATTCCTAACCCTAACAAGTGAGGAACTACTCACTCATTAGGGAATTGATAACAAGAGACATTTTTTGTTTGTTTTTAATAACCTAATTATCTAAATTACGACAGATAAATATAAGTTATAACTAGGGCAGATAAATAAAATTTATATTAGGGCAGAAAAGAAAATTAAACTAAGGCATAGAAAAGAAAGACTTACTTTATTTGATGCACTCTTCAAACATTACAAGAATTAAAATTCTAAATTTAGGAATTTAAAAAGAGGCATAAAAGTGGCATGCTCCAAAAAGAGCTGTAGAGTTCCTATTTATAGATTATAGAAATCCTAGTGTTCACATCCGATCCCTATCTACATTTACAAAACTACCCTGAGAAGCCTGGTCAACGCACCGCCACCCATCTTCAAAAATGCACCGACACATGTTCTATATGGCCTCGGATCCGCGGCCAGAAGGCATGTTTGGCCATGGTTCTGCAGCCATATCGTGGGTTCTTGGGCTAAAATCTTCTGTGTAGCCTCAAGTTGCATTTTCCTTCTACTTTCCTCATTTGGTTCTTCAGAATGTCTTCTAGTTTCTTCCAGTTTTCCACAGTGCAGAATGTTGTGGATTTTTACCGTTCGCTTCGTGTTGAAGTCTTTGTGCTGCCTTTGTGCAATTGAACTATTCATTGATCTTCACTTGTTCCTTAAACTGTAGGCGGCACTGTTTCCCCCAATCAGAGCAAAGCTCTGCTGAAAATTCAAAAATTCAAATTATGAAGCAACGCTTCAAATCCCGGACGCAACGCGCCACGTGTAAGGCGCTGATACGTCAGCGCAGCGCCCGAGAAGGCGCACCCAATCAGAGCAAAGCTCTATTAAAGGAAGCAACGCTTCAGCTGCGCAAGCACTGCGCTACGCGACACGTGTCAGCGCAGATGCGCTAGCGCAGTTGCGCTGCGCTGTGCGCTGCGCGACACGTGTCAGCGCAGATGCGCTAGCGCAGTTGCGCTGCGCTGTGCGCTGCGCGACACGTGTCACGCGCTGGGGCATCTGCGCCAAACAGAATTAAATTTCTAAGAAATCTTTTCTGTTCTTGTTAAAACAAGAAAATTTTTCTCTGCAAAGCAGAAGCCCTTGGATCAAAGATTTAACGGTGGGGAAAATTCCCCAAATCACTCAGAGAAAAATCTCTTTAATAAATTTAACTAATTTATGGGCACTATAAAAAGGACCCCAGACCTCAATTCAAAAGGATCAACATTTTTCTAAAAAAAAAGAGAGAGAGAACTCTGAGAAACTCCTCAAGAATAAAAAAGGTAAAAATCTTTAGAAAAAGAGAAAGTTCTCTTATGAACAGATCATAGATCTAAAAACAAGATCAATGATCTTTAATAAAGATAAAATAAAATAAAATAAAATAGTGCTTTGCACTTTTCATGAACCTTTGGTTCTCTGAGATAAGAAAAACAAGAAAAAACTTATTTTTCTTTGATCTAAATTAGATCAAGAAATCAAATAGTGCTTTGCACTTCTGTTCTTGAATCTAAAAGATTCTTAATACTTTGCACTTGCAAACTGCGCTGTTGCGCTCTTGGGAGAGCGCCACGTGCCAGCATCTAAACCACTTGCGCTACGCGCTCTTGAAATAAGAGCTTTGCTCTCTGGAGTTGGCGCAACTCACCAGAGTGCGCCACGTGTCAGCAGCGCAACAGCGCTGCGCACTAGCGCAGCGCACTGCACTGTTGCGCTTACGCTCACCAGAGCATGACACGTGTCCTCACCACAAGCGCTTGCGCTTAGTGATTGGCGCAAAGCGCCTGACAAATGCAATGCATTTCATTTCCTGAAGGGTCAAGCCCAATTAAAAGGCTTAACAGGCCTAATAAATAAAATGCTATGCATTATTTAAAAGGGCAGAGCCCAATTGAAAGGTCCAGTGGACCAAAACAAATGATCTGCATCATAATAAAAAGGGCAGAGCCCTGTCAAAATAGGCATAAATGACCTGAAGTAATGCAATGCATTATTTAAGTGTGGGCAAAGCCCTAGCACAGGTCTAATAGACCGGAAATAAATAAAGGTGTTGAACATTTTCCACTGGACTTAACCCAGTTTTGGCCGTAAGTCCTTAAATAAAATTGACTGAGCACAGCTCTCTCTTAAATCAATTTATATCCGGTTCGAGGGTACATCTCCGAACTCCTTTGACGACTGTCGTTGTAATCCTTCAACGACGTCAGAGAGGTGACGGGTCCCGACGACCACACAAACTAATGTTGGACCGAAACGTCCCTAAACTAATGTTGGACCGAAATGTCCCTAAACTAATATTGGACCGGAACGTTCTTAAACTAATGTTGGACCGAAACGTCCTTAAACTAATGTTGGAACGAAACGTTCTTAAACTAATGTCGGACCGAAACGTCCTTAAACTAATAATGGACCACCACGTCCCTAAACTGGCGATGGACCACCACGTCCCTAAACTGGAGCATGGACCGCAACGTTCCTAAACTACCTATGGACCACTACGTCCTTAAACTGGAACAATAGAGCCTCCAAATGCTCTTTTGCCGAATCTAAACGGTCCCGTTTAAGTTGATCTTAGCCCCAAACACGGCTGATGTATCCTTAAACATTCAAATAGACTATAAAACCTCAAATTGACTTTGGTTCAATGGTACATCTCTGAACTCCTCTGACATCTGCCGTTGTAATCCTTTAACGACGTTGGAGAGGTGACGAGTCCCGATGGCCAGATATTAAATGGATTATCACGTTAAGTTGATCTTAGTCTCAAACAGGACCATCGTATCCTTAATGAACGTTTATGTTGATCTTAGCCGCAACGCGACTAATGCATCCTTAAACTAAAAACACCAAACCCAAATCTAAGTAAATACGGATTTGGACTAATCCACGTCCTACGGGCTTCCTTCCTCGCTCTGCCGGTAGACCAGGTGACTCAAGCCACCACTGGCCTGTTCTTCGGAACCATGATCCCATCTACAAGCTTCCCTGAGCCAATACCTGCACCGGAAGTGAACAAGAAGTCGGTCTTCGACCGGCTTACTGCTACTACGACCCCTGTCAACGGGTCGCCCACTACCAAACCGACAGCCTCTGTTTTCACCAGGCTAAATCAGAACTCTAAATTGGCTGTCCCAAGGAAAGCAATAACTGCTGCTCCAGAAGTCGTCAAGGCGGCTTCCCCTGTCAAAGAGTTAGTCTTTTCAAGACTGACGATTCCTGCTCCTGCCCCTGCCCGAGGATCTGTCTTCGACAGGTTAAATATCACCCCTCAAGAGACAACCTCAGTCTTTAAGAGGTTAACACCGGCGGCGCCTCATTCAGACAGGGGGCAAAAAGAAGATGTCTCAATCTCTGAGCCAATCCCAACGGCTCGCCGTGCTCGACGTTGCCATTGGCAACGAGTGAGGAAGGCAGGAGGCAACTCTCCCTCAGGGCTAACTCCACCGGCTCCAGTGGTGGAAGTCAACGCTGCTGTCCCAACTGGGAACAACTTTGAACTGCTAAGGAGGGTGCGGAAAAACTCTCCAACCGCTACGCTGAAGAGATCTCCTCCACATGCGGAGAGAGGCCCAGAAACAAAGCAAGAACAGCCCCCTCAACGGCTGTTCTCAAGAATTTATAAAGTTTGGAGGAGGGTTCAAGACTCCATGATCGACACGGATCACTTCCGTCAACGAAAGAAGATGAAGGTGCAAAAAGAAAAAGACCGTCATATTAAACAGCAGAGGACAACGATCACCAAGATGCCCATTGCAACGGCCCCTTCAACTTCAACGGCCCACAAAAGAAGAAGGCCGGAGAAAACCCCCGCACCCGCGGCAAATGCCAAAGGTCGTGAGCCTAAACGCCCTAAGTCAGGGGGCATAACAGTTCATACGGTTTATATGGCATCGGGAAAAGAAGATAGCCGCATATCAACAGGTCATAGACCGCACACAAGGTCAGTGACCAAGGCTCAGGAGCAGCAGCAGAAGCTCCAAGAGATGATGAACGCTATGGCCGCACTTACAGGGCCAAAAGAAACCCCTGAAACATCCTCGGACTAGCGTCAAGAACAAGAAACGGACGCAGAATTCCTTCGTCGCGTACTAGAGAAGAAGGATAAAGAAGCTGCGGAGCAGGCAGCCAACATAAAGAAAATGGCCCTCCTGTTCCAGGATATGGTGGGTATGATGATTCAACAAGACCCACCTGCTGAAGATCCCCCGATCATCCTTGAAGATGATAGGGGAGAGACGTCGAATCCTCCACCAACTCTGTCCACTGCTAAAGAGGATATAATCTCCAAAGCTGATTTGGATGAGTACATAGCCCAGCAAATACGGGTTCATCATGTGACTGAAGCGGCCGGTCAGGTCGTAAAAACGGGGCGGCCATATCCAAGTTGGTACGATCAAATAAAGTACCCACCCGGTTACACAATTCCCAAGTTCCATGTCTACAAAGGGACGGGCAATCCTCATCAGCATGTTGCCCAGTTCAGGGCACTCTGCAGCAACACCGGCGGTGATGACAAGCTGTTGCTTCGCCAGTTTGTTGGAAGCTTATCAGATACGGCGTTCGAATGGTACTCTGAGCTCCCGAACGACTCTATTAAAACCTTCGCGGAGATGGAGCTGTTGTTTACTCAGCGTTTTGCAAGCGCCAGTGAACGTACCCCGATGACAGCACTGATTAACGCCAGGGTAAAGCCAGGCGAGACGTAGGTTCAGTACGCTATACGATGGCGGAACTTATGGTCAAAGTGTGAGCAGCGCATTGAAGAAGCTCCCACGGTGGGTATGTTTGTGGGAACCCTCGATCCACAAGCAACCATCTCGCAGTTTATGATGTTTTTCAAGCCGACTACCTTCCAGGCCTTGATTGACAAACTAGCGCAAATGGATCAAATGGGCCATAAACCGCCTCTTCCAAGGCCGGACTCCCGAAATGACAAAGGGAAAGGAAAAGCAATCGTCGTCGCTAATGCTCAACAACAACCGAGCGACTCGAAGCCGGTTGCTCGTCAAAATAATATGCGCCCGTACGTACCCCTTGAGGATAGGATGGGACATCCTTATTCCTTTCCCCGCGATAAAACGAGGAGGTTATTCGAGCTGGCGTTGCGCAACAGACTCATAAATTTGCCGGATCCAAAACGTCCGTTGCAACCAAGTGACGTCAACGAGCCCAACTACTATCCTTATCATCGAGTACTAGGCCATCCGATCGAAGATTGCTACGTTTTCAAGAATTGGCTTGAAAACCAGTACCGACAGGGCAAGTTCGCGTTATCTGACAAATGGAAGGTGAATCCCCCGCAGCCCCACACCTCTAAGGGGACGAATACGCCGGGGGCAACATGCTCCGTCATTGAAGAAGCTCCTTGGGAGGTTGTATTATCAGCCAAGACAAAGAGGATGCTAAACGATCTTCAGACATGCCCAGCGATCAAGTGGAAGAATCCGTTGGAACCGCAGGTCATTGAAGGGATGTTGAAGCCACGTCCAACTCCAAAGACCGATGGTGGCGGTTCAAGCACTTGCAGCCAGCCGTCAAAATCTTCAAAAAAGAAGAAGAAGAAATCTAAGAAGCCCGTGAAGCCTGGCGGCAAACGCACGGACTTACAAAAGCAAATTGATGCGTTGGAAGAATACAACCAAAAGGCGTGGACTCCCATTACATTCCAAGAGTTCCTCAATCATGTCTTTCAAGAAGAAGATGAAGGAGAAAGTTCATCGGATGAATCCGAGGAATATATGGCGAGCTGTCATATGATTTCCCATTCGATCACGAACGATGAGGAGACTCCTTGCACCGAAAAGCTGGGGGCAGATCCTGAACCAAAAGTTCTGGGGCCACCAAAGGAAATAATCGACTCATTCCTTAATGAAGCTCGGTTGAAAAGTAAAGCTGATCGGGAGCGCGAGGCGGCTATATTTGAAAGGGCCAAGCGCCAGCGACTCGATGAAGGAGCTGAGATGATCCCGGTGGAGCTAAACACCTCCGCTACCGACAAAAGCCAATTCAAGACGAGAAAGAAGTTTGCTAAGGCCATATCAATAGGCATGAAGCTACCATCCTCCGAAGAAGAAATTACTGGTGAGGCGAAAATGCACCCGTCTTATTGCTTATATCATCAAAAGATTTCGCACCCCACTCAAGAGTGCAAAGCTTTCGATAGATGGTGGCAAGGGTATGTTGCTCATCGACAACGCTTTAAGAGGGAGAAGCGTAAAACTCGTCGAGAGCAAAGAAATACGACCGAAGGGAGTAAAAGAACTACCGGCGGGTCACAAGTGCCTACATTCGGGAGCGATTCTGATGAGGAGCTGGAACTTGCCCCTCTCTTTAAAGGGTCCGCATCGAGAAAAGAAGAAGAACCGAAGGTTTGCGAAAATATCCGGCTACATAATCGCACGCTACCCGAAAAGAACCTCGGACCCTCGAACAAAAAAGATAAAGGGAAAGAAAAGGCCTCTGGGGATATCGTCTTAGATGACCAAGTGGTGGAAGAGCTAGCTGCCAAAGATCCACCAAAGAAGGATAAGGTGGACTACAACGTCTTAGCACATCTGAGGAAGCTGCCCTCACAGCTCAGCATTCTTGACGCCCTTTTGCTATCAAAAGAGGCGAGAGATTCGTTGATTAAGGCGCTCCAAGACCCAGAACAATTCCAGGCATGCCTGGCCGAGGAAAAGATGAAGGATGAATTGGAGGAGGTGCACACGGCCGATGTTACTTTTGGCGATGAAGACCTTCTACTTGGGACGTGCGAACACAATCGCCCTCTCTATGTCTTGGGATACTGCCATGATATAAAGATAGGCAAAATCCTGATCGATAACGGGTCGTCTGTTAACCTACTCAACGTGCGGGTGTTGAAGGAAATCTGCATGAGCGTCCAGCACCTTGCTTGGGACAAGATCACCATCTCCGGGTTCGACTCCCAATCATCAAAGACTCTTGAATCTGTGATACTGACGCTACGCTTCGGGCTACTCGTCACGGACATTAAGTTCCACGTCATAGACGCCAAGACATGTTACAACGCTTTGCTCGGTCGACCATGGTTACACGAGTACAACATCATCCCTTCTACACAACATCAGTGTATGAAGTATTTTAAGGATGGTTTCGAGTATACCGTGACGGGAGAACTGAACCCTTTCTCTGTGAACGAGGTCCGCAAATACGAAGATGCCAAATTCTTCTTACCGGATTTCGAAGACACGGAGAAGTGTCACAAGCCGGAGAATAAAACTAACGCTACCATCCCTGTCTTCGGTAGTGATACTGAGGAGGAAGAGGAGATAGTTTATTCGGGTCCGCCCCAACACAACAAGCCGGGACCACCGGCTCCTACATTGATCTTTGGCAGCGACTCGGAAGATGAAGTCCATGCTGTATTCTCTGCTCGACCTTCAATACAAACGTTCGCTGACAAAGAGCAAAGTCTACAAGTCGCCATAGTGCCGCTTAAACACCATAAAGAACTAGATGCATTTAATATCTACAGTGTAGAAGAGTTGCGGACATTCTATATCCCTCCCAGGCGAGAGAGCGAGAAAGCAATTCTGTTTTACCGCTCTGAAGAAACCAAGGTAAAAAACGAAATCTGGCATGGCGCAGATCCTGCGCTCGATAGGCTTCAGCCTATCCGTCTTCCCAGATATTATACAGAGAGTTTGAAGAAGCTGCTGAAACGCCAGGGGATATCCTTCAAACAGACCGTTAGAGAGGCCAAATTCTATGACAGGGTCTGGAACGTTCCCGGGACTTAATGCAAACTGCCTAATGGGAGAATGGAAACAAAAAGGCTTGGATACATCCGGTCAAAGAAACGAAAGTTACTGCCCAGCTGTTACGTCGTCTATGACCTTGATGAAGAAGCGGATGCTCAATGGGAGGACGCTAATCCTAAACCAGTGAAAATTCCAGATGCAAAGGAGCTCAGTCCGTCGTTCGAGGAACAAATGGACAAACTTATAAAGAAAGCTGGTCAAAAAGTCCGAGATGATCACAACCGTGAGACGGCCATCTATGAGAAAGCCAAGACGCAATGCCTTCTCCAACAGGCCATAAAGGATGAAAATACCACTCCTTGTCAACCTGTTATAAAGAAAGCTAGGCGCAAAAGCAGAAATAAGTCGAAAGGCCAAAAAGACGCTCAACAACAACAAGACAAGGCTAAGAAACCACACAAACGGAAGGCGAGCATTATTGATCTATCCCTCATGAAGAAAATAGGGCGAGCATACTCTTTTCCTCGGGACAAGACGAAGGAGATACTTGATCTTGCTCTAAAACATCAGATGCTCACACTGCCGGAGTCCGAGCACCCCGAACAAGCAAGCGAAGTCTCTGACCCAAACTATTGCTCTTACCATCTAGTAATAGGGCACCCTCTCGAAGACTGCTTCACCTTCAAGAATTGGGTTGAAGATCAGTATCGGCTCGGCAAATTCGCTCTGTCCAACAACTGGAGGGTAGAGCCGCCACAGAAGCACGAACCCAAAGCCACAAGAACAGAACCAACTCCACATTAGGATTGGAAGCGGATTCGCACTTGTCACATGATAACAATATCAAAAGAAGAGCCCGAGAACATGGATAACCTTCCCTGGTACTTCGAAAACAGCAATGAGGAGATGATCTCAGAATTTCTGCCAGCTATGAAAGAATTGGAAGATGGAATACATACCACCGCAGATAACCTCAAGAAAATCGAGTTGGGGACATCTGATGACCCACGGCTGACGTTTGTCAGTGAGCTGCTATCTGAAGAAAGGGTGACTGCTTTAAAGGACGTCCTTGTACAGCACAAAGATTGCTTCGCATGGAACTATTCCGAAATGCCGGGACTAGATCCAGAAATTGCTGTGCATAGGTTGGCAATATCTCCGGACGTCAAACCGGTAAAACAGGCGCCGAGAAGAATGTGACTCGAGCTTGAGATGAGCATCAACACTGAGGTCAAAAAGTTAATCGACTCTAGCTTTATTCAGGAGGTTCAATATCCTGAATGAATCGCTAACATCGTCCCGGTGATGAAGAAAAATGGGACGGTGCGCATATGTATGGACTTCCGGGATCTCAACAAAGCCTGCCCGAAGGATGATTTCCCGGTGCCAGTCACCGAACTGATGATAGACAATACGTCCACTCATGAGGTTTTCTCCTTCATGGACGGCTCATCAGGTTCTAATCAGATAAAAATGCATCCCGAAGACCAGAAGCACACAGCCTTCATGACCCCGGAATATTCTGCTATAAAGTGATGCCCTTCGGATTAAAGAATGCCGGTGCCACTTACCAAAGGGCCATGATGAAGATCTTCGATGACCTTATACATGAAATCGTCGAGTGCTATATCGACGACCTCGTGGTTAAGAGCAAATCATACGAAGAACATCTCGAGCATTTAAAGACTGTATTTCAACGCCTTCGACAATACAACTTGAAGATGAACCCTCTTAAGTGTGCATTCGGAGTTTCCTCGGGCAAATTCTTGGGATTCATCGTCCGACACCGGGGTATTAAAATAGATCCGTCCAAGATCAAGGCGATCATGGAAATGCCTCCGCCAAGGACTCTCAAACAGTCGCGGTCTCTCCAAGGAAAGCTCGAATATATTCGGCGATTTATAGCCAACCTCTCTGGCAAGTGCCGCCCTTACAGTCACCTGATGAAGAAGGGAACCCCATTCGTCTGGGATCAAAAATGCCAGGGCGTACTAGAAGAAATTAAACAGTACCTGCAGAACCCGCCGGTGTTGGCTGCGCCGGTCAAGGGAAAACCCCTCATTCTTTATACAACCGCCCTCGAAGGTTGTTTGGGCGCATTATGGGCACAAGAGAACGATCAAGGGAAAGAAAGAGCGCTCTACTACTTAAATCGAGTTCTACTGGGGGCAGAAAGCAACTACTCCCCCATTGAAAAACACTGCCTAACGTTGATCTTCGCGATAACAAAGCTTAGGCACTATGCATTGGCGCATGAGGTCCGTCTCATTTCGAAGGTGGACCCTCTTAAGTATTTAATGTCAAAGGCCATACTGACAGGTCGACTCGCTAAATGGGCTCTGCTCTTGATGGAATTCTCGATAACGTATCAACCTCTCAAGCCAGTGAAAGGCCAGGCCATCGCCGACTTCCTCGCTGAGCATCCGATACCCGCCGATTCTCCTTTGAATTGCGATCTTCCAGACGAACATGCGTTTGATACGATCGACGGTGATAATACCCGATGGGAGCTTTATTTCGACGGAGTATCTTCCATGAAGAAGCGCAAACAAAGCACCCCTATAATTAAATCGGGCGTAGGACTCATCTTTGTAACTCCACAAGGAGGGATAATGCGCTTTGCTTTCTCCCTAACAGAACCGAGGACAAACAATGAAGCCGAATACGAAGCTCTGATAGCAGACCTCGTGATCGCCATTGACATGGGAATTGAAAACCTCCTCATATACGGGGATTCTCAACTGGTCGTTAGTCAAGTAAACGGCGACTACTAAACATGCAAACCAGAACTGGTAAAGTACGGCGAAAAAGTGCAACAATTATTGACTCAAATTCCCTCCTATAGTTTGGAAAACATACCGCGCGTGGAAAATAGCAAAGCAGACGCATTGGCCAAACTTGCTAAAGAACTGGCTGACGAGAACCTCGATGACGTTAGAATCGTGGTGCAAAGCCGTCGGGTGCTTGCCCCAGCAGAAATATCTCCAGAATCATCCGAAGAAAAAGGAGCGAGCGAGCAGACGACCCTGCAAGTAAGAGACTGGGAAAATACCGAGGATTGGAGAGAAGTCTTCGTAGATTACTTCAAGTCCCGCCGATTGCCTGAAGAAGCGTCCACAAGACATCAGCTTATGAAACGAGCTCTGTCTTTTGCCTTTGTCAATGATACTCTGTACAAGAGGTCGTTTGATTCTCTGTGGCTGAGATGTTTAGGACCTGACAAAGCGAAAAAAGTCGTCCGGAAGTTCACGACGGACTCTGCGGTTCTCACCAAGCGGGCCCAAAGATGAAGATAAAGATCAAACGGATGGGCTACTATTGGACCACGATGAGCCATGACTGTCTCGAATATGCGAAACAATGCCACTCATGCCAAATTCATGGGGATTTCATCCATCAACATCCGAATCCACTACTTCCAACGGTGGCTAGCTGGCCATTCGAAATGTGGGGGACTGATATAGTCGGCCCCATCGAACCAGCATCGTCTAGAGGACATCGTTTCATCCTAGCGACGACCGATTACTTCTCTAAGTGGGCAGAAGCGGTACCGCTGAGAGAAGTAAAGACGGAGAATTTTCTCCATTTCTTCAAGACGCATGTCATATATCGGTTTGGAACGCCGAGATGGATCATCTCCGATAACGGGCCAGCCTACAGAAGCCACAAGATCAGTCGCTTCGCGCAGCAACACAATATAGATTGGAGATATTCCTCGGTTTATAATCCGCGAGCTAACGGTCTAGCTGAGGCCTTTAACAAGACCTTGACGAAGATCATGAAGAAAACAGTGTCGTGAAATAAAAAAGACTGGCACGAAAGACTGCAAGAGGCTCTCTGGGCATATCGAACTACATTTAAAACGTCCACAAACGCAACACCATATGCGTTAGTATTCGGGACAGAAGCAGTACTCCCCCTCGAGATAGAGTTGCCCTCTCTACGAGTGGCAGTCCATTACGAGCTGACGGACGAAGAAAATGCTCACCTTCGGCTTGAGGAGCTTGACGCCCTTGAAGAAACACGGCTCATAGCGCAACAAAATCTGGAAGCCTATAAAGCAAAGATGACGCGCTCATATGAAAGATTGACCCGACTGAGGACATTCCGCCAAGGCGAGCTTGTGCTAGTAGTCAAAAGGTCTATGATCCCCAATCGCGCCAAGTGGGGAAAATTCGAGCCAAACTATGAAGGCCCGTACGTCATAGATAAGGTCTACCAGGGCGGGGCCTATCTACTTATAGATATGCACGGTGAAAGGCCTTTCAGGCCGATAAACGGTCGCTTCCTAAAGAAATACTATGCTTGATGAGCCACAGCCTAGGTCAATGATAGATGACGACGACTACGTCCGCTCGCTATCTTCCTAAGCTCAAGCTTTATAAGCAGTAGCCCGCCTCTCAACGACGGACCGAAATGTCCTTAAACCAGTAGCAGACCGAAACGTCTTTAAACTACTACCGCAGCATCTTTTAGGCTGACGAGATAGAAAAAAACAAAAAAAGTAATATATAAAAAAAAACAAAAAAAAAACGGTATGTCCATAAGCAAAAGGGCACGAATGAAAACCCAAAAAGGGCTCCGTGAGTAAAAACAGCAGGGCTACCGGCGAGTGTTCGTGAAAACCCGAAAGGGCGCGACCTCGTAAAAGAAAAGAGAGAAAAAAATATATATACATAAAAATAAAAAGAATAAAAAAACGGTATGTCCATAAGCAAAATGGGCACGGATGAAAACCCGAAAGGGCTCCGTGAGTAAAAACAGAAGGGCTACCGGCGAGTGTTTGTGAAAACCTGAAAGGGCGCAACCTCGTTAAAGAACACTTACAAGATCCTCTCGACCTTGTAGGGAGAAACCACTTGCGTGAGATCCTTACGACTCACAAGGGAGCAACACACTTAGGGATCCCCACGATTCCTAAGGAGAAAATACACTTGCGAGATCCTCACGACTCGTAGGGAGAACTCCCTTATGGGACCCTCACGGCCCATAAGATTTGAAAGTCTTAAGTTACAGAGACCTAAACCTGTGCTTAAGCAACCCCCACAACTTCCGATATTGCCCTACAAGTGGCTCAATACTGACCCTTGTATACAATCCACGGGCACGAATAAATATTTCCCTAACCAAGTCTCATCCGTGACTGGGGATATATTCGCATGGTAAACAACCCTTATAAATCCTCTCGATTTATGAGGAGAAACCCCTCCTGTGGGATCCTTACGACCTACAGAGGAACATACACTTAGGAATCCTCATGATTCCTAAGGAGAAAATACACCTACTAGATCCTCACGACTTGTAGGGAGAAATAACTTCGTGAAACCCTTACGGCTCATGAAGTCAAAAGCCTCAGCCGACAGGACCCTAACCCTGGTCGCTAAGCCACCTTTGTTCGACATCGACAGAGGCAGATGATGATTCGCTCCTGGTAATATCCCAGTTGTAGCGATGCTGATGCCGAAATCGGCTTACGGCGAAAAGCCAGTAGGCCGCACAGGCATACGAAATAACCGAAATGATTGGGCAACTTGCAAGAAAAAGCAGCAAGTAAAAATGTAGGCATGAAAAATAGCCGAAATGATTGGGCAACTCGCAATAAAAAGCAGCGAGTAAAAACAAAATAAACAGCCGAAATGATTGGGCATCGCGAAAAATAGCCGAAATGATTGGGCAATCGCGACCTTCACGATATAAAAGCTGAAATGATAGAGCATCGCGGAGATAAAACAAAAAAAATGATGATAAAATTTTGGCCCTACATTTAAGATCACATCGATCCCTGTATACAATTCAAGGGCGTAAACAAAGAGGGAACCATACTTTCCCAGCAGGCTCCGCCGGAAGACGAAGCCAAATCCCAACGGTTCAGTCCAACTCCGAAGAAACAAATGTCTTCAGCAAATTCCTCGAATCATGGATACAAACACTCCTTGACGAGAGCCTCCTGATCCGCGTCGACTTGCAGAGCCACCAGTGCCTCCGTGGGAAATTCTCGACTCGTTTCAAACCCCAAGGAAACAAATAATTCTTGGCACTTAGGAAACAAATAATCCCTAGCAAACTCCTCGACTCACGGATACAAACACTCCTTGACGAGAGCCTCCTGATCCGCGTCGACTCGCAGAGCCACCAGTGCCTCTGTGGGAAATTCTCTACTCGTTTCAAACCCCAAGGAAACAAATAGTCCTTGGCGCTTGAGAAACAAATAATCCCTGGCAAATTCCTCGACTCACGGATACAAACACTCCTTGACGAGAGCCTCCTGATCCGCGTCAACTCGCAGAGCCACCACTGCCTCCGTGGGAAATTCTCGACTCGTTTCAAACCCCAAGGAAACAAATAATCCTTGGCTCTTGGGAAACAAATAATCCCTAGCAAATTCCTCGACTCACGGATACAAACACTCCTTGACGAGAGCCTCCTGATCCGCGTCGACTCGCAGAGCCACCACTGCCTCCGTGGGAAATTCTCGACTCGTTTCAAACCCCAAGGAAATAAATAATCCTTGGCGCTTGGGAAACAAATAATCCCTAGCAAACTCCTCGACTCACGGATACAAACACTCCTTGACGAGAGCCTCCTGATTCGCGTCGGCTCGCAGAGAAACGGTGTCTCCGCGGGAAATTCCTGATTCGTCTCAACATGTAAATGAAGCCTCAGGCAGCAAGGACTAAAAAAAAGAACTTTCTTCCTGAACAATGGGACCCTGTAAGTCAATCCAAAATGGTCTCTTGCATACTTTTCACGGGTCTCACTCTCCAAAGTCGAATTTCGACGAGGAGGGAAACAACCGCTTGTGGGTCCTCTCGACTCGTAAGCGGGAAAAATTCTCTTATGGGATCCTTACGACTTGTAAGAGAAAACCACACTTGGGAATCCTCACGATTCCTAAGAAGAAAGCTCACCTACGAGATCCTCTCGATCCGTAGGGAGGAAAGTCTCTATGAGACCCTCACGACTCATAGAGTTGAAAAGTCTTAGGCAGCGGATCCGAACCTGCGGCCTAAGCCATCGCTATTTCTTAAGAAAGTCAGGATACTCGTTTTAATCATCCGTTAACCATGTTTGCTAAAGTGATATGCTGATAGTAAAAGAAAGAGAAGACGGAGAAAATGACACATGACAAAAAAGGTGTATCTTTTATTCATAAACTTGATCGGGTACAGGATACATTATGTCAAAGAATAAAAAAAATATATATATACACATTCTTTTATCTACAAGTACAAACGATACAAAGATGGATCGCTATTGAGGAGGAAGTGTCTTTAGTAAATCCACAAGCTGCTCTCGCACTTCCTTCAGCGCCTCCACCTGAGCGGCTGCCGCGGCCACCTCCGCTTCCATCCGGGCTCGCTGCTGCAAGAAAGATGAAAGTTGCTCCTCCGCCGCCTTCTGGGCTGCTTCCTGGCTAGGTGCATCTCGCTCGACAACATCAAGGTGTTGCCTCAATGATAACCCTTCAGAAAGACATTGCAGGAGGCCCTCAAAGACAACCTTCAGCCGTGCGGCGTTGGCGTCCACCCGAGCATGCAGTTGGACGGATTTGCTTGAAGTTTCACCACGCTCCTTGCGCCTTGAAATGACTTCTTGTTCGAGGCGGCGGAAGTAAGGAGCGCTCTGCTCAATCCACACTGTTCTTTGATTACTGGCAGCCAAGGCCTCGGGAGCGGGACGCAGCGACTCCAACTGATATAGGCGACCCTCGATCTCCCTACAATGGTTAACCCAGGATGCGATGATGCCCTCATCATGAAAGTTCACGAGTATTGCTAGCATCGGGTTAACCATCATAGCGAAGTCTGCGGCAGATGTAAGAGTTTCAATGTCGAGTTCCTCGACGTAGTCACTCAACATGCGCAGACTATTCGCGGCGCCTTTTGAAGACAGGCTCCTCAGATAAGGACCCGCCGGCATTATAATGCAAGATTCGAAGGGCGCCGAGACCGGAACGACAGCTGAAAAGAAACAAGATGTGATCAGATAACAGTGCTGAAAATAAAGAAGGAAGATTTTATCAATGTGATAGTCGATGTACCAGCTGAGGCAGGTGGCAGAGCCGGAAGAGTCGGCAACGCAGCCCGTCTTTCATCCCCTCCTTCGATTTGTAACACTGCAGTCGAGATAAAAAAAAGGTTTAGAAATAATCCCATCAATGAAGAAAGAAGGATGTCATTGAAAATCGTACTCACCAACGCCACCAGAGGAAGAAGCAAGCTCGGATGGGAAGGAGAAGTGTGGGAGCAACATCTGGTAAAGATGGTCAAAAAGTACTCCTGAAAAGACACAACAGCACGACTTCAGTACTACACTATACATCTGAAAGATAAGACTAATAAGTTGCAAACCCATACCTTCCAACATCTTAGACGGTATGAGAGAGGGTTGGGAGGTAACCACCGCCAAGGCAGTCGTTGAAGGCGTTCCTTCAAGCAGTGGGGCATCGGCGCTGGCTGCACCTGCGTTACAAGAAAGGTGAACTTGTTAGAAAGGATTGTAAAATAAGAAAGACAGTAACCTAAGGTTTACCTGAGGAGCTCCCGGCCGAAACAAAAGCGACTCCCTCCTCTATCGACATGAGGCCACCGCCCGTAGCCTCATCACCCGACTCGATGGGGACCGTCGTCGTGCTAGCGCGATCAGGAGACGGCAGGAGATCGTAAGCAGGGAGGGCAATGATTGGAGCGTTGCCGGATTCTTAGAAGGAAGCGGCTGACTCTTCCCCAAGAGTCGTACCCATCTCACCCGCAACTTCTTCAAGCTCCGCCGTCTCCATCGGCTCATCCACTGTCACCACGAGGTCGCCGGCCTCAAGCGCCTCGTCCACCACCACCCTCGGTTCAGTTATAATGATCATATCATCTGCCACCGCTTCAGGTTCGACATCAATGACCTTCTCGGCTGCAGGCCCCTCGACCTCCACCTCAGGCTCCAAAGCCACAACGACGTTGCCCACCGTCGGCTCGAGTTCGGCAGGTACCACCCCCTCTGTTCCCCTAGGATCAACAGTCTCCGCCTCACCCTCGGTCGGACTTGGCCCTGCAAAATAATGTATGTAAGAACCGTCGGCATTATAACTTTCACAATAAAAATTCTGAAAGAAATGTTACCCGAAGTGGACTTATCATTTGCGCTTCGAACGGCACGCGCCACTTGTCTGCGAGCAGTGGATAGGGCGACAGGGGCCTCTTCGGAAGGAGTATCTGCCCGAGGGACGGTGCTTGGGCCCGCTCCCGTAGCCAAAGCAGCCCGGCGCGCCTTCGCCTCGCGCCTCAGCCGTTTTCTCTCCTCCTGGGCCATTGAGACGGACCTAACCAGAGCCTCTCACATTGAGGCATCCTCGTCCGTATACAGGGATGCCTCCAAACTCTTCAAGGCATCCCTCGTCGACTTGTCAAGTTGAAGCCCTTACAGCAGCCCCGACGAGACCAGAACTCCAGTGACGGGTTCCGGAAGAATATCTTCGTCGACTGGTATAACCCCTAGAAGGAAACAAGAAAAGAAAGTTAGGTTGATCATCGAAAAGAACGACGAAATTTGCTTTAAAAAAAGGGGGTGGGACATACCGGCGCCCGCTAAAGTGCGTTTCTCCTCCTCCTTTTGGAAGGTTTTCAAAGAGGCAGCGATAGCTTCTTCGGTAGAGACACCTGTTGAAAATGGGAAAAAGTATTAGTCAAGAATAATGATGAAAAATGCGATGAAATGATGAGGAGAGCAGCTAATAATTACCTGACTCAGCGAGTTTACTTAACCACGCTTCAAGCCTCGCTGATCGCTCAGAAGCCGCAATGGCGGCCGCCAGGTCGGTGTCTGCGGGGTCTACCGCGAAGCCCTTATTGCTGCCATACTCACTTATTCCTTTGGTAAGAGAGGCCTCAGGCTCTAAGCCAAGAATCGCGTCAAGGGAAAGGAGCGGCTTCTTCTTCTTTTGCCCGCCAGCTCTGGATACACCCGAGACTGATTTACGTTTAGCGGACGCCATGGGGCGGCGGGTCCCGATATCCTCGCCGGCGCCAGACTCTGGCGGTACCACATTTACCGCCTCCACTGAAGCACAGGAGGCTGGTGGCGCATCCACAATATCGCGAAGTGGCAATCCGCGCGGAGGGCTCAACACGCGCGGAGGTCCGACTCCAACACCTTTGAATGGAGAAATAACCGGGGTCCTCGGCTTCAAGGGAGCCTTACGATCGCCGCCGGGAGGCGCACCCTTGCGGTCAACCAGCATGCGTTTTTCCATTTGGATAACTGGACCCATAGCATGCGCATACCAAGCCACGTACGCGTTGAGGACTTTGGGGATGCAGCTCGGTTCGCTGATGAAGAAATAAGAACCCGTGTTGAGCCGCATAAAGTGGTGCATTGCATTCTTTATCCCCTCTCGGCTAACCATGGGCTTTTCCAAGAAGGCTTCCATTGGGATCCCTTGGTTGTAGCTCGATTGCTGAGCAAACCGGTGAGGATTATACCTCATGAAGAGTGCTGTCTCATTCTGCCTGAACACGAGGTAGCCCAGCCGAATGGAGTATAGATGGAGGATTTCCCGAGCCTTCAGTATGGAAGCCCCGTCTTTAAAATCATCACGTAGCGACACTACCGACTTGATGGTCTCTGAGCCTATTGTTATGACCTTATCCAAGAAGGAAACCTTCGCCCCGACCAGGTGTGGTCGAAGGAGCAGCCCCCTAGCCTCCCGCGGAGGTGCAACAACGATCGAAGCCCCGACCAACCGTATGACCCTTGGGAGCCTGCATTTCTCAAAAAAGGGAGGAATCCTATAGGCGCTAAACACCCCGTGCACGTGTATTTCCATCCAAGAAGTAAAGTAGTGCATCAGGAAGTTGGCGGGTTGCACCCCAGGCTCACTAGCGTCCGCCGCTACGCTAAGTCCGTTATAAAGATAAGCCAACCCGGCGATTCCTACTGACAACTGCAAACCAGCCACCATCCGATGCGCTGGGTAGAAAACAGTCGGCCGCATGTAGCGTGGATGCATATGAAGCGCAAAATTGCACAACCACAAGCCCAAGAACCCTACAAAGAAGGTCTCTTCATCCATGTCGGGGACGGTGATTTCTGAAAAAGAGACGACGGCAGCACCAGGGAGGTAAAAATCTTTGTGGTTATCCTCCGATGTGGGTCGGCGATCCAAGCCGAATCCAAAAGGGTTGTCGAGCTGGGCGAACTTCTCGCTCCGCTCCGATAAGAACTCCGGTTGAATGAAGCGGGCAATAAAATCTGTGAAACTGACACCCCAGATGCCCGATTCCAGACAGAGTCCTTCATAGATCTCCAGCATCTTAACCAAACCTGGGTACTGGTGCTGAATAGCGTTCTCCGGCGTCAGGTCAAACACCAGCGGATTGGTGGCAAAGACGTACTCATCGGGAGGAAGCAGCTCCTCGTAAGGCTCTCCCCTCATCGGCAGACCCGAGATTCAGCAAACTCCTCCAAAGAGATAGAGACTTCCCGGTCCGTCATTAGGAAGGTGTGGGTGGGGATATTCCATTGCTCGATAAAAGCCTTAACCCACCATGTTGGAGAAGAAGGATACTCAAAGAGCGAGACGTAAATGGCCGAGTACAAGCCAATCCTCATCAGATGAGTCCTCTTCGCTGATAGGATGTACCGGGCCCATTGTAAATATTCGGCAGGCGGTCGTGGGATCAATCCAATGTTATAAGCCTGTCCCCAAGGGCGTGCTTCACCCTGGAAAATTCTCCTCCCTAAAATATCTATTGCTGGCGGCGGCTGTACGGGGATAGCACCAATCGCAGGTTGGAGGAGGTCATCCGAATTCCAATTTTTGGCCTCCACGGCATACTTCACCGGGGGTTCATCTGCGTAAGGGAGTGAAGATGTTGGCTCAGATGGCGTGGCGAAACCGAAACTTCGGCGACCCTGGATGATCTCATTGTACCACCTACCCCAAAGGTGGAGTTTCTTGCACTCCGGGTCGTGTTCTCTAATCATGGTCAGGACCTCACGGTCCGAGGGTGTTTCGGGAAACCCCTCCTCCGAGCGGACGAAAGGGAATGAAGTGTCTGGAGATATGATCGCTGCAAAAGAACAATTTAGCCGTTAGTGTTGTAATTCCAACGTTTGGCGTCTAAAAAAAAAGAAAATGCATTAATTAAATTAAAATTAATTAATTACACCGCACATCAGTGCAGTGAGTAGGAGACCAAAGGGGGACTCACAAAATCTGGATAACAATACGTCAGTTAATAAGACAACCTCATCATTAGATGAGATTGTCAGTTGGTCCCCAAGAAAACATTCCCATTTTTGAAAAAAGTGGGGGGGAAGAATCCCTAGAGACAAGAAGAAAATCTTCTCTTTCAGAGCAAAGTTCTGTCACAGAGTGACACTTGTCAAACTCTGGTCCCAGAGAGATAAGATTCCTTAAAGAAGCATGGCTCTGTGGTAATAATGGAAAAGGTCCATCGAAAAAAAAATTTACACTTAAAAGAATTAAAAATTTTGGAATCTTGAAAGACTCATGAAAAATTTATAAAAAGACTCTTCATTTTTCAAATCTAAAAGGGCTATTTCTTGATCTATGAGCAAAGCTCTGTTCATGGGTTAAAACCCATGAACAAGATCCCTGTAGATCTATAAGTTTTGAGAGCAAAGCTCTGTTTATGAAACCCCAATGGGGATCCCTTTAGATCGAAAGATCTGTGAGAGCAAAGCTCTTTGGTTGAGATTAAATTAAATTAATTTGATTTAAATTAATTTTTACCTAAAGTTTCTGACTTTAGAAATGAGCAAAGCTCTAAAGTTCTTGAGTGAGAGCAAAGCTCTGGAAAATAAAAATCTTAAAACGGTAAGATTTTTCTAAGGGCCATAGGTCCTATTTATAAGGCGCTTGCGTCCCTTCAGCTCACCCCTTGATCCAACGGTCAGGGGCTTGCCACCGCTGCACTCACGTGCACGCCACGTGAGCGCAATAGTAGGGGGGGCATTTGTTTCCCCCAATCAGAGCAAAGCTCTGCTGAAAATTCAAAAATTCAAATTATGAAGCAACGCTTCAAATCCCGGGCACAACGCGCCACGTATAAGGCGCTGATACGTCAGTGCAGCGCCCGAGAAGGCGCACCCAATCAGAGCAAAGCTCTATTAAAGGAAGCAACGCTTCAGTTGCGCAAGCACTGCGCTGCGCGACACGTGTCAGTGCAGATGCGCTAGCGCAGTTGCGCTGCGCTGTGCGCTGCGCGACACGTGTCAGCGCAGATGCGCTGCGCTGTGCGCTGCATGACACGTGTCACGCGCTGGGGCATCTGAGCCAAACAGAATTAAATTTCTAAGAAATCTTTTCTGTTCTTATTAAAACAAGAAGATTTTTCTCTGCAAAGCAGAAGCCCTTGGATCAAAGATCTAACGGTGGGGAAAATTCCCCAAATCACTCAAAGAAAAATCTCTTTAACAAATTTAACTAATTTATGGGCACTATAAAAAGGACCCCAGACCTCAATTCAAAAGGATCAACATTTTTCTAAAAAAAAAGAGAGAGAACTCTGAGAAACTCCTCAAGAATAAAAAAGGTAAAAACCTTTAGCAAAAGAGAAAGTTCTCTTATGAACAGATCATAGATCTAAAAACAAGATCAATAATCTTTAATAAAGATAAAATAAAATAAAATAGTGCTTTGCACTTTTCATGAACCTTTGGTTCTCTGAGATAAGAAAAACAAGAAAAAACTTATTTTTCTTTGATCTAAATTAGATCAAGAAATCAAATAGTGCTTTGCACTTCTGTTCTTGAATCTAAAAGATTCTTAGTGTTTTGCACTTGCAAACTGCGCTGTTGCGCTCTTGGGAGAGCGCCACGTGCCAGCATCTAAACCACTTGCGCTACGCGCTCTTGAAATAAGAGCTTTACTCTCTGGAGTTGGCGCAACTCACCAGAGCGCGCCACGTGTCAGCAGCACAACAGCGCAGCGCACTGCACTGTTGCGCTTGCGCTCACCAGAGCATGACACGTGTCCTCACCACAAGCGCTTGCGCTTAGTGATTAGCGCAAAGCGCCTGACAAATGCAATGCATTTCATTTCCTGAAGGGTCAAGCCCAATTAAAAGGCTTAAAAGGCCTAATAAATAAAATGCTATGTATTATTTAAAAGGGCAGAGCCCAATTGAAAGGTCCAGTGGACCAAAACAAATGATCTGCATCATAATAAAAAGGGCAGAGCCCTGTCAAAATGGGCATAAATGGCCTGAAGTAATGCAATGCATTATTTAAGTGTGGGCAAAGCCTTAGCACAGGTCTAATAGACCGGAAATAAATAAAGGTGTTGAACATTTTCCACTGGACTTAGCCCAATTTTGGCCGTAAGTCCTTAAATAAAATTGACTGAGCACAGCTCTCTCTTAAATCAATTTATATCCGGTTCGAGGGTACATCTCCGAACTCCTTTGACGACTGTCGTTGTAATCCTTCAACGACGTTAGAGAGGTGACGGGTCCCGACGACCACACAAACTAATGTTGGACCGAAACGTCCCTAAACTAATGTTGGACCGGAACGTCCTTAAACTAATGTTGGACCGAAACGTCCTTAAACTAATGTTGGAGCGAAACGTTCTTAAACTAATGTCGGACCGAAACGTCCTTAAACTAATAATGGACCACCACGTCCCTAAACTGGCGATGGACCACCACGTCCCTAAACTGGAGCATGGACCACAACGTCCCTAAACTACCTATGGACCACTACGTCCTTAAACTGGAACAATAGAGCCTCCAAACGCTCTTTTGCCGGATCTAAACGGTCCCGTTTAAGTTGATCTTAGCCCCAAACACGGCTAATGTATCCTTAAACATTCAAATAGACTATAAAACCCCAAATTGACTTTGGTTCAAGGGTACATCTCTGAACTCCTCTGACATCTGCCATTGTAATCCTTCAACGATGTTGGAGAGGTGACGAGTCCCGATGGCCAGATATTAAATGGATTATCACGTTAAGTTGATCTTAGTCTCAAACAGTACCATCGTATCCTTAACGAACGTTTAAGTTGATTTTAGCCGCAACGCGACTAATGCATCCTTAAACTAAAAACACCAAACCCAAATCTAAGTAAATACGGATTTGGACTAATCCACGTCCTACGGGTGATGGCATTACTCAGTCTCCGTATACAATCCACGGGCAATCACAAACAAAACAAACACACACGACACGAAGTGAAATTCTGGAGAAGGAGAAAGTTGTTACCGCGATGCGGTAGCATAATTAACTGCAGGGGCTTGCGCCTGCAGAGAAGAATGTCCCCACAATCAAAAACCCCTCAAGCGAGGGGGAATCTGACGAAGTCTGCTACATTGGCCGCATCCGTCTAAACCTCCGATACACGGTGCCATAAATCAACTTGGCATCTTCGGAGAGGTGGACGGATAAAACCAAATAGCATCTGCCCCGAATCTCAGTGCCAGGATTTCGCGGTCCTGTGCGCCGCCATTCGGAGGGGAACATGCACCATTTATACCGTATTGTTCGGAGAACCTGTAACCTGTAACTATTTAGCAGACATGGATCCAAAGCACCTATTTATTTGCAAAATGAATAAGAATAGGGAATATAATAATGCAAAATTATGATATGAACAAATACCCCCAAACTTATCTTTTGCTCGTCCTCGAGCAAAACTAGTTTATTCTCGAAAAAGCCTAACCTCACTTTCGCAGGGAAACGCGATTGCACTGAGCTCGTGCAACAAGCCGTTAAACCTCTAGGTGTCCTTAGTAGGAGGAGTGTTGTCTGCTGAGGGTTTTCAGCGGATACTACCCACAAAATCCTATCAATTTGGCCTATTGACTTTTATTCTCAATTCGGTATTCTAACAAGAAATTATATTATCTTCAACTCAGAAATTATCAACCCATATGTTTCACGCTTCCTTATCATTTAACTTAGATTGTATATGTTCTGTAAATTTATTTAGCTTTTAGCATCTTTTGAGTTTTTCCTTCTAAGGTTCCATCTCAACTTAGGAATTTTTATCATCTCTACTAAAGATATAAGTCCTATTTTTCATTCCTATCTCTCATCCAAACCCCAATTATATATCCCTACGTGTGTGTATGTATCACCCCTACACTTGGAAATTCAATTCAAGCTCTTATACTCTTGTCCATCATCCAAAATACTTTTAGTTGGTGAATTTTTAGATGAAATTGCTCACACATCCTTCATGCGACCGTTTAATACTTTTTGAGGTACTAACGACCGATTACAAAATGTGTTTGGGCTTTAAGGCGTAATTCCTCATCTTGTAATACATAAGGCTTTAGCAGTGACTCCCAAACCAGTTGGTCTAAGGCACTAGATGATAAAGCACCATCGCTATATATATTTTTTATTTACACAGCCTTAAGTAATTACAAAACCAGTGTTCATTTTTTTATATCTCTTTATTCACACTTATAATTTTATTTTCCTTCATACTAAGGATTTAAGACAAGAGCATTTCAAGGTATCCTCTACTATTCCAAGTTTCAAGGTTCGTGTTTGTGCAAGTTGTAGAGTATATATTTTTAGAATTTAGACTTAAGGTTCGGAATTATTTTTCAGACTTATACTCTAATAAAAATTTCAATACTCTTCCCTTATTTTAACTTAGCCCAAGAAGTGAACTCAAAATTTGCCTATTTCTAAGTAAACAACAAGGACATATATTTTCTACCGTTAAACTTTAAGAAATGTTATTTTTAGGGTTTTTTAATTTACTAAGTTTAGGATCTAGTTTTTCCTAACTAGTCAACCGTCTTGTCAAACTTAAGTCAATTATGGCCAAAATTGAACTTTTCAATTTTTATAATTTTTTAAAATTTTTCAATTTTTATGGGTTTAAAAATAAGTATGCAAATGCAAAAATATACAAATGAATGCGAAGAAAGAAAGCTTACCGAGCACACCCCCAAACTTAATCTTGACAGTGTCCTCACTGTCAGGCTACACCAAGAGGGTCAAAATTTGTCGGCACTCCCCTGGAAATTTACAAAAATACCCCAAAAATATTTTTGTATTTTCAAATTTTTATTTTTTTATTTATTTTCGAAGGCCAAATTATACCCTCCCAAACTTGAGTTAAACAATGCTAAGCTTTTTAAAGAGGGAGGTCAAAGTTATCGGTCAATGCCAAACTCTGCAAAGACCAAAAGTCAACACTAACCATTCGAAGAATTTATTAATGTAACATATAGGTCGGTGAAAGAACATGTTATATAGAGCCAAGAAGAAGTGGGGAAGAGATAAGTGGTGGTATGGAAAGGGTTTGCGTGAATGTGAATGTGAGGAGATAAGAGGTGATGATAAATAAAAACGAGAATGTGAATGATCAGAAATGAGTGGAATATTGGCATTCTCGTAATTTATTAGAAGAAAAGGTGGTGGTTCAACTTCTATAGGTGGAGGTTGATTAACCACAAAATCCTCGAGGTGTCTATGTGGATCCTTTACTGGCTTGGCATCATCCATCATATGTATATGATGTTCAATTATGAGGGGACTAATCCCCTTGATGTCCCCCATAGTCCAGCCAAAAGCTTTTTGATTGTTTTGTAAGACCATTAAAAGGGCTTTCTCTTGCTCGAGAGCTAGAGATGCCGATATGATAACAGGAAGGGTCTCATTCTCACCTAAGTACGTGTATTTAAGGTGAGACGGCAAAAACTTGAGTTCGAGTTTCGGAGGTGAAATAATTGAAGGTAAAATTGGTGAAACTGTCTCGAACTCGAAGGATTCCATCAATGGTTCAAAGCGAGTGTAAGCAACCGAGTCTGATGGTTCAACTAACTCATCCGAAAAATCAAAGGACACAAACTCGGGTGGTGAGTCTTTAAAATCGTCCAAAAAAGTAAAACACTCGTAATCATTATCGGTTGTGACAACTGTGTCAGATTCAAGGAGGAACGCACTAGTGGCGTCAAAACTGCTGTGATCGAACATAAAATTTTCAAGCTCACAGTCCTCCTGCGTGACTCTTGGATCGAGCAAACATCAATTATACTAGCATTAGGCTCGGAGGGCAGACTTCCTATTTTGTAAATGTTGAACTCACTTGACATCTTCTCGAAGGATAGAGTCATAGAGTCATTACGACAGTTGATTACAGCATTGGAAGTGGCCAAAAATGGTCGACCGAGGATCACCGAAATTTGGTTCCGTGGGTTAGCCACAGGCTGTGTCCATAACAATGAAATCAATGGGGAATATGAAGTCCCCTATTTTAATTAACACATCCTCTAACTCACCCCTAGGATGGGTGATGGATCGATCGGCCATTTGGAGAGTACAATGAGTGGGTTTCAACTCTCCAACACCTAATTGCTCATAAACGGAATAGGGAAGCAAGTTAACACTGGAACCAAGATCTAAAAGTGCGCGATTTATGTTCTTATCCCCAATTGTTATTGAAATTGTAGGACAGCCAGGGTCGTTTCGTTTTTGGGGTAAAGGTTGAGGTTGGTTAATAGCATTGCTCATGGCACTAGCTATAATTACTTTCTTGGGTACCTGAGACTTCCTCTTCTTGGTGCATAAGTCCTTCAAGATTTTAGCGTAAGAAGGGACTTGTTGAATTGCGTCCAAGAGAGGTATGTTAATGCTAACTTGTTTGAATAACTCCACAATCTTCTCCATTTGTGGAGTTTGTTTATTGGATCTCAACCTGTTTGGAAATGGAATATTTTGAAAATTTGTTGAGTCCAATGTTTGTGGAGTAGATTGCGGAGTTGGAACGGATCCCAATGTTGGCGTTTTCGTGAAGTGAGGTGTGGGTCCGTTCGAAGAAGTAGAAGTAGAGCCTTGTGGAGAATGAAGAATAGGCTCTGAAAAAGAAGAAGAAGAAGAAGATGAAGAAGAAGCACCGGCAGGGGTATCACTAATACCCATATTATTGTGCAACACTCTTTCAGATCTCAACGTGGTCACAGCATTTACATTATGATTTTGTTGTTCATAAGCAACATGTGCGTTGTGTGTGTGACCGGGATTTGGCAATGGTTGAGACGGAAGCTTTCCCTTTTCTCGCTCGCTTAACGCAGCATTTAGTTGTGCAATTTGGGCCTCAATTGATTTGATGATTTGATCATGTGAAGCACTGTTTTGCACCAAAGACTGAATGGAAGTCTCCAACCTTGCTGCGGATTGTGTAGATTGTTTTAAAAACGCATTTAGACTTCGTTCTAGCGAGGAAACCTTATCGTTATTCGGCTGAACAAAATTGTTTTGAGGATAAGAGTTGTTGGGTACAAAATTGTTCATTTGGTTTGTGTAAGGTTGGGGTTGGAAAGGTTGCTGATATTGAGTTTGTTGAGGTGCTTGTTGTTATGAAGGAGGCCTTTGAAAGTTGTTGTTGCCTTGGAATTGTTGTTGATTTTGATTCCAAGCAAAATTTGGATGGCTCCTCCAACCAGAATTATAAGTCGAAGAGTAAGGATCATTTCTTTGTCTTTGCTGAAAGGCAGCATTGATTTGATCTTGTCTTTGAATAGGTGGATTGTAAAGATACTCTTCAGTAAGATGGGACGGGTCCGAACAACAAGCGCAAACTGTGCGTGGGGGTAAAGCAGGGGTAGGAGAAGGCGATGAGAATTTGCTCTCAATTGCTTCTAGCTTTTTCGTAAGTGCAGCTATTTCGGCTTTCATTGCAATCGACATATCAAGTTGATGTATGCCTGCCCTAGACTGACCTGATGAAGAAGATGAGGTGGTCTTAGTGCTTTCCCACTGAAGTGTTTGTTCAGCAAGATCGTCGAGAAACTGCCAAGCTTCATTGCTTGATTTTGTAAGAAAGTGACCTTGACAAATGGTTTCCAACAACTGCTTAGTTGCTGGGTTCAGTCCTTCGTATAAAGTTTGGCAAAGTTGCCAATTTTCGATACCGTGGTAAGGGCACTGAACAAGTAGGTCTTTAAATCTTTCAAAACACTTCCAAAAAGGTTCGGAAGGAAGCTGGGAAAATTGAATAATTTCGTTGCGAATTCTCGCGGTCTTGTGGTGTGGGTAAAATTTTTTTAGAAAAGCCTTAACAAACTCTTCCCAATTTTTTATCGAGTGTGATGCTGTGCTATATAACCATTTTTCGGCTAGGTCACATAAGGTGAATGGAATGACACGTAGCCTTATAGCATCATCAGAAAGTTTTGTGGTCTTCATCATTGCGCAAACATTCTGGAATTTGTTTATGAAGATGTAGGCATCTTCGGATTCCAGTCCGTAAAATTTGGGCAACATGTTGATGAAGTGGGGTTTAATCTCAAAGTTATCCCCATTAGCCGGTGGAAGTGAAAGACAAGCGGGAAGTGCGGTGCGGATAGGATAGAAAAGATTCTGGAGCGTGATTCTTTGGGCCGCTTCAACATGAGGGTGTGGTGGGTTATTCACACCTAGTGGAGGTGGAATCAGTCCCACGGGTAAGGGGTTGTTAGGATTGAATCCCGACATCTCCTTAGAAGATAAAGAATATGAAGGTAAAGAAGTGGATGGAAATTCGACTTCTGAGACGAAAGTGTCGTCAGTCGGCACTAACGAGACACGGACTAAACGGGCGCTAGTGTCCCTACTCCAACTGGACATACACTAAAGAGGTGTAGTGTAGTCAAAAAGTGAAAACAGAAGGTGGGGGTAAGAAAACGTCAATGGAAGGAAAGTGGGTGCAAGTGGGGTGCAATGGATTTCTAGCGACAAATTGGCAAGTTTTTTTTTTTTTAATTTTCTGTTTTGTGTTTTTTTATAAGGAGCTTTTTGCAAAAAATATTTTTAATAAGAAACTTAGACACACGTTCAAGAAATCACAATATGCACAATCAAGTCTAGATCTAAGGTCTCCTAGGTCAACTAGACTGCACCTAACTGTTCCAAAGGGCAAGTTGTGAGGACCTCAAATCGCCTCTTCACCGCCAATTATGGCTAGGTAAGCACAAGTAGAGAAAGGAGGGATCCGCTCACGAATCACCGTGAGACGGGCCTTTTAAATTTACCTTTCCTCACTTGTCTAGCCTAGACACCACAAAGTCTGGTTTAGATAAACGATTGATGCCTACAACTATTCCTTTGTCCTATTGAGCGCGACAGTCCTTATAGTCTAATCTTTTTTAATTAACTCGATGGTTTATGCAATATGCTTTTTATGATTTGGGGTCCTAGGAAGGGTAATGAAATCCCCACCCAATCTGGATTGGTGTTCAAGCCCCTTAAAGTCAATTTTAAAGATGCAAAGTAATAAACACACAAACACTTGCCAAAATTTTTTTATTGCGGCGCAAAGAATCCTGCACAAGATCAAGTTATTGGAGAAGGGAGAGAAGTTTTTGCGCAAAGAACTCTGCAGGAAAATTTTTCAGAGGAGATAAGGGGGTTACAGAGAAGAAGAGAAAGCTTACAGAGAGGTTTCCACGTGCTGACGTCACCAGAGCGCCGCGGTTCCGCGATCAAACGGTCCAAGCGCGGTGGTTCCGCGGTTGAATGGTTGACTCGGGCCTCCAAACTTCTTCTGTTGTCTGTTGCGGTCCTTCTCTGTTTGTTCAGATTTGTTGTTTGCTGTTTTGCTCTCTGGATGTTTCCAGATCTGAATCTGTTCGTCAATCCTGCACAATTTAAACGAAACACCCTTCAAAGAATAACAAGATGATAAATTTTTATATTTTTTTTTATTTTTCAGTTTTTATGATTTTTCAATTTTTATATTAACCCGAAATTACAAAAAGAAAATAACTACGCCAACCCCGGCAACGGCGCCATTTGATTGATCGTTGTTTTGTGTGCGTTCTTGCACTTTTAAAAGATAAATCAAAGAATGGTTAACCGTAATCAAGAACGGTGTTGCTTGGTAGCTAGCCGATTGAGTACGGGTCGGTCCACAAGGATTTTGTGTATTTTCTATTTGTTCTAACGAGTTAATTCCAATTGTGGTAGGATTGATTATCACTAAAAACTGAAATGAGTTTGATTAGAATTAAAACCTTGCTAGGGTTAGGTTTAGGTTAAGTTTGGAAGTTCAATATTTCTCACCGCTTTCTATACCTTAATTAAGATCTATTTAGGTGTTAAGCTAATAATTAACAAAAGGGATTAGCACGATCGAGAAGAAACTATGTTTCTTTATCTAGGTCATTGTCCGTCCTTTCTTAACTCTTACCCTAACCTCCATGGAAAACATACACAACCGGTCTTTAACTATGGTGTCACCGCTATCTCGTGGGATAGGGTGCCGTAGTGAGCGGTGTGTGTATATATATATAGAGTCCTATTAAAAATGTATGACGAGCAAGAAAGGGGTGAGAGATTTTCATCTCTCAAACCTTTCCTATTCCTAACCCTAACAAGTGAGGAACTACTCACTCATTAGGGAATTGATAACAAGAGACATTTTTTGTTTGTTTTTAATAACCTAATTATCTATATTACGACAAATAAATAAAAGTTATAACTAAGGCAGATAAATAAAATTTATATTAGGGCAGAAAAGAAAATTAAACTAAGGCATAGAAAAGAAAGACTTACTTTATTTGATGCACTCTTCAAACATTACAAGAATTAAAATTCTGAATTTAGGAATTTAAAAAGAGGCATAAAAGAGGCATGCTCCAAAAAGAGCTGTAGGGTTCCTATTTATAGATTATAGAAATCCTAGGGTTTATATCCGATCCCTATCTACATTTACAAAACTACCTCAGAAGCCTGGTCAACGCACCGCCACCCACTGTAAAAAATGCACCGACACGTGTTCTATATGGCCGCAGATCCGCGGCCAGAAGGCATATTTTGTAGGGTTGCTGGGCATTCGCACAAGGGTCTACGAGGCATCAACCATGCCCGATTTAAAATTTAGCCGTGCCGAACAACCCAAAGCCAGATCTTTAAACTACAGATTAGGCGAAAACAAGCATGTTAAATACTTTAATACTAAGTGAGAGGGATTACAACATTTGTAGATCCGGTCCTTCACTTCTTAATCTCCATGTTGAGGTCCCTTCGCTGCGATCATCGTGTTCCGGACTCTCGAGAGGCTTCACGAAAAGAAAGATGCAGTGTTGCTTCCGATCTTCGATAACAAAGATGATCTATCTTGAAGTTTCATTAACACAAGGTAACACTCACTAAATGAAGTGAACACTCTCATCTAAAGGGCAAGAATAGATGAGGATGATGAAGTAATATTTTTTCTCTCATTTGTTTTCATATTCTCACTCATTTTCATCACAAAGCAAAAAGGTAGAAAACTTTTGCTCAAAGGAAGAAGAAGGAAGAAGATGATGAATAATATCATTAGCAACCTTTTGTGATGAATAATGAAACGATAAATATGATGAATAATACAACCATGGTCAACTAAACCCATGTAGAGAATTAACTAGGGCCAGGGTTTGGGTTGGGTTAAAGCATGAGTCATTTGAAAATATCTTTACAAAAATAAAAGAAAACCTTGGAGAAGGTTCATGAATGCACTAACCCAAATCAAACCCTAATCTTGTTTAATCTCCACTAAACATGTTGCATTAGTAATCGTATCATGTTACAATATTATATATCACATATATAATATTTATCGTAACAAAATAAAATAATACATTTAACATATATCGCATATATATCAATGTATTACCCGAGTGAGAAAAAGAATCTTTTAGTGAGATAATATTAGTTAATGTAATTTAATATATCATATATATTATTATAAATTAAATTATCGAATCAACACTTGATCCGAAAATCCGGCTATATCGCATATAACCGACTAATACGATGACCCGGCTATATCACATATACCCGGCCGATATCTCATATCGCGAGAATCCAATACGGTATCACATATCGCATTATCCTCGGTCCCGCACATATCACATATGTGCTCCTACTCCGTTTTGCCTGAGTCAAGAAACCTTTGTGTAGGACTCTAAAGAATCGTCAATACGCCGGCAGTAGGTGATGATCATATCAAACACCCACAAGTTGCAAGCGGTCAGCTAAACATAACAGCCGCCCAGGTATTGAGCACTCAGAAGATCAACAAGCAAGCCTGTACATTCTCCTGTGAATCCAATCAGTAACACTCCTGTACAGTCCGGTCTCGTCGTCTGATATGTCGCATATCTCGTCTAGGGGTGGTAAACGTCAGATCCCAGTAGCTCGATATGTCGTGTCGATATGAGGTCTATAACAGTTCAAGAAACTACTGATAACTCTTACCAGTAAATCTCGGCAACCCTGGCCAGGGATTTCCAGTTATAGCCAATCGAGCACAGCACAACATCAACTCCCTATACCGGGAGAGACGAATCCCCTCCTATCGCTCATTGCCTCCATGTGATTCGGGACTGTACCCAAAAGCCACCTTTTTGCACGCCCCCTTGGACGTGGTATGATGGAAATCAAAGTACAGTGGGAATCACACAAGACTCTATGACGATCTCAGGTCAACAGACTACTCTGTAGCAGTGTCACCGAAGAACTGCCATCTGACGTGAGGTATAATACCATTTGGGAGTTCTCGGCGAGTCCGTCCAGTGTACCCAGTCTCCACTGAGCACCCGTACACCATCCTTGATGTCAAACACCGATGGATATGGGATCATCCATCGCCCATTATATGGGTCAAGATGCGTATACGCTAGTCTACTCTGGTGTATCGATGCCCTGTCTCGATACACCCTCGACTAGGAACAGTTATAGGATGTACTCGTCGACTACTGTGGCCCCACTAGTATGATCTCATCATAGTCCTAGTAGTCGAGTACATATTCTAAGGGCTTTATCAACATGTAACGTAGAGACAATCAGAGTACATGTTAAGATAAAGTGCATGGCATACTATCATGTAGAGCAAGAAAGTCCTCCCTATATATGTCCAAGCATCCATTACAATATACATCGTATGTACAGTAATAGCCTCTAGGGCATACATATAACTAACATGTTTGACCGCGGTTCCGTGGCCATATTGTGGGTTCTTGGGCTGAAATCTTCAGTGTAGCTTCAAGTTGCATTTTCCTTCTACTTTCCTCACTTGGTTCTTCAGAATGTCTTCTAGTTTCTTCCAGATTTCCACGATGCAGAATGTTGTGGACTTTTACCGTTCGCTTCGTGTTGAAGTCTTTGTGCTGCCTTTGTGCAATTGAACTGTTCATTGATCTTCAGTTGTTCCTTAAACTGTAGGCGGCATCATAAAGATTCTTCTATTCGTTGGTCGTAGTCTCACTTTGTAGCGTTTTTTCACCATTTACACTCTATTGTTCCTAGAACCTGTAACCTGCAACTATTTAGCAGACATGGATTAAAAGCACATATTTATTTTCAAAATGAATAAGAATGGGGAATATAATAATGCAAAATTATGATATGAACAAGCCCGTCGATTTCAACAAGGGTTAGATTCGGAGATCTAGGCTGCATTAGCCACAGGAGATTTTCCGACTCATGAATCGGCTCTGAAAGCTGCCCGCCGTTATGAGACAGTGGTAAAGATGAGGGGAAGATCTTAATCTGCTGGAGTTAAGCACCCTGCCACCTAGATGGTAGGAGGAGCCTCTTCAAGGCCACTATTTGTGCCCAGGAGACCGGGAGTACCAATCAACCGGCCCAGCCCAGCCTTTTGTAATACTACAGGAGAGATGGACATTTGGCGAAAGACTGTCGGCGAGCCAACCGTCTTTGCTTAATCTGCGGCTCAGCTACTCATGATATTAGGACTTGTCCCCGAAGACACAACCCAATTGCTGCACCCACGCCAGCAATCACTTACCAGCAGAGACCAACCCTTCAGGCACCTGCTCCAAGACTCACTCTCCCTGCTCCACCACCTAGATGACCACCGATTGCACCTCCTCCTCGTCAGTTCCATCAAGCTCAAAAGAACTTTCAGAGGAATGCTCCTCCGGCCAGGAGGAATGTACCACGGCGACAGGCTTTCACGATGACCGTGGAAGAAGCTGAGGCCACTGGCCAAGTCATCACTGGTAACCTTTTCTTCTCAAGAATTTCTTTCAGTCTTAACACCTACCTACATATTTTTCCCTATACCTAAAACATATCCCACATACCTTAGGTACAATTTTAGTAGCCTTATTTCCTGCACTAGCACTCTTCGATCCTGGAGATCTCATTGCTTTATGTCGCAACGGTTCGTCCGAACTCATGTGATTCCAGTCACACCGCTTGTATCCAGCAGGAATGTCAGTTCAGAAAATGGCGTTCTAAAGGCAACAATGGGATACAGCTTGTATCTAGTAGTCGTCTGCAGCAGAGAATTCTATGCTGACTTCAAGGTACTGGACATACCAAACTTTGATGTGGTTCTGGGTATGGATTAGCTCGGAACATTTTATGCTACCATTGACTGTCGTCAAAGGAGGATAGTATTCGAGATTCCAGACCATCCGGTTTTCTATTTCAAAACTGGAGACCATTCCCTGGAGCCAAGTACTTACAAGGAGAAACCAAAAAAGGCAGTGATTGCGGCAATTCAAGCGGAAGAAGGATCAAAGCCAGATGTAGTTCGAGAGTTCGACGATGTGTTTCATGACGATATATCAGGTTTGCCTCTCGATCGAGCTCTTGAATTCATCATTGATTTAGTACCAGGAGCACAACCAGTGATCAAAGCACCTTATCGATTAAGTCCGGTAGGTTTGAAGGAAGTCCGAACTCAGTTGGACGAATTATTGGTGAAAGGATGGATTCGTCCCAGCACTTCAAGTTAGGGATCTCCAGTTCTACTCATGAAGAAGAAGGAAGGTTCATACAGAATGTGCATTGATTATAGAGCCTTGAATGAAGTAACGATAAAGAACACGTATCGACTCCCGTGCATCGACTATCTGTTCGATCAGCTAAGTAGATCTTGTGTTTTCTCCAAGTTAGATCTTCGTTCAGGTTATCATCAAGTGAAGGTCAAGAAAGCTGATATTCACAAAACAGCTTTCAGAACTCGTTATGGACATTATGAATTTCTTATGATGCCATTTGGAGTGACCAACGTACCAACAATATTCATGAACCTGATGAATTAAATTTTCCGGGAGTACTTAGACAGATTTCTTATCATCTTTATCGACGACATCCTGGTGTATTCAAAGAGTCGGAAAGAGCATGCCGAGCACTTACGAATTGTCCTGGAAACGCTATGACAACATCAACTCTACGCCAAGTATAATAAATGCGAATTTTGGCTAAATCAAGTTGGTTTCGTCGGACATATTGTATTAGGCGATGGAATCTCTGTGGATCCAGTGAAAATTTCAGCAGTAAGCGAATGGTCGACACCAAAGTGAGTGAAGGACATTCGAAGTTTCTTGGGTCTAGCTGGATATTACAGAAAGTTCATTGAAAGATTTTCGAAGATAGCAACACCCCTGACTAAGCTCACACGTAAAGATGAAGACTTTGTGTGGTCAGAAGCATGAGAGCAAGTTTTCATAGAACTCAAGTCAAGATTGACATCAGCGCCTATTCTCGTTATACTGGAACAATCTGGAGGTTTCGAAGTGCATTGTGATGCATCCGATATGGGATTAGGATGTGTTCTACATCACACGGTAAAGTTGTGGCTTATGCTTCAAGACAACTGAAAATTCATGAGCGCAATTATCCGACGCGTGATTTGGAATTGGCAGCCGTAATCTTTGCTCTTAAGATTTGGCGCCATTATCTTCTTGGTGAACGAGTGAACATATACACAGATCACAAGAGTCTGAAATATGTATTTACTCAGAAGGAGCTTAATATGCGGCAGAGACGATGGTTAGAACTTATGGCGGACTTTGACGTCAATCTGCAATATCACCCAGAAAAGGTGAATGTGGTACCTGATGCCCTTAGTCGCCAAGCATTAGCAATGAACCTCACCGCTCAGTGGAAGCTTCAATAATATATGCATCAGATGGAGATTGAAGTAGTCATGCCAGGTAACGCTTCAAGTTTGATGAATTTACAAGTTCAATCAACAATTGTCAATCAGATCAAAGCAACTCAAGCAAGTGATGCTAAGTTGCAAAAGATTAGAGAACAAGTGGAAAATAGACTCAGAACAGACTTCATCATCCATGAATACAGATCTTTGAGATACGGAAGTATATTATGTGTACCAAAAGGTCCTGTTCGGGAAGAGTTAATGAAAGAAGCTCACAGCTCTCCCTACTCGGTACATCCTGGAGGTACAAAGATATACAAAGATCTACGTCAAAATTACTGGTGGCATGGAATGAAGCGTGAAGTATCCAGAAGCGTCGCTAAATGCTTGGCGTGTCAGCAAGTAAAGACTGAATATCACCGGACCGCTGAATTACTTCAACCGTTATTTATCCCTGAATGGAAGTGGCAATACATCATAATGGATTTTGTGACTGCACTTCCTTGCAGCACAAAGGGTAACGATGCGGTATGGGTCATTGTGGATCGACTCACGAAGTCGGCTCACTTCATCCCATTTCGAGTTGGCCAATCTACCGAGACATTAGCGAAGAATTACATGGAGGTAAAAATCTACGTAAGATTTAACCTCTTCATAGTGTACTATCTCTGATATCCATGAACTCAAACAGGAAATTGTGAGATTTCATGGAGTACCGGTCTACATTGTCTCCGATCGTGACACCAGGTTTCGATCACAATTTTGGCAGAGTCTGCAAGCGAGCTTGGGAACAAGTCTGAACTTCAGTACGGTTTATCATCCACAAACAGATGGTCAGTCTGAGCGAACTATTTAGATCTTGGAAGATATGCTCAGAGCGTGTATGTTAGATTTCAGAGGATCGTGGGAAGATCACCTACATTTTGTGGAGTTTTCATACAACAACAGCTATCAAGCAAGCATAGGAATGGCACCCTTTGTTGCACTTTATGGGAGAAAGTTTTGATCGCCATTAAGTTAGGACGACATCAGTGATAGGGAACTTCTTGGACCTGAAATGATAGTAGCAACTGTTGATGTGGTTCATACTATCAGGGAAAGAATGCGCATAGCCCAAGATCGACAGAAGAACTGGACTGATGCAAAGCACCATCATTTGGAGTTCCAGCCGGGAGATCATGTATTTCTGAAGATATCTCCGAACCGTGGAGTGATCCGATTTGGAAGATGGGGTAAGCTAAGTCCAAGGTACATTGGACCGTTCGACATACTCGAACGAGTCGGTAAGTGGCATATCTCTTGGCACTTCCACCTTCATTGGAAGGAGTGTATAATGTGTTCCACATATCCTAACTCAGAAGGTATGTGAGTGACCCCGGCCATATTCTCGATCATTCCGAGCTTACTGTATAGCCTGACTTATCTTGTGAGCAACAACCTGTTGAGATCTTGGACAGGAAAATGAAGTCACTTCGGAACAAGGAAGTCAACCTGGTTCGAGTGATGTGGAGAAAAAACACTCTAGGAGAATCGACATAGGAAAGGAAAGACGAGATGCGTGCAAGATATCCTCACTTATTTGTAAACCAGTCCTTAAAATAAATTGTAAATTTCGAGGTCGAAATTTTTGTAAGAAGGGTAGACTGTAACAACTCCAATTTTAGTGTACATAAAATTCATTTAACGTTAATGTACAATTGGAGTATTTACAATTCCTGTGAGTACTATAAGAATTTGATTTACTTTTGAACAGCAAGAAGGTGCATGTAGCTCACTGATAAGACATTGCACTGCTATTACAAAGCACCAAAGTTCAAATCCCATCAGCCACATTATCTTTTTAATTATTTTTCTTTTAATCTTTTAGAAGCCCAAAGGTCTACACGTGCAAAACCCTTAAAAACCAAGAGTCACAACCTAAATAAACATGTTCACGAGGCTAGACCAAGCGTCAGTGACATGTGGCACCAAGACGAGACCCGACTCGCCCGACTCGGGCCGGCGAAAGGCTTGACTTGGCCGGCGCCGCCGGTCTGACTCGGTCTAAGCCCCATTTTTCTTTAACTCTGGCGACTCTTGGACCCCCCCATGACTCCTGCATTATTTGTTTTTTCTACATATTTACAAAGCACAATAAAACTCACATTTAATCCATTTTAAAACAAATTTTTAATACACTCTTTCACTATCCTAAACCTTAATTTTTCCTATAAATACCACCCTCAAAATCATCCTTCCTCACTCATAAATCACTGCCAAAATTCTCAAGAAAATTCCCAAGTCTTTTATGTGCAAACGGAGTTAGCAAAAGGGCGAAGCTCCGACGAACTTCTGACGGCAATCCGAGAAGTTTCCGACGATGAAAAGACGCACCGACAACTTCCACATCTTCCTCTTTCTCTCCTCTGTCCAATCATCTAGTAAATCCCTACTTCTCCTTCTTTTCTCTATTCTAAAAATATTCAAAACTAAAATCCGACGGAAGCGGAGTTAGTCCGACTTCCGATTCGGTTTTCTTTAAAAACTACAATTTTTCTTAATCAAGATACCTTCATGTCATCATATATTGTTCATTAAATATTAATAAACATGTTTAAAAAGTTTCATCATAAAAAATTGTTATATGCATCTTTTATCGCAATTTTACATTAAAATACCACAAACTTTAGTTTCCGATATAAACACTATAATACCTTTATACCTTTAGATAACTCACGAGATAATGAACTACCTCCTCACAACACTCATATCTAATATAGCACGATGGAATTTGGGAATATAGATTTTGGAAAATACGACTTTACATATAACTACTTTCAACTTATAAAACCTTTTTCTACAAGAAATGTATTTTAACAAATCTTTGCAATTGCGCCTCTATAACCCATTATGGGGAACCCCTTCGGTATGGTACGGATTATCACATATTCTCGGACCTAGTAGAGTGAGATGCAGACCTCCGCAAGGAGCATACGATCTCGAAAGATTTAAAATACAATTCTCTTTAGAAAATGTGATTTCTATTATAAATAAAACTTATATTTTTAATAAATAAATATATGTCTAATTAATATCAAAATATCTACTTTTAATATTTATAATATTCCACATTTCCAAAATTCAAGAAAAATATCTTATTTACAAGAAAATACCATGCAATTCCAATATTACAAATAAATACCATATATTATGAAATTAGGTTTTATTCACTAGAAATATCACATTGATAAAATATATATCCATGAAAACTCTAAAGACGATAATAAAATACTTAAGATGTATTTTGAAAATTATACAAAATTATTTTAACATAAAACCCTCTCAAGTTATACTAAATTACAATAAGAACCCTAGTAAACATAGGTTTAAACGGGACCAGTCCCTTGAGCCTCAGGGAGTCGGAGATATGGGTGCTTGCCTATTTAAGGTAGACAACTTAACAAACGGTGTTATCATCACGGTAATTGTCTTTGAAAAAGACATAAATCCTGCCGTCCATGTGCAGCAGTTACCGATAGCACCAAAACATAATTCAGGACTTCAATTTCTTTTCTAATTGTCCGACTCAGACAGAGTCTCATTATAATCAATCTGACTTGAATATGATTCAAGTATCAAACTACAATTTAATATGAATCCATGAATCTATGTATTCAATCTGTTCAATCTATTCAATCTATATTGACTGACCCGAATCATGGATATATTCCATTTACATGATCATCCATTATATCCGTCCATTACTGATATCATAGTTTCGGCAAGTCATCCATCTATATACAATATACAATTCATACAATACAAATAAATTCATCAAGATATCACGGTGTTTAAGAGGTAGATTGGTATGGAAGGCGTTAAAAGTGGCATGAGACTGTAACCATAATACACCTAACCTGAATTCAATTGCCGTTGTACCGTGGCTGAACGGTTCCTTGTGCTCCATATACCTTAGTCTCCGGAATAGTGGGACTCCTCTCGTATACACTGGCATTATTCTGTACCAAGATACAAATAACAACGTTAACACTAAATACAATATTATAACAATATATACTCTATTCTGTTTATTCCATTCTTGTCTATTTACGGGACTTACCGTGCGATTTGTTCGCTGACGACATTCTCTTTCTTCTTCTCTGGAATGTCGTCAGATGATTCGGACTTACTGGAGATCGAGCCCACCAGCGAGGATTTGGAACAGCTAGCTTTCGACCCGGAGTTTTAGATTCCTTGTATATATTTACATTCTGTATTTTCCATTTCTGTTATGCCACTGTTTAGGTATTGCTTTCCATTCCATGTATTTACTTTTCAGATGCATTGTAAAAAGAATGTTAATAAATAAAGTTGATGTTTAATTATATCCATTGTCACTGTCTCTTGTGCATTTTACTTATGTTGCTTAGATACGCTTAGCGTGTTTACTTTAGAGTAAATACGTACCGGCATCGTCGCGTCCTCTGCCTATATACTAGGAAGCGGGGCGTGACACATTTCAGACCAAAATCAGACATCATCTTCTGGGCTCCGTACCAGCTGTCTGGCATGTTATTTCCCGGGCATATAATCTTTCAAGAACTTTAGAAGTATTGTGAATGACTTGTCGCTCCATCCATTTAGTCACTTAATCTGTAAAAGTTGGACGAATCACGAGAGGGTGTAATACTTTGCATTCTCATAAATTGGTTTTCTAGGATCATTCATAAACTTTTCATACTTATCCGCACGCGGTTCTTGACCGGAAGGAATGTCATCTTCGGTACGTATAGATTCTCCTAGGGCATCCTCTATCATATCCTCCATTTCTTCTTCTGGAAAGAAGTTACCGTCTTCTTCTTCTACCGTATTACTGTCTTTTTCTGCCGTATTATTGTCTTCTTCTCCTTCTCCGTGATATAGCCAAGTTGTATAAAGTCTAGTAAAACCATGTTTAACGATATGAAGCTCTGCGAATTCTACCATCTGCCAGTACTTATTCCCACATCTATCGCACGGGCAGAGAATCTTCTCTAACACGATCTTATTATGTGCACGTGAAAATTCAATGAAAGCAGCAACTCCTGCGACAAACTTAGATTTCATACGTTGTTGCCAATCCATATACATCCAGTCCTTAACTCTGATGTACTCATGATCCATGTTAGACTGTATAACATATAAATTGGAGGTTATGATGACTATATTGAGAAATCTTAGAACGGGATGGTTACCGACAAAGGAGAAAATCCGTGTATGTGCTTTGTGTGTGCGTTTATCGTTGAAAATAATAAATTATCGATAAACAAAGTTAGATTTGAGGATACCCAAGTATGAGTTGTATTCTGTATATGTGTGTTTCAATTTATGATTTCGCTTAAGTGTAGGATTGTTGGTGTGTATGTGTTGTGTGCGTGTTTGTTGTGTATTCGTGTTGTATGTGTGTGTTTCGGCTGTCGAGGGTAAGGCTTCTATCCCATTAAGAATATATAGAGCAGACACCCATTCGATTGTGCTTTCAACCATTTTGAGTAAATTTTGGCAGCACCTCCCCGCTGTTCTCCGAGTACACTGTAAGATAATAGATAATCATTTCAAAACTGTGAAATAACGTTGAAATGAACAACTAATCTATCTTTGTACATGGAAAACCAGCCGAAAATTATCGACGAAATAACTCGAAACGAATGAAAACACAAGTGAATGCAGGTGTTTGCTTTATACATTCCTAACTTGTCCACTCTGGACAAATCTATCGGTTATCATACGATTGAATCTTCTCGTCACATAAACTACACGACGGTTGTTAGTACTGAACTATACCGTCCGATATTTAACAACCTTCGTATAGTTCTATGTTACGATGAACATCGAACGTATGTTAACTGATAGACGGGTACTAAGTCGCGCTTTGATTTTCACATATGAGTATCGATGAGAATATGAAAATTTCATATTATCATCGAGTATCGTATATTGGTTTTAACTTGAACATTTAACATGAATAGGTTTTACATTTACGTTTCGTTATTAAGGGTTCGAAGTTTCAAGTTTAGAGTTGCGTTTACGGTAAAATTGTACGTTTACACTATCATTGAGTATCCTACTGAAGAAACTAGTGCACTCTAAACCCTAACCCAAATTAACCTAATTAACCCCAATTAATCCTAATTATCACCCTAACACAAATTATCCCTAATTAACCCAAACTTAACCCAAATTAACAAAATTAACCCTAATTAACACCCTAACCCATCAAATTATCACTAATTAGCCTAATTAGCCCTAATCAACACCCTAACACAAATACACTTTATTTTACCAAATTAACCCTGACCTCTAGCCCTAACCCTTGATCGAACCCTAACCCTGAACTGAACTATAACCCTAACCCTAACTAATTAACCCTAACCCTAATCCTAACCTGAACTGAACCGAACCGAACCCTAACCCTAACCTTAACCCTATTCCCGAACCGAACGCAAACCCTACACTGAACCCTAACTCTAACCCTAACCCTAAATAGTCAACAATAACATAAATACATGAATAATTAGAAGTTAAAAAATGAAATTTACTAAGCTTAACCCGGCAATTCTTCTGTTTTGACGACGCAAGAGGGAGACCAACGACGAGAGACTTCCTACCGTCGACGATGATGTCGGCGACGACGAGGCGCGTGCGGGAGTGCTGTGGCGACGAGACGCGCACGGTAGACGAGTGAGAGCGAGGAAATTTTGGGAACGAGGAGTTTTCTGTGCTTTATTTTTTTATTAATAACCAATATGTGCCCCTACGGATTCAACCGTAAGACCTTCTTTTGTGGCTCCGTAGGGCCAAATAACAAATTACGTTTTAATATTTTTAAATTAATTCGTAGGACACCGTAGGGATAACCATGAGGACCTACGAATTAATCCGTATGGGCAATAAAAAGTTGCCTCTATATATTCCTGTAGCCGTAGAGGCAAACCCCTTATTGTAGTAGTGTATATAGCATATTAAACTAACAACACTTTTAAAAATATCAAATTTTTTCTTTGGTTTTACAATTTTTTGTATGCTATATAGAACACGACAATGAAAGCGAAATTTTATGTTTACTTTGGTTTTTTATTATTTTTCCTGTCATATAGAGCAAGAGATTGCAATATTTTTAAAAATTATTTTTTCAATATTTTGCTTGCTACAAACAAAAAACGCAAAATTTTGATATTTTGAATCATATATGACATGAAAATTGCAAAACTTTTAAAAGTCTCAAAATAATTTCATTTTCTTCCCTTTTTCATCAATTTACATACTATATAACACAAGAAAATCATGAAAGCTCAAAAATCTCATAATTTTCTGTTTTCTCAATTTTCAAATATTCTATTTAATTTTAAAAAACTTTTGGGGTTAAGAAGACAAAAATCTATGTGAAGTAATTTAAGAAAATGTTGTCAATTGCTGCTAAGAACTTACCAGAATAAAGAAATCTGGTTCGAACGACCGAGACTCCGGATGACTGATATCCCTTTACAACATAAGAAAATCATGAAATTTTCAAATCTAAGAAGATTTTGCTTTCTTCGAATTTTTAGGATTTTGCACGCCATAACACAAGAAAATCGTGAAATTTTCAAAAAGCTCAAAAACTTTTGTTTCCTTTGATTTTTCAAAATTTTGCTTGTAACCACATACAAAAGTCACAAAATGTTGGACAATCTAAAGATTTTTCTGTTTGTTTCTGTTTTTATATTTTTTATTACGATAACAATATGAAAATTGCTAAATTTTCAAATGCTTTAATATTTTCCTTTTTCTTCCTTTTCGTATTATTTTACACTTTAGAGCATAAAAAAATTCATAAAATTTTAAAAAATCTCAATATCTTTTTTTTTCCTTTCATTATTATATATTTTAGATGTTATATAGCACACAAAATTTCATAAAATTTTCAAAAATCTTAAAATTTTCTATTCTCTTCCCTTTTTTCAATATTATGTATGCTATGTAAGTTCTTAGTGCCCTCGTCGCGGAGGCCGCGACCGATGCGGAAGCGAAAAACAAAAATTATCTGGTGGGCAACTAGAGACTAAAACTTAAAATCGTTCCATATACCTAAAACTAGCAACTAACATGCAATGGTTTAAAAAATACAACTTTCGATGCATGTCCACCTAACTGTGGAAGACCCCTCCAAGCTCGAAAACGCCGCGAACGCGCTTGAGAGACGACCGCCTTTGCCGAAAATGCTCCACCTGAGGAAAACCGATTCAGGCTCCGATCGACGCTCCAAACTCGCTAGAAATGGATTGTGGGTGATATAGGATTTTTTTCATTAACTTTCTTAATTTTTATGTTCAAGAGAGTAAGAAAAAGGAGAAGGAGGAGGTTGAAGGAGGCTAAGCCATGACATGAGAAAATGGCTAAGTCTTTTATGTGTAAGAAAAATCTAGTAGAATGAATGGCTCACTTTTATTTTTTACAACCATATTACAATGGTATACCTAAATGATTTTATGAATATAAAATCATAGCCATGTCTCTCTACCATACTCCTTGCCACCTCCATCAAGCCACCTCATTATTTGAATTTCCAAAAAAGAAAATCAATTATGAGGTGTTCTTTTAAAAGAATTCCCATATAAATACGGAATATTTCACCCATGTATCGCTACATATACGCGCATCCGTATAAAAATACGAATAGCATCAAAGAGAGAAAATGAATAGTGAACAATAATACCAATATATATATATATATATATATATATATATATATATATAAATCAAAATCTGATTTAATAATCCGGCTTAATCCTAAACCGGCTGGTATTATTAACCGTCCGATTAAAGTCTGTGTATCCCGTAAACGTATTTAATCGGACCCCTGCACGTACCAACGTATGGCCTCTATATCAATCGTCTGAAGCGGGAAAACCCTCTGTGTGGGACCCTAAAGACTCGACAATACGCCGGCAGTGGATTTAAGCACAAGCATATCAGCAGCACTAACTGTACGTAACGGTTATCCAGGTACTTGATGAAAGGGGGTCGACAATCAAGTACGTCCTTACTCTACTGAACCTGAATATGACAATTTCCATACAGTCTGGTCTCTTCGTCTAAGAGTATCGCATACCGGGTCTAGGGGTGAATAACGTCAGACCCTTAATAACCCGACAAGTCGTGTCGGAGTCAAGCTCATCACCAACAGAGAAACTACCGAACAACTATCAGTAAATCTCATTCACCATGATCACGGATTTAGGATGATGGCTAACCGAACATAGCGAGATATTGACTCCTAATATCAGGAGAGACGAATTCCTGACAATCGATCACTGCCTCCATATGGTTCGAGACTATACCCAACTAAAACCTATTTGCACGACTCCGTTCAGCCGTGGTAGGGTATTAATCAAAATACAGTGGGAACTCACACAAGAAAAATGACGATCTCTGGTTAAAAGACTAATATGTACTCATGCCACCTGAGAACTTCCATCTGACGATAGTTATAATACCATGTAGAAGTTCCCGGCGTGTCCGTTCGGTGTACTCACCTATAGTGAGCACCTGTATACTATCTTAGGTGATACAACACTAGTGGTTTGTAAGGCCGGCCACCGCCCTTCGTCGAGGTTTAGAAACGTATACACCAGTCTGCTCCAGAATATCGATACCCAGTCTCAATACTCTCACGACTGGGGATATTTAAGAATGTGCTTATGGACTACTCTGCTTCTACGTATATGATCGCCATTATAATACTGGTAGTCAAGCAAGAATTTTACAGGCTTCATCAATGATGAAGACAAACCAAATACCATACTGTCATTTCGAGGAAGATTGTTCTACCTGTTAGTTGTATGTATGCCCCATTATAGTACATATGATGTATATTATAGTGGATTCATGGAAATATATAGAGAGGACTTTCTTGCTCGACATGATAGTATGCTATCTGGTTGTTCTTTATCTTAACATGTATACTTGTCTCTTGATACTGTCTTATGGTTACATGTTGGTAAAGCGCTTAGGATATGTACTTGACTACCAGGATTATGATGCAGATCATACTAGTGGGGTCATGGTAGTCCATAAGTTCATCCTTTAATGATCTTAGTCGTGGGTGTATCGAGACATGGTATTGATATACCAGAGTAGACTAGCGTATACGCTTCTCGACCCATGAGATGGGCGATAGATGATCCCATATCCATTGGTGTTTGATATTAGAGATGGTATACGGGTGCTCAGTGGAGACTGGGTAAACTGGACGGACTCGCCGAGAACTCCTAGTTGGTATTATACCTATCGTCAGATAGCAGTTCTTTAGTGACATTGGTACATGTTAGTCTGTAGACCCGGTATCGTCATAGAGTCTTGTGTGATTCCTACAGTGATTTGATTTCCACCTTACCTCGTTCAAGAAAACATGCAAAACGGTGGTTTTTGGGTATAGTCCCGAGTCATATGGAGGCAATGAGCGATAGGAGGGGTTCGTCTCTCCCGGTATTGGGGGTTGATGTTGCGCTATGCTCAATTGGCCATAACAAGGAATCTCTGGGCAGGGCTTATTTAGAGATTTACTGATAAGTGTTATCAGTAGTTTCTCGACCCGTTATGAGCCTCATATCGGCATGACTTATCGGTTATTATGGTCTGACGTTTACCACCCCTAAACTTGATTTGCGACATATCAGACGAGGAGACCGGACTGTACGGTAGTGTTACTGTCAGGCTTTTGCAGGAGTTAGAGCGGGCTTGCTTGTTGATCTTCTGATCGTTCAATACTCGGGTAGCCGTTACGTCTAGCTAGTACCGCTGATGGCTTGTGGGTGTTTGATGTGATCATCACCTACTGCCGGTGTATTGACGAGTCTTTAGAGTCCTACATAGAGGTGTTACTGGCTCAGGCAAAACGAAGTAGGAGCACATATGCGATATGTGCGGGACCGAGAATAATGCGAGTATGAGATACCGTATTCTATTCTCGCGATATTTGTATCGGTCAGTTATATGTGATATTGCCGAGTTATCGAATCAAGTGTTGATTCGATAAGTTGATGCAGATTATATTAGTCGATTGTATGTGATATAGCCGGATTATTAAATCAAGTGTTAATTTGATAATTTAATGTATAATTGTATATGTGATATACTAGATTACATTAACTAATATTAGCTCACTTAAGCACTTTTGTGCATGTGATATATATATATATATATATATATATATATATATATATATATATTAGTGTACATTATTTTGTGTCATGGTTGTTGATACACACTGCATGGGTGTATGAGACTTACACCATACTAATTATAATTTAGGGTTTAAATATTTAAAGTAAATCCAAATTAGTGGATAATTACTCATATGCATGAAGCTTGTAAAAGCTAGTGGATGCTTTGACTTTGTCCACTCATTTTGTTTTACTTAAGATATTTATTAACCTAACCATTATAATTTAGCCATGGTTATGTCTCTACATGAGTTAGTTATATGATACAAACTCACCCATGGTTGATTCTCTCACCTCATTAGTTCATTCTCATCTCTTGAGTTCATCTTCTTCTTAAAAGCTCAAGAGCTCTCTAGGTTTTGTTCAAGTGAGAAAATATTATGAGAAAAATAAAACTAAAATGAGCTCACTTCCTACTTCATCATCCTCTACTAGATAAGCATTTTAGTATAGGGTGTTAGCTTCACTAATATTTCATTTAGTGAAGTAGTAGCTTGAGTCAGTGTCTCCTCGACGTAGATCATTTTCGGCCTCAAAGACCTCAAGCAAGTTCGTTCCTTTCACCTTGAGAAGCCATGCTAGAGTCCGCAAGTTCTATGATCGCAGCGAAGGGACTACTATAAGGAGTTATTGAAGTGAAGAACCAGTCTACAAAGATTGTATTTCCGTTATCACTTAGAAGTAAAGTAGTTTACTCTATCTTTTGTATGATTCTCTAGTTAACTATTCTAGTTTAGGCTTCTTTAAAACGGCAAAATTTATAAAATGGTATGGACGATAACTCCCGAAACCTTGTTGTCGTTCATAGGAACCCTACACTACCTGTATAGGTCCTTTCTTAATTATCATAATCGCATACCTGCAATCATAATAATTGCCTTGATGACACTATATCCAACATGCTATTTTGCTCTTCAAAATCATGAAATTTTTTAAAATATCAAATTTTCCGTGTTCTTCAAAATTTAAATATTTTATATGCTATAGAAAATGAAAATAGCATATTTTTAAAAAATATTAAAATTTTATATTTCCTTTAGTATTTCTATATTTTTTTGCAATACCAAACGAAAATCATGAATTTTCTAACTCTGAAATTTTTTCCCGATTTTTCAATATTTATATGCTATAGCAGGTATAAATCATTAATTTTTTTAATATTATGCCAATAAAACCTAATCACTGAAAGAAAAATAAAAAGATATTTTAACAAAGAAGGTTGATCATAATTTTCCCATCTATAAATCTTATTATATGGGATAAAAGGGTGATAAATACTGAAGAGAGAGCCCATAAAAAAATTTCCATGATCTAAATACAATAAAAGAATTAAATAGGCACTAAATGATACCTTTTCCACTGCAGTTCAAATTTGATAAGGGGATATTACAAAGATTATTCTTTCGTATACCTTTATATATATTATATAGACAGCCGGAACCGACCAATTTAATTAAACTCTGATACATTATTATCATGTAAGAATTTTCAGTAAAATAAAAAATAATCATAATAGTGAATAGGCATGCAATCTCTGATGAACTGTTTAAAGAATTGTAGTCCATTAAAATCTGAAGCTAATTAACAACTACTTAAAACTTAAAAGCCCTCTCAGATAAAAATTAAGGGAAGAAACAAACAGAAGATTAAATGATTAGCAAATCTATTTTGAGATACCGCATGATTGCTAGGTATATATGTTTGTTTTGCAGCCATAAGCATTAATTATGTTGCAACTGTAATCATTAATTGTGCATTAGGCAATGGAGTAAATTACATGTGTCCAGCGAATTAATGCAGTAATTATATATATATATATATATGCAGTATTTTTCCTGTGCCCTTGACTAAAAAATCATTCTCTCTTCTTAAATATCCCACTGTTCCTCTCTCTTCTTCTTCTCAAGTTTTTCCTGTTCCCGTCTTCGCCTCGCCAAACTCGCCCGCGCCCCTCGCTCGCCTCATCGCCGTTGCCGCCTCAACGCTCTCGTCGCCCCTCGCCTTCACCTCCTTCCCGACGAGGACCCCGAGCCCGACCACGAAACCCACAGCAGCCAACCCAACGTCTTCGCCCACATTTTGTATATGAAATGTTTGGATGCAATAAAGTTTGAATTTTTATGGGATTTTGTTGGTTTTCTTTGATGGGCCTGTTTAGTTTCTTCTAATAAGAGTTGGGTTCTTAGATTTTTATTTTTGGATGCAAAAGTTGACATATTCTTGGATTTTTATTTTTGGATGAAAAAAAGTTGACATATTTATGGATTTTTGTTAGGTTTCTTTGATGGGTCTGATTAATTCTTCATCATAAAAATTGGGTTTCTCGTAATAAGCTTTTTTTTAATATTAAAAAACCCAAGGGTTTTGTCTTCCTCACAGTTTTCCTAATGTGGGTTTGTATGCAAAAAGCAGGAATTATGTTTAATGTGGCATGATTGAGTTTCAATTTCAAATTTTCTTTTCCTGTCTTCTCTATGGTTCATTTTATTTTTATTTTTCTGGATTTTGTTTATTTTTTCTTCTTTTTTGAGTTAATGTTAATATTTTGTTGTAACAATTACTACTTGTGCACAATATGCTTCGTCATCACCGGCCTTTGGGAGCTCATCAGCTTTCAGTGCCTCATCGTCACCGGCCTTTGGTACTTCTTCTAATTCATTTGGCAGTAAGCACTCTGCGTGTTTTAAACTTTTGTTGTTTATCATTTTAAGCATTGAGCTTTATAAAACCTTTAAAAGTTATCTATAATTTAGCGAAACCTTTAAAAGTGTGCATGGGGATTTTGTGTAATTCACCCTAATCAGAGAACAAGGGCATTAGGTCTAGTGGTATGATTCTCGCTTAAAGTGCGAGAAGTCCCGAGTTCAATTCTCGGAATGCCCCAAACTTCAACTTTTAGGAGACATCCCTTAATGGAAGAAGCCAATTTATATAGTCGGTCCCAGAAGTTTGGGATAAAGACTTGTTGTTTTTGCGGCTGCTCGTATAGCTCAAGCGCTTCATAGCACGCTTCTAGCTATTAATTTCAAACTTCTTGGTAGTATTTTGCTTTTTGGTTCTATTCATACATTGAACGTGTAAAGGGTGCGTTTCAAATATCAAATCACGCAGGTGATTAATTGGCGGTGAAATGAAGATCTACTCAGGATCTTCATCATATTATTTTTTATATAATATAACTTGTAGTAACAAAAATATAGTGATCCAACTCATGGAAAGCTATATATGAAGGCAGGCCACTGAAAATAATAATGTTACAGAAGAAACCTACAGACATAATACTAGTTGTTCTAATTATAATTCATAGTTAATGTAAACAATTTCGACATAAAATGACAGCAGGGATATGTTTCATTTAATCTAAATAATTATGCCTTAAAACATTGCTGTGCTCTTTTTCAGTATCTACATAAATTGGACGAAACATAAACTTTGGGGGGTTTGGATCATCAACTCCAAGTCAAACAAGTTTGTTTGTTACCGGTGCTTTTGGCTCAGCCACAACCTTTGGTGCCTCGGCTCAACCAACATTTGGCTTTACACCTGCGCCCAGTGCCACAACCTTTTCGCCATTTAGAGCTTCAACTGCCTCGAACATTGGAAATACAACCGCCCCGACATTTGGATCTACAGCATCTGGGGTTTCAAGCAGCCCAGCTTTTGGGTCTACAGCATTTGGGGTTTCTAGCACCGCGGCATTTGGTTCAGCGTACAATGCATTTGGAGTTTCAAGCACCCCAGCATTTGGTTCGACACAAAATGCATTTGGGTCTTCAAGCTCTTCACCCTTCAGTGCCACTAGCACTAATTCGTTTGGATCTTCAACTTCTTTTGGTTCATCCTCCTCTACTCTTACCTTTAGCTTCGGATCCACAACACCTTTTGGAACTACCACCACATCCTCGTCTATTCCTTCCTTTAGCTTTGGATCCACACCACCTTTTGGTACTACCACCACGGCATCACCCTTTGGTACTCAAAGCCCCTCATCTGGTGAGTTTTTCCTTCTCAAAATAGCACGACTTCTAATACAGGACATAATACTAATCAGATCCGTAGATTCATAGTTTTCCTAAATTGATTTATTGGGATATGCTGAGATTTTATTATGAGCGTGTAGTATATGTGTGCAGGCAATGTGCGCATATATACATGATAACACAATAAATTATCATATTGGCTAACTAACAATACAATACAAGCAATATGTTAAGGTTGATGCATACATAGTTGATATCTTAGTCTTTCATACATGATAGATACGCCTGGAGCAAAATATAAGTTTTTTGGATAAGTATCCTTGATGAATCCGAAAGAATCCTATATGGGAATGAATTTAATTCACATCCAAAATGAATGCGTCTCCTCCAAAACTAATGTAGCAACATAGATTTTTTCTTATTTTAAGGTTGTCACTAATCATCAATAGATCTCACTTATTCAGGTACTCCAGGATTTGGACAGTCAACTTTAGGGGGAAGCAGAGTGGCGAAGCATACACCAACAAAATTTACTGAAGAAACAAATTGTAAATCGACTAGTTGCAAAATGCATTCAATAGCAGCAATGGATGTGTACAAAGATAAAAATCATGAGTAACTAAGATGGGAGGATTATCAACGTGGCGATAAAGGAGGTAAACCAAAACATCGATTGAGATTGCATAATCTATTGCTTACAACATTAGATCGTTTTCTTGCTGTGATTAAAAAGCATTTTCCCCTGGTGTCTTACATAACCTAAATGTTACGTACTAACTATGAATCGCGCATTCTTGGATGTCTTTTTTGAACTTAGCTGTATATTATGGCTAATTTATTATGTTTTATGGTTGTAATATCACACTCCAAGAGGACCATGTTTAGATGGACAATATGCAAGCTAGTCCTTTTGCTTGTATAGGCGCATTTCGACATTGTGCAAATACTTTTGTCATGTGCATCATCTTTGCGCCTAAAACTTCATCCTTGGGATCCAGTGCTTTGATTCCACCACTTCACTTAGCTGTTTTAACACAATTTCTTCTTCTCCTTTGCCTGGGATTTCTTGCGCCCCTGCTTTTAGCGTGAGTTCTGATTTAAGTTTGTTAACCTGTTTAATTTTGTTCATTATTTAACTCATTGATCGTGTTCTGTAATGCTTTTGATTTTCAAAATCTGTCGCAGGGTTTCAACAAACTATGTCAAGTTTTAGTTTGTCAAACTCGCAAGCAACTGGAACAGGGGGGATGTCGTTTACTAGCCCGACTCCGAGTTTTCTTCAGACAAACAATGCAAGTTACTCTTGAAAATCCTTAATCTCTTGATTACATTACAACTGCCTCAAAATTCCATAATTAATTGTCTTGTGATATAATTGAGTTGTTTGTTGCATTTTACAGGCTTTTCATTCATCTCCTTCTCAGCAGAAACCAAATGCCTTTTCTTTTGGAACTCAGACACAGCCAGGTAATGGAGTTTTGATATATTGTTCACTTCTTTTCATTTTCCGTAAAATATATGATTTTCTTCCTCATCTTATATTTTGTTGTTTCATTCTCTCTTGCCAGCTTCTCAACCTACTCAAACGTCAGGTGGATTTTCTTTCTTTAACAACACTCGGACACAACCAAGTGAATATCGGTTATCTAGCCTTTTTTTAAAGATTTATTAGTTATGGTTAAATTTCACCAAGCTATTCTTAAATATGAATTTTTTTAGCTAACTACCTTACATTTTTAAAAATAATTTCTGTAGTAAGCTTTTTAAAAGCATTACATGTAAGGAAAATTTAATGCGAATAAATTTCTTTGATATTTCATCAAAAAGAAACTCTAATAGGGAATTACACGACAATTCATTATAAACTTTAAGGTCGTGAAAAACAGCGATAGTTAAGTGTACTTTAGCTTAATATATATTTTTTGAATAAGTCTTAACATGGTCTTGTTGCCATCTTTCTCTGGCCTACTCCTCACCAGCTGCACCTTCTCAGACATCAAGTCCCTTTTCTTTTGGTAAATTTAATCATCGTTTACCTCTTTTCATTTGCAAATAAAACTTAAGAATTTATTTATCTTACATTTTTCTTGTTGCTTTATCCCTTGCCAGCTTCTCAACCAGCCAATCATGCTCAAACATCAAGTGCCTTTTCTTTCTAAAATTAATCAGAACCAACCAGGCGATGGGTATGGATCGCGGGTTGTGCAGGGGTGCACCGGGAAGGAGGAGAGAGTTGAGGATGAGGAGGGGAAGAGAAGGGAGAAGATGTCGACGAGGGTGTGGGATGGTCAACAACGACGACGAGGGCAAGCGAGGTCGTGGGCGAAAGCGTTGGGTTGGCTGCTGTGGGTTTCGTGGTCGGGCTCGGGATCCTCGTCGGGAAGGAGGTGAAGGGGAGAGGCGACAAGGGTGTTGAGGCGGCGACGGCGGCGAGGCGAGCGAGGGGCGCGGGCGAGTTTCGCGAGGCGAAGGAGGGAACAGGAAAAATTTGAGAAGACGAAGAGAGAGGAACAGTGGGGTATTGAAGAAGAGAGAATGATTTTTTAGCTAAGGGGCACAGGAAAAATACCTGAGGCTGAACTCATGACGCTTAAGCCCTATATATATATATATATATATATATATATATATATTACCAATGCATACTCAGCTTTCTCATTTTGGGGTTAGGGTTTTCTAAACGTAGATATCAATAATTCTGTAATGTGATTAGAGATATATAGGGGTCAACTAACTTCATTTAATTAATATTAGAAAAAAGTTGGATCTCTCACAGGTTTCCAACAAAATACAATCTATTAATTTATAACAAAAGTTAAAAGAAGGAAAAATAGAAACAGCTAGCTTGGCCAGAAGAATTGATGAGAGCCCGTAAATTTTAGGAGTAAAATGAGAAAATTAATCATATTTACAACAACAACAACTGAGCCTTTTATCCCAAGCATATTGGGTAGGCTATATGAACCAACATGAGAATCACGCCAGGTCCAGCACATGAATCCTCCTGTCACGACCCAAAGTTTGGATGTGACCGGCATTTAGATTGTATAATATCTAAAAATATTTACACAACCCGAGTAAGTCGAAAAACCAAGATCAAATCCTTTTTGCGGAAAATTTTTAGTTTTTAAGTAAAAATCACAGTTTTATATAATTAAGATCTTAACAGTAACTCACTAATGAATTCACAATAAAAACAATTATAAAGCGTTAAATTTGGTTGCATCCCTAGTTGAGATCAACAATAACAACAGCGGAATAAAAATTTACAACTTATATGAGACTAATAGAATCACAGATATGAATAAAAGAAATATTCTCTAACATAACAACGATCTCACCTGTCAAATAATATACATATAATCATCTCTCATTCTAAGTCATAGTACAAAATCTGATGGAGATTTTCTAGATTCAAAATACAATACCAAAAGAGAAGGTTACTACACATGTAACCCACCTATCAAAATATACGATAAAAGCTGGAAAAGTAGATCTGCACTGCTGCTAACCGTCCACTCTACCCGTGTAAGGAACTGTGGCACAACGGGAGTGAGTTCCCAACTCAGTGAATATAACTAATATACAACGGTTAATAATGTAAATATGACGATCATAACTAACTGAAATGAGAGCAAGTGTGATATATGATAGCATATGGAAAGTATGAATCTGTACTACAAATCACATAACCAAAACTGAAATCTCATCATTTATTCCCAATAAAATTCATCTTTCCGTGTCCACAACGACACAAAACTTTCATTTCTCTCAGGCATCATTTCTCGAATGATCCTGTAATCAATAACACCGGTCGGTATTCTCTAAATATCCGTCGTATTTTACAACTATCTCCGGTATCAAGTATTCTCGCTAGGCTCCTGTTCAGTTGATAAAACTGCACATTTGTTATTATATTTTTCCTACTATTTCTATATTAGAAAATGTGTTTATTATAATATATGATACATATGAGGGTTTATCTGTAAAAATACTATTTTTCATGTGTTGATATATTATAAGTAACATTCGGTTGGAAAATGTATACAAAAATACCATTGACCAAATCTTAATGATGAAATTAATATCTTAATAAAACAAAACTCCACTAATATTATTTGTTAAGATTGTGCAGAATTTTTCAGGGCTAAAAATCAAGGGAATCAAAGTTGTTAAGAGCAAACCTGCCTAATTAAGAAAGCAAGCTAAGAAATCAAATCTGGCAGAAACAAAGAAAGGATTTCCAGTTTACAAAGATTCCAATGATCACCACGTGTCATGAAGATGCAAGGCCAGAGACCAAATCAAACATCCCACTGTTTGGCCGCGGATCCGCGGCCAAACCCCCCTATTGGCCGCGGATCCGCCGCGTGCCAGATGGATTGGAAGCTGAGATTTCGTCTGTTGGATCTTAACTGATGGTTTCCAATTTAGGAAGCTAGATTTCTGGTTTTGGGACTATAAATAAAGACCGAGAGCCTCTTGCAAAAATTATCAAGACGACGAGATCACGAAGTCCAAGCCGGCTCAAGTATCCAGATTGATCATCAACTGTTCATCTACCTCCTTCAGAAGAGATCGAGAAGCAAACTAGGTTTTTGTAATCATTTTCTAAAAGAAACAAAGTGTATTTGATCAAGTTGATTAATAAAGGTAGTTGTCTTTATTCTTATTGCATTTTATTATTTACATCATGATCTCTATCCGTTCTTTTATTCATCATGCGCGAGTAATTCTCCACTTATTAGGGTTCGTAGGATTAGGGGAGATTAATGGATGATGAAAATCCTTAAACTATTTTTACGTCTTATAAAGTTTATAAACTTTACCAAAAGAATCACTAACATCCTAATCGGGCGTGCTACCAATTTATTGCTAGGCTCGACCGCGATTAGAGATTAGATTAACGATTATTTTGATAAAAGCTAGACATGAACGGCGATCCATGTCAAGATAAGGGTTAAGAGTGGGAACCCTTTTCCCTCCAAAAACGCTAATCTACATGCATCACTATCGATCTAGTTTTAAATCTATTAAAGGATAAAAAGAGTAATATTTAATTAATCATCCATGACTACTAAATCTTAATAAACCCTACAAGCCCCTTTTTATATAAAAGCTACATTCATAGTTAATCTAGATCTATATTTTGCATCCGTGTTTAACATAGATATAGAACCTACAACAATTCTTCACGATTCTTTATTCTCCCTCCTTTCCTAATCAACATGCCTAAAGTAAGATTAAATGATTCAACGTTTCCCTGAGAACGACCCGTACTCATCTCAGCCTAGCTACACGCGACACCGTTATTGATTGCGGTTAACTACATACACATAGATCATATCAATCAGCTCCCCCGCCTCAAATGTGGCTATCCTGCCCCTTGGTCTCGATCGGGTCCAACATATATCCAACTGTATATCTTCCCCACTCAGTCTGGATAACGTAAAATCCGCGACCGTATGCTCCCCCACTCGGTCCGGAATAAAACCAAATGATAAAATATTTCATGGTGGACATGTCACATCAATCATGAATTCACTGGATTTATTTAATAGTACAGGAAAACCCAAATCAAAATTTCTCAATAATACAAAAACTTCTTATATCAACTTAGAATACTCGGATGATAAACATAATGTCATTTATGCAACTTACCACTATTGTTAATAATTGAAGTGTGATAGGAATCATATTTAAAAAGATGAATATTTAGTATAAAAATGACATGTTAATATCGACAAGGTGTAGTGTAACATGTAAAGATGTGCATATGCGGCATAACTCGTCGATAATTGTGCAGTGTTCTACATCTATTACCATAGTGATGTATATGTATGTATACAAATGCGTATTATTATCTTAGGATACAAAAATAAAACTTTTATTTAAATAAAACTAGGGGCGTAACACGCCATCTTTACAAAATTCTCTGATAGATATTTAGTCTACTCACCGGAAATACGTCGTAATTACTCAGGAATCGCCAATCCTTTTCTTTTCCTTGCGGCCTCCGAAGTCCTCGCACTCAAATCTAACATTTAATTAACTTGTATAAGAAAACGGCTATATTCCGATAAGGTAAAATCAAGAAAACACAAGTTGTACGTGCTAATTACACTACGTACGACTATTGCAAACAATCTAACACTCAACCTCTCTGAAATTTAACCCAGCACTACATCGCGACAGAAACAGAACGCGTTACGTTTTACCCGTATCGTATTTTAGAATTTTGATCTCTTTTTCTAATATTAGTTCCCAGATTTTATATACAGTTAAACTAATTTAATTAAACAATACCAAAATAACTAAAAACCTATACAGAGACCTACCCAAAAAGCCAAATCACCAAACTTTCTCAAAAATCCGGCGACGCCGGAATTTGCCTATTGGTCGCCGGCCCAAAACCGAGCCCTCTGGTTCGTGCTCCTATAGTTTGCTCTAGGTTCAACATACATAATTTAGACCCTGTTTAGTTCAGTTAACTTTTCTCTAAACTAAAACAGATTCAAACAGACTCGATTTTACCTAAAGATACGATTTTCTAGACATTTTGATTTCAAAGTTTGAACTAGTTTCAGAATTAGATATCTACTGTGATTAAAGATTTTACCTACAAATAACTTGCTGAAACAACACCATCCAAGATGCACAAGCTCCTTGTCCAAGCTTGATGGTGAGGAAAATTCTAAACTTAGCTCTTTTCTTCTTCTTTCTCTTGTTCTTCTTTATTTTGCTTTGGTTTTCTTTTTCTTTCTTTAAATTTTCAGGTTTTAAAAAATGCTACATATCTGAACACAAGCTATATATATGAGAGAAGGGAAGGATAACGTGAAGGAGGAGGTGTCAAAGTCTAAAGGGTGCCATCCTCATGCAAGGAGGAGGTGGTGTGTGTGTGTGCGTGCATACTAAAATTTTAATTTAATTTGTTTTACATACATCTTATGAAATTGTCTAATTTGGTTTTAATAACTTTTTAATTTAATATTTTATTATTTAATTAATTAATTTTATTTATTTCCAAAATTTCAATATGTTACACCTCCGCCTCCACTCACTCCTATCGAACAATATACTTTCATTGAGTCCTTTGGCAACCAAATCGTTTCGTATCAGCTCCATCCATATTTTCTTCGGTCTCCCTTTTGCCCTTTTGCCATTGCCCATATCGAGAGTATCTATTCGTCGAACCGGTGCTTCCATAGGTTTACGTCGCACATGACCAAACCATCTTAGCCGGTTTTCCCTCATCTTCTCCTCCACGGGTGCTACACCAACTTTTGCACGAATATACTCATTTCGCACCTTATCTTTTCTAGCATTACCGTACATCCAATGAAACATGCGCATCTCCGCTACGTGCATCTTCTTTGTATGATGCTTCTTAGGAGCCCAGCATTCTGTACCATATAATAAGGCAGGCCGAATAGCGCTCCGATAAAACTTCCCTTTCAATTTTAACGGAAAGTTACGATCACACAAAATCCCTGTTGCACTCCTCCATTTCAACTAACCAGTTTGGATCCTTTGATTAACATCACTATCGATCTCCCCATTGTTTTGGATGATGGAACCTAGATATCTAAACTGGTCGCTCGGTGATATCTCTTGCTCTTCCAATGTTATACCAATATGGTTTTGACTTCTCTGGTTACTAAATTTGCAATGGATATTGTAGGGTGTTTTTCGTTACCCCATTGAGATGGGAATACACGCGCGCTTGTCAAGCGGATTACAGATTTCTCCTGCCTAGGGTAGACTGGGGTTTATTGATTGTGGGGATCCGAATCTCCGGCAGCCGCGAACTAAGCTACCGTTAATTACCCCTCGCCTTTGGAGCGAGGGAACCTTCGATTGACGGATTAAACTGGTCATGCGAACTCAACGTGCAGTGTTGTGTTTTGAAGGGGTTTTGGATATATCGGGGTCCCGCAGAGATTTTATGGGGGGCCTGCTATCCGGATAGCGGGCTGGAGGTCAAGAGGGCTAGCAGCTCCCTTGCGGGGTGCGGGGCAGCGCCCCGTTAGAAATTTTTTTCTAACAGCGACAGTGTCGTAGAGTATGTGTGTGTGTATATGTATATATACATATATATATATATATACATATATATATATATAAGGGAAAAGAGCATCCAAAAGATGCGTGGGAGAAAGCGTTCGGGCGTTAGCGCCTCACGTGCCAGGCACGTGGGCGCTAAGGTGCTAGTGCCTCACGTGCCAGGCACTAGGGCGCTAGCGCTTTAAGCGCTAGCGCCTCACGTGCCAGGCACGTGGACGTTCGGGCGCTAGCGCTCCACGTGCCAGGCATGTGGACGCTCGGACGCTAGCTCTTTGTGTGCAAGGGCGCTTGCGCTTTGGGAGGCATCCTTTCTGGGAGTACAACTCACATTGCAGGGACTTAGTCCCTGCAATGGGAGTTGAACTCCCAGAAAGGAACACTTATTATTTTTTTTTTGTGTGTATGAGTAATTAAACTCCTACGATATTTTGAGGCTGATGAAGGGGCTTCTCCCCTTGAGCACTGGATCTTCCCCAAAATAGGGTTTCTGGAGATGGGTCTCCTTCTTCTTCTTGTCGTTTGGCCGGATCTTAGAAAAAGGGGGCGAGACTTAAAAGAATGAAACTCTTGATTTAATTCAAAAGAATGAAAAAGGTTTTAGAACCTTGAGGAAGGAGAAAGAGGCACATGCCCTAATTTTTGGTGAATGAAAAGTCTATATTTTATTCATCATCATGTTGCCTTATATAGGCTTACATATTTACATATAGCCCCTTGGGCTTTATAAAATGGTATTTTGCCCATCCCATGTCTCATGTGCTATTTTTTTTTTGCACATAAGCCACGAGCTTACAAAAATTTGGTTTTATACCCATTTTGTTTACATTCATACATAAAAAATTACATAAAAATTATTTATTACATGATTTCATTTTGGCATGGGGGAGGGCCGGCCGCTTTATGTTCGGACTCAATTTGGGCATGGGCCCACTTGGCATGGGGTTGACTTTGACTTTGACGTGGTCAAACGCGGTACAATTTTCGACCCCAACAAATATATGCTGTCTCGGACCTGCTGAATCTGAATTCACGAGATTCCAATGTTTGCCTCCATAATTCCAATTTGGCATTGACCCCTGTTTTCGTCTCATTTACTAGAACAATATCATCAGCGAATAGCATACACCAAGGTAGCTCATCTTGGATAGTTCTAGTAAGCTCATCCATCACGATGGTAAACAGGAATGGATTTAATGCAGATCCTTAATGTAAACCAATTGTAATCGGAAAATCACTCGTTAAGCCGCCGCAAGTTCTGACATTTGCCACTACTCTATCGTACATATCCTTGATTATGTCAATATACTTGACGAGGACCCCCTTTTTCATCATTGTCCCCATAATACCTCTTTAGGTACCTTGTCGGATGCTTTTTCTAAATCAATAAATATCATATGCAAATCTCTTCTCCTCTCTCGAAGACGCTCGATAAGTTGACGAAGCAAATGAATAGCTTCTGTCGTCGATCGTCGAGGCATGAACCCAAACTGGTTCTCTGTTATCTTAATATCCTTCCTTAGCCTGTGTTCAATCACTCTCTCCCAAAGTTTCATGGTGTGACACATAAGTTTTATTCCACGGTAGTTTGAGCAACTTTAAATATCACCTTTGTTCTTGTAGATAGGTACAAGGATACTTTTCCTCCATTCATTTGGCATCTTTTTTGTCTGCCAAATCTTATTAAACAGATCTGTCAGCCATTTAACGCCTATTTCTCCTAAGCATCTCCAAAGCTCGATAGGAATCCCGTCAGGACAAACGCTTTTCTTAAACTCATTCTGTTCAAAACTTCTTTAACATCAGGTAGTCTTATTTTACGCATGAAATCACGTTTTATATCTTGAGATTGAATGACAAGTCCATCCAAATTCTTAGTAAAGCTCTCATTGAATAATTTGTCAAAATAATCTCTCTATCTTTCCTTGATATCCTCATCTCGAACTAAAACCTTCTGATTTTCATTTTTGACACACTTCACCGCATATAAGTTTCTAGTCTTCCTTTCCCGCATCCAAGTAATCCGGTATATATCATTTTCAGCCTCTTTAGTGTCTAATTTCTCGTACACCTCTTTGTAGATCTTAGATTTAGCTTTCCGAACAGCTTTCTTAACTTCCTTTTTTGCCATTTTATACTTCTCAAATCTCTCCACATCTCTACTTTTCTTCAAATCTTTATAAGAATCCCTTTTAATTTTAATAACAGCCTTTACCTCTTCATTCCACCATGATGTGTCCTTAGATAGTAGAGCACCATCTCTCGACTCACCAAGTAGATCTCTAACTACCTTCTTGATACAACTAGCCATTTTGTTCCATATTCTGTCTGAATCATTTTCCGACTGTCAATCCGCTTCTTGGACTATACGATATATAAAACCCTTTTGGTTATCTTCTTTCAATCGCCACCATTTAATTTTAGGATCTACCTTACGTCTAATCTTCCTAGGTTCTCTTCTAAATCGAAAATGTAGAACTAAAAGTCTATGTTGAGTGGTTACACTCTCACCTGGTACTATCTTACAGTCGATACAACAAGCTTTATCTATTCTTCTCGTCAGAAAAAAGTCTATTTGACTAGCACTTGATCTGCTCCTAAAAGTGATAAGGTGGGACTCTCTTTTTCTAAATCAGGTGTTTGCTAAGATCAACTCATAAGATAAGGCAAAATCTATAATCGAGTCACCTACTTCATTCATTTTTCCAAAAGCAAAACCTCCATCGATAGTATCAAACTCACTACGATCTGTACCTACATGTCCATTAAGATCACCACCAATAAATAAATTCTCCCCAGTAGGTATAGTTTGCACTATCTCGTCTAAATCCTCTTAGAATAGACGCTTACTAGCGTCATCAAGACCTATCTGTGGTGCATAAGCACTAATAACATTAAAAATCTCTCCATCTAGAATAAGCTTAACCAATAAAATTTTATCACCTTTTATCCTAATCTCAACTATATCCTCAAGCAACCGTCTATCTATGATTATACCTACTCTATTACGATTTTTATCTCTACCCGTATACTAAAGCTTATAACCTTAAGGCTCTATGACTCTACTCTTTTCACCTACCAACTTAATTTCTTACAAACATATAATACCAACTCTCCTCCTAATCATCACCTCCACTAATTCTATTAGTCTACCCGTAAGGGAACCTATGTTCCAGAAAACTAGACGGATCGTATGAAACCCTTGCTTATTTGTCACTACATCCGGGGTCCGATATAGCGCACCGTTTCTGGACGGCGACCCTTGCTGCTTATTTGTCACTACATCCGGGGTCCGATGTAGCGCGCCGTTTCTGGACGACGACTCTTGCTTATTTGTCACTACACCCGGGGTCCGATGTAGCGCGTCGTTTCTGGACGACGACCTAAAAGCCATTGCATACTTAATACTACACCCGGGATCAGATGTAGCGCATCGCTGAGTAGGGGACGCCCCAACGATATTCTTATTATGGTTCATGTCATAGAATGTGATAAAGTTTTACGTTGGCTGTCACAAGCCTATCACAACGCTCACCCTTTTTCATCCGGACTTGGGACCGGCAATGATGGTTTTAGAAAATTAATCATATTTAAAGTTATAAAATTGTATCAAAGCAAACCCATATCCATATTATAAATACGTCTAGTCTGCGTTCGATTTCGATTGAAACCTCGAAACGATGACTATTTTATCACAATTTTCATATTAAATCTACCAGCTCTCCATCTTTTATGGCAAATGGGGTGACTTTATTTTTTAGTTAGCTAATCTGAAAATAGCTCTTAATCGAGTTCTTTTTTCTTCTTCTTTTTCTTTTTTTGACTGTAATAATTGAGTTCTTTTTTAATAAACTTAAACTCGCAGTATTAAATTTGGATATGAATATATATATAAATCCCTTATACGAATATTATAACTACGGTGTAAATATCTAAGAAAGAAAATGAAACTCATGAGGTATTTGATGAGTAACTTGTAAGGACGACGTTAGACTTTGGTGACAAGAATATAATAAAAACTTAGAGTTCCAATGCTAGGCGTTTCATTTATTCGGTGAATATGTTGCAAATTCCAGCTAGCGTTGTATAGAAAATTAACATGTGCCCACCCATTTCGTAATGTTTTGTTACGGATTGCTGACGCAATCCATGCATGCATGTTGCGGACAATTAAGGCATTAATGTGACCCATGAGTAAGAGCATGCAATATGTACCTTGCATTATCTTCGTTAGTTTCTTATTTTGTTCTTTAATTTATTTAGTTACTAATTTTTCATGTTTTATTTTCTTGAATTCACTACTACAATAATAAGGGGTTGCCCCTATAGAGATATAAATCTGTAGAAGCAACTTTTTATTGCTTTTACGGATTAATCCATAGGGTCATCAGTTTGCCTTGCAATACCTTACGGATTAATTAAAAAATATTAAAATGTAATCTTTTTTTTGGCTTTACGGAGCCGCAAAAGAAAGCCCCACGGATTAATCCGTAGAGACAACAAAGGGTTATTTATAAAAAAATAAAACTCAGTAATTTATCCACCGTCCCTAAAATATTCCCAACTCCTGCACGCGATCGACTTCCTCGTCGATAGTAGAATTCTCGTCACCACCGATTGAGTGTAGAATCCTTCCTCGTCGACAGTAGAATCCTCGTTGACTGTCTCCCAACCTTCGTGGACCACAGTGTCGCTACGAGTCGAGCTCTTTTCCGCCACCCGTGTCTCGTCGACAGTAGAATTCTCGTCGAGCTCTTTGTTGTCGGCAAAACTACTACTGAGATGAGTTAATTTCAATTTTGAACTTATAATTATAATTTTTGTGTTATTGTTGATTTAAGGGTTAGGGTTAGAGTTATAATTAGGGACGGGTTAATTCGGAGTTAATTAGGACTAGGGTTAATTAGGTAGGGTTAGGGCTAATTATAGGGTTAGGATTAGGTTTAGAGTGCGGGTTAGGGTTAGGGTTAATTAGATAGGGTTAGGGTTAGGCTTAGTTTGGGTTAATTAGGTAAAATAAGTTGGTGATGATTAGGGTTAGGGTTAATTAGATTAATTAGGCTTAATTTTGGTTTGGGCTAGAGTTAATTTGGGTTGGGGTTTGGGTTGCACTACTATAATATGGGGTTGCCCCTACGGACTCAGGAATCCGCAGGGGCAACTATTTCTTGCCCCAACAGATATATCCGTAGGTCCAAATCGTTGTCCCTACGGTGCCTTACGTTCTAATTTAAAAATATTAAATCGTAATTTGTTGTTTGGCCCTACGGAGCCGCAAACGGTGGACCTACGGTTATGTCCGTAGGGGCATATAAATAGGTTATTAATAAAAAAAAAGTACAGAAAAGTCATCGATCGTTCCCAAAAAATCTCTCTCTCACTCTCTCGCGCCTCGATCGCTCGTTTCCGCGCCTCGTCGCCACCGCCCTTCGCGCCTCGTCTCCACCTTCCTCGGTTGTTCCCAAAACTTCCTCGTCGCCACCGTCCGCGACTCGTCGCCGATCGTCATCAACCACCGGTCTTCTCTGTCGCCTCCTCCACCGCCCGCTACAGGTTAGTAAATCTCAAATTATTTATAATTTTGATTATGTTAAGTCTAGGGTTCAGGGTTCGGGTAGGGGTGAGGGTTAGGGTTAGGCATCGGGTTCGGTTTAGGTTAGGGTTAGGGTTAAGGTTCGGTTGGGGTTGGAGTTCGGTTGAGGCTGGGGCTGGGGTTAGGGTTCGGTTGGGGTTAGGGTTGGGGTTGGGGTTGGGGTGGGGCTGGGGTTGGGTTCGGTTGGGGTTGGGGTGGGGCTGGGGCTAAGGCTTGGGCTTCATCACCTGATATTGCGAAATACAAAGTGTACTTCAGTACACCCGACCTTATTGAGTTTTCTATTGAAGTTCCCGGTCAAACGGCATATGCATATTTTTATTCGCCATCAAATCCCAATTATCAAGCTACCGAGGACGAAAAGCCACCTTTGTTAGTCGAGAGTTATGGTAATAGACTTGTCATTATAGATCAAAGTCAATTATTTTTCCTATCATTTTCTTGATCCAGATGCTAATCAACTTGTTAGTTATTGTTTTTATGACGTATTTGTCTATATTTGTTGACAGTGGCCTTTCTTTTGGATGAACATGTTTTTTTGATGTATATTTTCAGTCATGTGAATTCATATGTTGCGTATAACGCTTTATGATATTAGTATCCTACATTGTAGTTTTAATTGTTGATTGTTATAGATGAATACCATTGCAATAATAGTTTTTGGTTGATATATTAATTTTTCAAATATTTGCATGTATGTATCCATGCATGCCTGCATATATGTATATATGAGGATAATAGGTATATTATTAGTTTGCCGTAGGAGAAAATTTTCCTTCATATGGCTGTCAAAAGTCAATCCTTAATCTCTTTGTGGATGATCAGTTTTATCAATCTTGATCTCAATGGTCTAATATATAGATACACAAGAACATGTTGTTTTCATACTCTTTTGTTTTCACACGATAAATATGGATGACTCAAAATATGGATATATGAAATGCATCCCTTTTATGCATATGGATACAGATGTGTGGTAGATTGAAATATCCAAATTGATGACTAATACATTTCTGGAGATACTAGTTCTTGGTACATACGAAGCCGAAGTTTAACTTGCAATGTCAATCAATTTGCAAGTAACTAAGCAAGTATTATTTCATAAGTTTAAAATCATGTTACACATATAACAAGAATACACAACAAACGCATCAATAGAGAGTGATTCAAGATGTTCAAGTTAAAACCAATATATGATACTCGATGATAATATGAAACTTTCATATTCTCATCGATACTCATATATGAAACTAAAAGTGCCACTTAGTCCCCGTCTATCGGTTAAGATACGTTCGATATTCGTCGTGACATAGAACTATACGAAGGTTGTTAAATATCGGACGGTATAGCTCGATACTAACAACCGTCGTATAGTCTATGTGACGAAAAGATTCAATCGTATGATAACCGATAGATTTGTCCCGTGTGAACAAGTTAGGAATGTATAAAGCAAACACCTTCATTCACTTGTGTTTTCATCCGTTTCGAGATATTTCGTCGGTACCTTTCCGCTGGTTCTCCGTGTACAAAGATAGATTAGATGTTCATTTCAACGTTGTTTCACAGCTTTGAAATGATTATCTATTCTATTACAGTGTACTTGGAGAATAGCGGGGAGGTGCTGCCGAAATTTACTCGAAACGGTTGAAAGCACAAGCGAATGGGTGTTCGCTCTAAACATTCTTAATGGGATAGAAACCTTACTCCCGACAGCCGAAACACACACATACAACAAGAATACACAACAAACGCATCATTAGAGAGTGATTCAAGATGTTAATACTCGATGATAATATGAAACTTTCATATTCTCATCGATACTCATATATGAAACTAAAAGCGCCACTTAGTCTCCGTCTATCGGTTAACATACGTTCGATATTCGTCGTGATATAGAACTATACGAAAGTTGTTAAATATCGGACGGTATAGCTCGATACTAACAACCGTCGTATAGTCTATGTGACGAGAAGATTCAATCGTATGATAACTGATAGATTTGTCCCGTGTGGACAAGTTAGGAATATATAAAGCAAACACCTTCATTCACTTGTGTTTTCATCCGTTTCGAGATATTTCGTCGGTACCTTTCCGCTGGTTCTCCGTGTACAAAGATAGATTAGATATTCATTTCAACGTTGTTTCACAGCTTTGAAATGATTATCTATTCTATTACAGTGTACTCGGAGAACAGCGGGGAGGTGCTGCCGAAATTTACTCGAAACGGTTGAAAGCACAAGCGAATGGGTGTTCGCTCTAAACATTCTTAATGGGATAGAAACCTTACCCCCGACAGCCGGAACACACACATACAACAAGAATACACAACAAACGCATCATTAGAGAGTGATTCAAGATGTTCAAATTAAAACCAATATATGATACTCGATGATAATATGGAACCTTCATATTCTCATCGATACTCATATATGAAACTAAAAGCGCCACTTAGTCCCCGTCTATCGGTTAACATACGTCGATATTCGTCGTGACATAGAACTATACAAAGTTGATCTTAGTCTAAAATTAGACTAACGTATTCTTAACAAACGTTTAAGTTGATCTTAGTCTCAAATGAGATTAACGATCCTTAAACCCAACCCAAACCCAAATCTAAGATAATACGGATTTGGACTAATCTACGCCCTACGGGCGACAACATAAATTAGTCTCCGTATACAATCCACGGGCAACCAAAAACAAAACAAACACCCACGACACGAAGTGACCATCTGGAAAAGGAGAAAGTTGTTACCGCTATGCGGTAGCGTAATTAACTGCAGGGGCTTGCGCCTGCAGGGAAGAGCGTCCCCACAATCAAAAACCTCTCAACGAGTGGGAATCTGACGAAGTCTGCTACATCGGCCGCATCCGTTTAAACATTCGATATACGGTGCCATAAATCAACTTGGCATATTCGGAGAGGTGGACAGATAGAACCAAATAGCATCTGCCCTCGAAGTTCAGGCCCGGACGTCCAAACGTCCCGGTCGCGTCTTTCGACGGAGAACATATGTGACATGTGATATGTATGCATGTGTTTATGTGATATGTGCGTATGTATGCATTTAAGTAAAAACAACCCTACACTTAAGCGAAATCATAAATTGAAACACACATATATAGAATACAACTCATACATGGGTATCCTCAAATCTAACTTTGATTATCGATAATTTATTGTTTTCAACGACAAAGGCACACACAAAGCATATACACGGATTTTCTCCTTTGTCAGTAACCATCCCGTTCTTAGATTTCTCAATATAGTCATCATAACCAACAATTTATATGTTATACAGTCTAACATGACACATGAGTACGTCAGAGTTAAGGACTGGATGTATGTGAATTGACAACAACGTATGCAACCTAAGTTTGTCACTGGAGTTTCTGCTTTCATTGAATTTGCACGCGCACATAATAAGAAGGAGAAGACAGTAATGTGGCAGAAGAAGAAGGAGAAAACAGTAATGTGGCAGAAGAAGAAGACGGTAATTTCTTTCCGGGAGAAGAAATTGAGGATATGGTAGAGGCTGCCTTAGGTGAATCTATTCGTACCGAAAATGACATTCCTTATTCTCTGTTTCAGTATCAATCTTCTGATATGAACTAATGATGGCTTTCACATTGGCTTTTCCTTTTAGAGACTTCTTAGTGTCTAATGGAAAGTATACATCAGATTTATGTAGGTCAGGTTCTTCTTTGACTTTCAAGAGTTTCAACTGATTCTGTAAATTACACCCTTATTAGGTGATATTTTTACCACTTCTCACTGCAGGTGCGCTCTCTAATTGACTAAAAGGGTTTTCTGTTGCCTTCTTTGGCTTTATAGAAGTCTTTTGATGGGGGTCATCTGAAATCTGAGTATGATGCTTGATCAGAATTTTCACTTTCTTTTTTTGTATATTCAAAGTCCTATTCCTTTCAAGAATTTATGAGAATATTAGGTGATTTCTTATAGGAGTTCTAAGGTTTTCTCGACACCGCTATCTGGGAGTATTGCGTAAGTGTTAATATTTATTCTAACAGGTTTGAAATTTTTGTTTTGAAAAGTTCAAATTTAAATGATGTACTTATATTTTACTGGTTAATGTGGGTATAGGAGCGGGTGGTGGAGCAGGCGGAGGCATCGAGAATCGATTCGCCCTCTTTTGGGATCAGGCTCGGGTATTAATATATATTTTCATTTGATTTATCCAATATATTTATTATTAACACTTGCAATTTAATAACATTGTTTTTTTTTGTATTTGCAGTTGGATTACGATTTTCAGTATGTAGGCATCGGTAAATTACAATAGATTTACTGTGATATGATATAATATAATATTAAGAGTTATTTTATAATATATGTAAATTTTTTGCGAATTGCAGAGAGCTCAGACCCTGGCGCTGGGTGGTACACCGAGCGTACTGTCCGCGTATCTTGCTGTCCACGGCACCTAAACAGATCCCGCCACGGGCGAGCTTCGATACCCCGGAGTATTGCGTAAGTGTTAATATTTATTCAACCTCTATTTGAAATTTTTGTTTTGAAAAGTTTAAATTTAAATGATCCGATTTTACTGGACAAAACGATCCGATGCTGCTGACTCCAATCCTAGCAGGGCCCATACGAGGTTGGACTCCATCCCGGCGGTTACTTCTTCCGTCTCCAGTGAGCGACGTTTCCAGCAGGAACTGGAGAGTTTGAAGGCCGCCGTTCAGGAGTTGAAGGAGATGCTGACATGTATGCTACTTAATAGTAAAATATTATGTCATATTATAGATAGCAACATATCCAATATTAGTACGTAGCCTGAGCTTATTTGGTTGTAGACTTAGATTTAATTAATCATACATACATATCTAATTAAAATAAACTACAGTTTTCCAAACGAGATATCCAAACGAGGCCTAAGTCCCTAAGTATACAGAGATTGGGGTTTCAAAATAACTTGATAATGATACGAATTCGAATAATACACAGCTCTTACTCGCTTATTACACACGTAGGTCCAGACACGACAGGGTACATCGGCCGAGCCTCTACATGCATCTCCTTCGGCTAGGGTAGCTTTTTGATTCTTATATTTTAAACATGTATTTATTTATATGATACATATTGTACTACATTTTGGACGATATTGATATTGTGGTGTTTGCGTGTTTATATTGATATCATATTTTGCTTGTTGGTTCCTTTTGTATATTATGCGTGAGATGTGATTATGAATACTGCGATATATGTTCTGCGTGATGATTAATTTTATATATGATCGATGTATATATTATTGTGCACAGGGCGAGAAAAAAATAGGCAGCTCTTTTTTAAAAAAAACTGATAATATGTACATACGGATTAATCCGTAGGGCCCAACGTTGCCCCTACGGATTAATCCGTAGGGCCCAACAGTGTACCTACAGATTTATCCGTAGGGGCAAAATATCAGGATACCTGATATTTTGCCCTTATGATCTCAGTATTAGGGGTTACGAATGCCTCTATGGATAGATCCGTAGGGGCAAACATATGCCCTTACACAGGTATCCCCAGGGACAACTACTTGGCCCTACAGATAAGTCTGTAGGTACACCTAATCTATTTTATAAAACCGTAAATAAAATAAATTTTTTGTCCCTACGGCCTAAGCCGTAGGGGAAACGGTACCTACACATAACTCCGCAGGAGAAATTTTTAGTCCGTAGGGGCATGTTCAAGGCTTCGACTTGCACCTACGGCGTTTGTACCTACAGGGTATTTTTTTGCCCCTACAGATATATCCGTAGGGGCAACCCTTATTTGCAGTAGTGTGATAATTAGGGTTAGGTTGATTTGGGTTAGGGTTTGGGCTAGGGTTAATTTCGGTTGATTAGGTAAAATAGAGTGTAATTGTGTTAGAGTGTTGATTAGGGTTTATTTGGGTTAATTGGGTTGATTAGGGATAATTTGTGTTAGGGTGATGATTAGGGTTAATTTGGGTTAATTTTGGGTTGATTAGGGATAATTTGAGTTAGTGTGATAATTAGGGTTAATTTGGATTAATTATGTTAATTTGGGTTAATTAGGGTTAGGGTTTAGGGTACACTAGTTCTTTTAGTAGGATACTCAATGATAACGTAAACATACAATTTTACCGTGAACGCAAGAAAAATTTACCCTAAACTAAAAACTTCGAACCCATAATAACAAAACGTAAACGTAAAATCTATTCAAGTTAAATGTTCAAGTTAAAACCAATATATAATACTCGATGATAATATGAAACTTTTATATTCTCATCGATACTCATATATGAAAATCAAAGCGCGACTTAGTTCCCGTCCATCGGTTAACATGCGTTCAATATTCGTCGTGATATAGAACTATACGAAAGTTGTTAAATATCGGACGGTATAATTCGGTACTAACAACCGTCGTGTAGTCTATGTGATGAGAAGATTGAATCGTATGATAACCGATAGATTTGTCCAGTGTGGACAAGTTAGGAATGCATAAAGCAAACACCTGCATTCACTTGTATTTTCATTCGTTTCGAGTTATTTTGTCTGTACTTTTCCGCTGGTTCTCCATGTACAAAAATAGATTAGATGTTCATTTCAACGTTGTTTCACAGTATTGAAATGATTATCTATTCTATTACAGTGTACTCGGAGAACAGTGGGGAGGTGCTGCCGAAATTTACTCGAAACGGATGAAAACACAAGCGAATGGGTGTCTGCTCTATACATTCTTAATGGAATAGAAACCTTACCCCCGACAGCCGAAACACACACATACAACACGAATACACAACAAACGTACACACAAAGCACATACACACTAACAACCCTACACTTAAGCGACATCATAAATTGAAACACACATACACAGAATACAACTCATATTTGGGTATCTTCAAATCTAATTTTGTTTATCGATAATTTATTCTTTTCAACGACAAACCTGCCTCATGTTGAGTGGGGCGATCAGCACCGGCGCTCATTTGCCTCTTTTGGGATCAGGCTCAGGTATTAATATATATTTTCATTTGACTTATCCAATATATTTATTATTATTTAACACTTGCAATTTAAAAGTATTGTTTTTTCGTATTTGCAGTTGGATAACGACTTTCAGCCTATACCCGACCTTGATCACCCTGAGAGAGTTCTTGATCTTCACACTTTGTATCAAGGCCTGATGAAGAACATGCAATCAAAGGTCCGATACAATAGGAACGAGCTGAAGATCGACTGTTATTTCTTATGGATGGCGACCCTCGAGACAGAGAGAGTGGATCTCCTATATACTCCGGTCTTTGCGAGAGTCGACGTAGATACATGGGCTCTCTTGTGCCAATATTTCAACTCTCAGCGCAAACATATTTGTAATTTAAATGTAATTCATTATTTGGTATATAATTTATTTTTTTGTGTTTCTTAATTAAAAAACTAAATCTGAATGTGTTGTGTAGAAACAGACTGATCAAAATAAGGAGAATAGAAAGTCGGCGAAGAGGGGCCGCCCCACTTATATAGGTGGCTTGAGAAACATTACTCGTGCCATAGAGGTATCGGTAAATTACAATAGATCTATTTTGATAAAATATAATATTTGTAACACCCTAGTTCATTTATACCGGTTCTGTTTTGGGTATTTCTTTATCTATGGATATTTCTTGATTTATTACTGTTATGGGTGCGAATAGTGTAATTGGTATCTGTGTTTGCATCCGTCCCGATCTGCTTGCTGGAAACCCGTCTTGATTTCTGTTTGTGATTTATCCCGGCTAGTTATGAGGATTAGTGCACTGTCATGTTTTATATCTTGTATATCTGCATCATATATCTGGCATTTGCATTTTTTTAATAATACAATTATAATCAAATAATATATTTTAAAAATATCTTGCATGGCCTGTACCATACCCTTAACCCTGTAGTAGCATCCGTACATCATGTTCTCGTCCCGTTCAGTGAAACATACTCATTTGGATAGCTACGTACACGCTACGTGTATCCGTTCTTGGAGGTATGCATTTTCGTTATCCGGATATCGCATTTTGGTTTTGGTTGATACGTATATTATCCGTATTTTCAAACCATAATTTTAGACCCAATCCGGACGTATTCTGGAGTATTTTTGCATTAGCCAGAAAACTCAAATTTACTTAATATTATATTCTTATAATATACACTGATTATATATAGGATTTAACAAACATATATTTTCTTAAATATTTTTTATATATTCAATCCTAACATCCCAGCTCACTTTCCTCTCTCTCTCTCTCTCTCTATATCAGTGCATTATATATACATATATATATATATATATATATATATATATATATATATAATATTTTACTTTTTTTAAAACCAAAACCTACTGTTCCTCTCTCTTTTCTTCTTCTCAATTTTTTTCCTGTTCCCGCCTTCGCCTCGCGAAACTCGCCCGCGCCCCTCGCTCGTCTCGTCGCCGTCGCCGCATCAACGCCCTCGTCACTACGACCTCCTTGACCTCCTCTCCCCTTCACCTCCTTCCCGACGAGGACCCCGAGCCCGACCACGAAACCCACAGCAGCAAACCCAACGCCTTCACCCATGACCTCACCTTCCCTCGTCGTCATCGTCGACCATCCCCACATCCTCGTCTCCACCTCCTCATCTTCCTTCTCTTCTCCTCCTATCTTTCCCCGCTACAGACCCATAACCCACGCGAACCCATCGCTGTCTTCATCATCGCCCCGCCTCACCTTGCCGTCGCCCCACGTTGCCGATCCCCGACCACGTCACCATAACCTCCTCTTTCTCCTCTCCTCTACTCCCCTTCACCCCGACGAGAAGATCCCCGACGAACCCGCAACCCACAGCCTTCACACTGAAACCCTCGTTGCACCCTCACGTCGCCGGAGCTCCGACCCCATCGTCGTCTCCACGCCCTCGTCACCACATCCTCTCCCTTGTCACCTCTCCTCTGAAACCACCACCTCCTTTCCCGAGCCTCATTTCCCTAAAGAACCCAATACCCGACTTCAAGAAACCCACTGCCCTCACCGTGAAATCTCGCCGGAAAACCCACGCCTCTAGTCGTCACCCCCTTGCCTCTATCCCAGAACCCCAAGACAACTCCAGTACACCCTGCAACCACCATGGCCCTCTTCTTTTCTTCTTCTTCTACTTCTTATTCTCTCTCTTTTCTTGTTTCTTGGTTTTCCGGTCATCGCCGAAACCGTTCCGTCGCCGACGATCCGGACGACCCTGTGGACGTTCCCAGCCAGCGTGGTCACTTTTTTGCACCGCCTAGTTCAGTTCTGTACGCGCGTGTGTGCATTGTGATGTTTACCCGACATCATACGCGGCCTACGCACACCGTCGTGAGATCCGATCAGGCAAGTTTACCTTGCTACATGCTATGATACTTATTTTGCATCCATATGAATAAAAATATCACATGTTTACTGCATTGTATATCCATTTTATTGTTTTACTGTTTTCGGATAGCAGTACGCATCCATGTCATTAATTACATATCTGGTTGCATGCAAGTTAGCTTGATTCAAGCTATAGTATTATACTTGCATTTATATTAATAAAAATATTGCATATTTATTGTATTGTGCATCCATATTACAGTTTTACCATTTTCCCGATATCCGTTCGCATCCGTACAATTTATATATCTAGTTGCATTCCATGTCATATTATATCATGTTATCGTTATGTTAGCACCCCATGCTTGATAATGTGCATCATACTTAGTCATGGAGTTGTAGATGTGATCCCTGATAAACACTTATGTATCCGTGTTTTACTGTGCATCCATACTTGATACTTGTTACTTTTGGGCATCCGTTTGATACATTGTGCACTTCCTGCCATGACCTGATACACCACTGCTTGACTAGATACCTGATCTTGTTACTAATGCCGACAATCTTGACCTGTTGTCCCTACGGACATATCATGTTGTCTATTCAGACAAAACCTGTACCTGCTTGATCCTGTGTTGGCACTAGCTCCAGATTTATCAATACCTAACTTGAACACATAACTTGGGGGTAAGGGGAAATCAATGATGAAACCTGACTTGTAACTCAACAGTTTGACATTTATACCGATCAGTTATACGGGCTAGGCCAGCCCCAGGATGCTGCTGCTGACATCATTCGTCTGTACATGTTACCTGTTTACTGCCTAGCGGCACGTCTCGAATTCAGCTCGAGAGTCTTGACCGTGGTCCCGGGCATGCACGGGATACTATTGAGTTACATCAACAATTCATTAAATTGATTTCAAAGACTTCAGAGTAATTAACCCAGTAGAATAGATTACTCACCGGATGCTTATACACTTCATTGTTCCATATTCGTGTTACTGTTATACACTCATTACTGTTCATACTCATGCATGCATATCTTGTTACCTCCTGATTATATTTTATTGTTTGATATTATGACGCACTGACATCTGGGTTTTTCATGACCCAGATCCTTTGTCTCTTTCACAGGCTGATCAGGAGTATTTTCGCCGTCAGGTCGAGCAGTGAGGATCCTGTTATTATCTAGTTTAGTTTAGTTTTATTTCCGTACTTTCACTTCCTGATTTGAGCCCGTATTTGGGATGTACTTTCCAGATGTTATTGTTTATTGGATTTACTGCTTCCGCATTTATATTTCTTGACTCGTTTATTCTGGTAGATGGACATGTATTAGATAGTTTTATATTTTTTTCCTATTCTTGATATCTTATATACAGCCGTAATGTGACTATGGAGAGATGTTTCCCAGCCACAGGTAGCATGATTGGCTCTGTCACGTGCCGATCTTAGCGCACTCTGGGAAGCGGGGCGTGACAGGGTTTGTTTGGTATCAGAACCATAGGTTTTAGGTCAATTGGGTTTGATTCTTTTGTAGTTGGGTATTGGACCCAATACACAAATCAGAAAACCCATAATTAGGAACATGTCCTGCCACATTGTTATCGTGATTCTTGAATCATATCTTTCTTTTGACCCTTTACCTTGACGAGATGGAATGAATTTGTATCTCTATTTGAAATCATTTTGGTTCCTTATTGTTTCTCCCTACCTATTCCTTCGATTCTGATACTAGGATTTGGGCGACTTGAACGGAGTTATGTGATTGTACCTATGAACCGCAGTATGATTACAATGCGGTACTCTATTTAAAAAACTTGGAGTCCTAGTCTTGATTCTTTTCCTCGATTTATGGTCGTTATATTACCTTGCTTCTCTCGGTTTCACTGCTTACCGTTTATGTTTTATCGCAAGCTTGAATCCTGTTTACCATGCTAATCTTCTTCAGTGTCTTGGTTTCAGATGAAGTCATTTCGGGTATCCTACTCGTTTATGATTTTCCCGCATTAGCATTATTCGTTTCAGGTGCATCTCATTGTTGTATGTCGTCCAAGTTTATTACTGCACACTTGATCTCAAGCACGGCCCGGTATTGTTGTTGGGACATACACACTGGGAATGGGAAGATCATACCTAGTAGCGAGTGCAAGGATTGTTCGATTGTTATCTTCGGACGAGAGTTATTTGCAGATTTCTTGGTGATCGATACCGGCAGTTATGGTGTTGTCTTAGGAATGCATTTTCTCGGAACTTTCCAAGCTCACATCGATTGTAGGGCAAATAAGGTGATTTTCCAGATTTCCGGACATCCTGAGTTTGTTTTTGCTGGAGGTAGTAGTTCTGTCGGGCCAGTCGAGCTTAGGACTAGGCCGACAAATACCGTTCTTACGTCGATAGAAGTTGATAAGGAGGAAGCGCCCGCTGTAGTTCGAGAGTTCATGGACGTGTTCAAGGACATCTCGAGTTTACCGCCAAAACGAGATGTGGAGTTCGCGATCGATCTTGTTCCTGGTGCAGCGCCAATCTCAAAGGCGTACTATCCGATGGCACCAGTAGAGTTGGAAGAAGTAAATAAGCAGGTTACCGAATTGCTAGAGAAGGGTTGGATTCGCAGCAAAATTTTACCGTGGAGAGCTCCAGTTCTTCTAGTCAAGAAGAAAGATGGCACAAGGAGGATGTGCATCGATTATCGATAACTAAACCGGGTGACTATTAAGAACAAGTACCCAATCCCTTACATTGGCGAATTATTCGAGTAACTCAGTGGCGCGAGGGTATTCTCGAAGCTGGATTTACGATCCGGATATCATCAAGTCCGAGTTAAATCAGAGGATATTTGCAAGACCGCGTTCCGAACCCGATATGGACATTACGAGTATTTAGTGATGCCATTCGGGGTCACGAACCCACCGGCGATATTTACGGACTTGATGAACCAAATCTTTTCACCGTTCTTGGACCAGTTTATTGTGGTGTTTATCGATGACATTCTGGTCTACTCGAGGAGCCTAGAAGAGCATGCAGAACACTTAAGGATCACACTGCAGATATTGAGATATGAAAGATTGTATGCAAAGATAAGCAAGTGCAAGTTTTGGCTTGAAGAAGTGAAGTTTTTTGGGAATGTCGTATCTGGAGATGGAATTGCCATTGACCCTGAGAAGATTGCAGCGGTTCAAAATTGGCCGATTCCGAGGAATGTAGCGGAGATCAGAAGTTTTCTGGGACTTGCAGAATACTACAGAAGATTCCTGGAGAATTTTGATCAATTAGCTGAGCCTTTGACCGAGCTTACGCGGAAAGAAGTACCGTTCGTCTGGCCGGATAGTTGTACTTCAGCTTTTGAGGCGTCGAAGCAAAGGTTGATAACCGCTCCTATTTTGACCGTGCCAGACGGTTCCGGAGGATTAGTTATTCACAGCGATGCATCTGGGAAAGGTTTGGGATGTGCTTTTATGCAGCATGGGAAGGTTATAGCTTACGCATCAAGACAATTGAAGACCCATGAGAAGAATTACCCAACTCATAATTTGGAGCTGGCAGCAGTGATTTTTGCCTTGAAGATTTGGAGACACTACTTATTGGGCGAAAGGGTCGAAGTATTCACCGATCACAAAAGCCTAAAGTATGTGTTCACGCAGAAAGAGCTTAACATAAGACAGCGTAGATGGTTGGAGTTGATGGCTGACTATGATCTTGATCTCATGTACCATCCGAGAAAAGTTAATGTAGTACCGGATGCGTTTATTCGGTTGCCAGCAATTCGGATGTTGACTACAAAGAAGGAACTTATCGAAGATTTTCGCAAATTCGAGTTGGAGATCGTGCTACCATATTCTTCAGGACAGTTGATGCAGATGCAAGTACAGTCGTCGTTAATCGATACTATTAAAGCAGCGCAGTCATAGGATCCACGATTGCAGAAGTTTCGAGAACAGGTTGAACCGGGACTTCGAACGGACTTGCTAATTCACGAAGATGGTTCGTTGCGTTTTGGTAGCCGTTTGTGTGTGCCAAAAGGAGACATTCGCGAAGAAGTGATGAGGGAGGCGCACAATTCCACATATTCTGTACATCTAGGACGCACGAAGATGTACCGTGATCTACGACAGCATTTCTGGTGGGAAGGCATGAAAAGGGAGATCGCTCGTTTTGTAGCGAAATGCTTAGTGTGTCAGCAAGTTAAGGCTGAATATCAAAGGGTAGCTGGTTTATTGCAACCACTTCCGATTCCTCAATGGAAGCGGGAACATATAACCATGGATTTCATGACAGGTTTACCGCGGAGTCCAAAGGGCAACAATGCTGTTTGGGTGATTGTTGATCGATTGACCAAGGCAGCTTATTTCATACCGTTTCGAGTTGGTCAGTCAACGGAAGCGTTAGCAGAGCGGTACATGCAGGAGATTGTGAGATTGCATGGAGTACCTGTGAGTATCGTCTCCGACCGTGATACCCGATTCTTATCGCACTTCTGGAAGAGTTTACAGGAAAGTTTGGGAACGCGATTGAAGTTTAGCACTGCTTATTATTCCAAGACAGATGGCCAGTCGGAGAGAACAATCCAAACTCTTGAAGATATATTGAGAGCTTGCATGTTAGACTTCAAGAGTTCGTGGGAGGATCATCTACACTTGGTGGAGTTTTCTTACAATAACCACTTTCAGACGACTATTCAGATAGCTCCATTCGAAGCATTGTATGGTCGCAAGTGTCGCTCATCCGTCTGTTGGGACGATATTGGAGAACGAAAATTGTTGGGACCGGATCTTGTCATGCAAACCGTGGAGAAAGTTAATACTATTTGGAATCACATGAAGGCAGCACAGGATTGGCAAAAGAGTTGGACAGATATATCGAGAAGACCTCTAGAGTTTGCTATTGGTGATCTTGTATTCTTGAAGATATCACCGGCTAGAGGAGTGATTCGTTTTGGGAGCCGAGGCAAGCTTAGTTCTCGGTTCGTGGGGCCTTTCGATATTATTGAGCGGTTGTAGAAGTGGCTTATCGATTGGCTTTACCACCATCTTTGGCGAATGTTCATGACGTGTTTCATGTATCTCAACTTCGTAAGTATGTTCGAGATGAGACGCACGTGCTAGATCATTTGGAGCTGACTGTAAGGGAAAATTTGACCTATGCGGAACGACTAATGTCGATTGTTGATCGAAGAGAAAAGATTCTTAAGAACAAAATTATCCCTCTCTTACTTGTTTCATGGGGAAATCGCTCGCACGGAGAATTGACTTGGAAGCGAGAAGATGAGATTCAGCAGAAGTTTCCACGCCTCTTCTCGTAGATTCATGTTTTCTTGTTCCGGAAATTTTAAGGACGAAATTCTTTTTGTAGTTGGGTATAATGTAACACCCTAGTTCATTTATACCGGTTCTGTTTTGGATATTTCTTTATCTATGGATATTTCTTGATTTATTACTGTTATGGGTGCGAATAGTGTAATTGGTATCTGTGTTTGCATCTGACCTGGCCCGCTTGCTGGAAATCCGTCTTGCTTCCTGTTTGTGATTTATCCCGGCTAGTTATGAGGATCCGTGCACTGTCATATTTTATATCTTGTATATCTGCATCATATATCTGGCATTTGCATTTTTTTAATAATACAATTATAATCAAATAATATATTTTAAAAATATCTTGCATGGCATGTACCATACCCCTAACCCTATTATAGCATCCGTACATCATGTTCTCGTCCCGTTCAGTGAAACAGACTCGTTTAGATAGCTACGTGCACGCTACGTGTATCCGTTCTTGGGGGTATGCATTTTCGTTACCGGGATATCGCATTTTGGTTTTGGTTGATACGTATATTATCTGTATTTTCAAACCATAATTTTAGACCCAATCCGGACGTATTTTAGAATATTTTTGTATTACCCAAAAAACTCAAATTTACTTAATATTATATTCTTATAATATATATTGATTATATGTACGATTTATCAAACATATATTTTCTTAAATATTTTTTATATATTCAATCTTAACATCCCAGCTCTTTTTCCTCTCTCTCTCTCTCTCTATCTCTGTCTGTCTCTCTCTCTCTCTCTCTATATATATATATATATATATATATATATATATATATATATATATATTACTTTTAAAAAAAACAAAACCCATTGTTCTTCTCTTTCTTCTTCTTCTCAAATTTTTTCCTGTTCCCGCCTTCGCCTCGTGAAACTCGCCCGCGCCTCTCGCTCGCCTCGTTGCCGTCGCCGCCTCAACGCCCTCGTCACCACGTGTCACGCCCCGCTTCCCAGTATATGGCGAAGGGGACACGGTGAGGTCCGCTACGTATGTACTCAGAAGTACATACGCTAAGCGTAGCTAAGCAATATAGAGTAAATACACAAGAGACAAGAATATAAAAAGAACAGCAACTTTTATTTATTAACATTCTTTGTACAATACATGAAAAAGGAAAATACAACTGAAATAAAGATGTCTAAACAGTGGCATAACAGGAAATGGAAAGTACTGAAAAGAAAAGTGTACAATGAAATTATACTGCCGGGTCTTCGGCAAATTGCTCCAAGTCTTCTTATGTTGGCTCAACTTCTGCCGGGTCCAAATTACCTGACGACATTCAAAGAAGAGAGAAACAGAATGTCGTCAGCGAACAGGTCGCTCGGTAAGTCCCAAAGGTAAGAGGGAAGTAGAGAGGACAGAATACGAAGATATATTTTTAAAATGTAAACTATTGTTGTAATGTTATGTTATCGCTGTTGTTTGTAGCTTGGTACAGAAGGATACCAGTGTATACGAGGGGGGTCTCTATATGCTAGAGACTAGGGCAAACGAAAAATACAAGGAACCGTTAAGCCACGGTACAACAGCAATGGGATTCAGGTTATGTGTCTTAATCTGACCACCTCGTGCCACCTTTAACACCTTCCGTACCAATCTACCCCTTAACCCCGTAGTGTTTTAACATTATTGTTGTATTGTATTGTGTAAGTTGGGTGACTGACCAAAACCATGATATCAGTAAACATGTTGTAACTGCATAATCAGGTAGATGGAATAACAGGATAATGGATGTATATCCATGGTTTGATTCAGTCAAATTGAATAGATTGTTAACTGGATTCAGGGATTCATGTATTCATATTGAGTTGGAATATTAAAGAATATATAGATTGACTTGAATCATATTCAAGTCAGAAATAGTCAGACTCAAACCCGAGTCAGACTAAAAGAAAAGTAATTTGAAGTTCTATAATTATTAGGGCCTTTATTGTAATTTATAAAACTTAAGGGGTTTTTATGTAAAAGTACTTTTGTATAGTTTTCAAGATACACCTCAAGTATTTATTATTCGTCTTTATAATTATAATGAGTGTAAATTTTATTTGTGTTATTCTAGTGAATATATCCTAATAAAAGTATTAATTTATAATATTGATTTATTTGAAATTCATGGTATTTAAATGTAACTTTTAATCTTGTAATTTTTAGAAAAAGGTGGAAACTTTATCTTCTAATAAAATAAGTGTTTAAATTATAAATATATATATTAATACAAGAATAATTTTATATAAATATTTTATTTTCCAAAAATCTCATTTTTCTTAAATGTCGTATTTTAAACCTTTCGAGACCGAATGCTCCTTGCGGAGGTCTGAATCTCGCACTACTAGCCCGCGGGTGCACGATGAACCGTACTATCCCTAACGGGTTCCCCAAAGGTGGGTTGTAGCGGCGCTTTGCAAAGGTTTAATAAATACTATTCATTTAGAAAACGGTTTTATAAAGATAAGGTATTTATTTGTAAAAGGATGTAAATTTCCGTATTTCAGTTTCTAGGGTTCCCTAAGCCAACTAGCCTGTTTCTAAAGGTCTAAACGACAAGTCGTTAGAAGTCTCAAATCGCCTCTTCACCGCCAATTGTGGCCAGGTAAGTACAAGTGAGGAGGGAGGGATCCGCTCACGAATCGTGAGGCGGGCCGTTTAAAGTTACCCAAGCTCACTTGCCTAGCCTAGACACTACAAAGTCAGTTTAGATAAACGATCGATGTCCACAACTTATCGTATTTTCCTAGTAAGAAATATTTACTAAAAAGTGTAACAAATTTAAAATCTTTAAGAATGGTTTTATGAAGATTATGGTATTTTAATGTAAAGTCTTGTATTTTCGTATTCTAAATTTTGGGGATATCAATTAAGGTTGTATTTGCGTGTGTATGGAGGTAGGTCATTACCTCGTGACTTATTTTAAGGTATTGTGAAGTTTAGGGGTTAAACATGATAAATTAAACATAAGAGTATTTAAGTGTAAGAATACGGTATTTGTAAAAGTTATCATTTCATATGTGAAAACTCATTCAAATTGATTTTTACAAGTTTAGTGGTCAAGATGAACATGTTTAGGAATGAGGGAATTGATTAGAAGAAGAAAAATAAACTTTATGGTATTATTGTGAAAAGAATACGATATTATAAGAAAGCTATCATTTCATGTGAGAAAATTTGTCCAAATTGATTTTTATGTGATTAATGGTCATCATGAATATGTTTAGGTGTTATGGAGTTGGTGACAAGTGAAATTTTATAGAAAAACCGAATCGGAAATCGGTTTGTTCCGATTTCCGTCGGGTTTCATAATTCCGTATTTTGAGAAGTAGAAAAGAGAGAAGAATGGGACTTACGGGTTTCAAACTCTTCTAAAGAGTATAGAGGAACAAAGGAAATGGCCGAGATGTTGTTTCGTCACCGATTGCTTCAAAGAACGTTGCCGGAAATCCGTCAGCGCTTCGCCGTGAACTCGATTTCAAAACACACTTTTCTTGTGGAAATTTTAAGAGAGTAAATCTAAGGTTTTGGAATGAGAGGGTAGGGGGTAGGGGTCTATTTATAGGGTAGCTAGGGTAGGGTAGGTGAAAGGTTTTGTTTATTAAAAAAATTTGTAAAAATTTAAAGAAAATTATTAAAATTTTGTAGTAATTAGGGTGTTAAGAATTCTGGAATTGATATAATAATTTGGAGTTAACAGGGGGTTATGGAATACGAAAAGGCAAACTTTTCGTTTTGGGACCCCGGCCGTCCGACCAAGTCCGGCCGGCCGGCCGAGTTGGTCGATCCCGGCCGGGTTCGGCGACGGTCGGGTGCGGGATTCTCTGAATAAGACTTTGGCATACTCCGTTTTTGGGGTTCAGTTCAACATTTGGGAGTTATGGCCTATGGACTGTTGGGCTTCCAAGAATTTTAAAAGAAAAATAAACTAAAAATACTGTGGGGCATGGGATTCGAACTCTGGTGGCTTAGTTCAGCAGTACAAGATATTACCAATGAGCTACAAACTCCTTCTTGTAATTATTGTAGGGAAATAGATATTTAAAGTGTTATCAGCAACATTAAATACTCCAAGTATACTTCAAATTTAAATCAAATTTATGTATACAAAAATTGGAGTTGTTACAATCTACCCTCCTTACAAAAATTTCGTCCTCGAAATTTACAACTTTTATTTGAGGACTAGTTTACAAAAAGGTGAGGATATCTTGCACGCATTTCATCTTCCATTTCCCACGTGGATTCTCCTGGAGTGTCTTTTCTCCACATTACCCGGACCAAGTTAACTTCCTTGTTTCGAAGTGTCTTCACTTTCCTGTCCAGGATTTCCACAAGTTGTTGCTCACAAGACAAGTCGGGCTGTATAGTGAGCTCGGAATGATCAAGTACATGGCTGGGGTCACTCACATACTTTCTGAATTGGGATATGTGGAACACGTTATGCACTCTTTCCAATGAGGGTGGAAGCGATAATCGGTATGCCACTTCACCGACTCATTCGAGTATGTCGAACGGTCCAATGTATCTCGGACTCAATTTACCCTGTCTTCCAAATCGGATCACTCCGCGGTTCGGAGATATCTTCAAGAATACATGTTCTCCTGGCTGGAACTCCAAGTGTCGTCTCTTTGCATTAGCCCAGTGTTTCTGTCTATCTTGGGCTATACGCATTCTTTCCCTGATAGTACGAACCACATCAACAGTCGCTACTATCATCTCTGGTCCAAGAAGTTCCCTATCTCCGATGTCGTCCCAACTTAATGGTGATCGACACTTTCTTCCGTATAATGCTGCAAAAGGTGTCATTCCTATGCTTGCTTGGTAACTGTTGTTGTATGCGAACTCCACAAGATGCAGGTGATCTTCCCACGATCCTTTGAAGTCGAGCATACATGCTCTGAGCATATCCTCCAAGATCTGAATAGTCCGTTCCGACTGACCATCTGTTTGTGGATGATAAGCAGTGCTGAAGTTCAGACTTGTTCCCAAGCTAGCTTGCAGACTCTGCCAAAATTGTGATCGGAACCTGGTGTCACGATCGGAGACAATGCAGACCGGTACTCCATGAAGTCTCACAATTTCCTGTATGAGTTCATGAGTATCAGAGATAGTACATTATGAAGAGTTTTAAATCTAAATTAGATTATTACCTCCATGTACTTCTTCGCTAGTGTCTCAGTTGATTGGCCAACCCGAAATGGAATGAAGTGAGCCGACTTTGTGAGTCGATCCACAATGACCCATATCGCATCGTTACCCTTTGTGCTGCGAGGAAGAGCAGTTACAAAGTCCATCGTGATGTGCTGCCACTTCCATTCTGGAATTGGTAACGGTTGAAGTAGTCCAGCTGTCCTGTGATGTTCAGCCTTTACTTGCTGACACACCAAGTATTTTGTGACACTTCTGGCTACTTCACGCTTCATTCCATGCCACCAATAATTCTGACGTAGATCTTTGTACATTTTGGTACCTCCAGAATGTACAGAATAGGGAGAGCTGTGGGCTTCTTTCATTAACTCTTCCCGAACAGGATCTTTTGGTACATACAATCTGTTGCCGTATCTCAAAGATCCGTCTTCATGGATGATGAAGTCTGTTTTGAGTCCATTCTCCACTTGTTCTCTGATCTTTTGCAACTTAGCATCGCTGGCTTGAGATGCTTTAATCTGATTGATAATGGTTGATTGAACTTGTAGATTCATCAAACTTGAAGCATCACCTGGCATGACTACTTCAATCTCCATCTGATGTAAGTCTTGCTGAAGCTTCCACTCAGCGGTGAGATTCATTGATAATGGTTGGCGACTAAGAGCATCAGGTACTACGTTCACCTTTCCTGGGTGATATTGCAGATTGATGTCAAAGTCCGCCATGAGTTCTAACCATCTTCTCTGCCACATATTCAACTCCTTCTAAGTAAACACATACTTCAGATTTTTATGATCTGTGTAGATGTTCACTCGTTCACCAAGTAAATAGTGGCGCTAAATTTTGAGAGCAAAGATGACGGCTGCCAACTCCAGATCATGCGTCGGATAATTGCGCTCATGAGTCTTCAGTTGTCTTGAAGCATAAGCCACAACCTTACCGTGCTGATGTAGAACACATCCTAGTCCCTTACCGGATGCATCGCAATGCACTTCGAATCCTCCAGATTGATCCGGTATGACGAGAATAGGTGCAGATGTCAGTCTTGACTTGAGTTCTACGAAAGCTTGCTCGCATGTTTCTGACCACACAAATTCTTCATCTTTTCGTATGAGCTTGGTCAGGGGTGTTGCTATCTTCGAAAAGCCTTCAATAAACCTTCTGTAATATCCAGCTAAACCCAAGAAACTTCGAATATCCTTCACTGACTTTGGTGTAGGCCATTCGCTAACTACCGAAACTTTTGCTGGATCCACAGAAATTCCTTCTCCTGATACGATATGTCCAAGAAAACCAACTTGATTTAGCCAAAACTCGCACTTGCTGTACTTGGCATAAAGCTTATGTTGTCGAAGAGTTTCCAGGACAATTCGTAGATGCTCTGCATGCTCTTTCCGATTCTTAGAATATACCAGGATGTCGTCGATGAAGATGACAACAAACCTGTCTAATGCGCGGGAGTGGATACTTGTTCTTTATAGTGACTTCGTTCAAGGCCCTATAATCGATGCACATTCTGTATGAACCTTCCTTCTTCTTTACCAATAATACAGGTGCTCCTCAACTTGAAGTGCTGGGACGAATCCATCCTTTCGCCAGTAATTCGTCCAATTGTGTTCGGACTTCCTTCAATCCTTCCGGACTTAGTCTATAAGGTGCTTTGATCACCGGTTGTGCTCCTGGTACTAAGTCAATACTGAATTCAAGAGCTCGATCGGGAGGCAAACCTGATATATCGTCAGGAAATACATCATCGAACTCTCGAACCACATCTGGTCTTAATTCTTCCTCTGCTTGAGCTGCTGCAACTACTGCTTCTCTTGGCTTCGCTTTGTAGGTACTTGGCTCCAGGGTACGATATCCACTCTTGAAATAGAAGACCGGATGGTCTGGGATCTCGAATACTACCCTCCTTTGACGACAGTCGATGGTAGCATAAAAGGTTCCAAGCCAGTCCATTCCTAGAACCACATCGAAGTTCGGTATGTCCAGTACTTTGAAGTCAGCATAAAACTCTCGACTGCAGACGACGACTGGACACATGTTGTATCCCATAGTTGCCTTTAGAACGCCATTTCCGGAACTGACGTTCCAGCTGGATACAAGCGGTGAGACTGGAATCACATGGGTTCAGACAAACCGTTGCGACATAAAGCAGTGGGGTGCTCCAGTATCAAACAGTGCAAGTGCAGGTAGTGAAGCTACTAGGATTGTACCTAAGGTATATGGGATAGATTTCAGGTATAGGGAAAGTGTGTAGGTAAACAAGACTAAAAATAAGTTTGAGAAGGAAGTTTACCAGTAATGACTTGGCCAGTGGCCTCAGCTTCTTCCACAGACATCATGAAAGCCTGGCGCTTTGGCACATTCCTCCTGGCCTGAGGAGCATTCCTCGGAACGTTCCTTTGAGCTTGATGGAATTGTCGAGGAGGTGGTGTAGCTTGTGGTCCCCTGGGTGGTGCAGGCAGTGCAAGTCTGGGAGCAGGTGCCTGAAGAGCTGGTCGCTGCGGATAGGTATTTGCTGGCCTGGGTGCAGCAACTGGGTTCTGTCTTTGGGGACAAGACCCAATACCGTGAGTAGCTGAACCGCAGACTAAGCAAAGGCGGTTGGCTCAACGGCAGTCCTTCATCATATGTCCAGTTCTCTTGCAGTAGGTGCAAAAGGCTGGGCTAGGACGATGAGTTGGTACTCCGGGTCGCCTTGACACGAAAGATGGTCTGGACGAGGCTCCACCTGCCATCTAGTTGGTAGGGCGTTTGACTCCTGCAGACTGAGGTCTGCCCCTCTCTTTTATCACTGCCTCATAACTGCGGGCAGCTTCTAGAGCTTCCTCATGAGTCAAAAACTTTCCTGTGGCTAGAGCAGCCTTAATCTCTGTGTCCAAACCTTGTTGAAAGCGACGGGCTCTGATCTCGTCCGTCGGTATCAAGTGTGCCGCGAATCTGTTTAAAGATTGTGTTAGCTGTGTAGTATGTGATAATTAAAAATTGAACTATTGCGACATATCTTACCGGCTCAACATGGTGAATTCAGCGTCGTATTCATCTACCGATTTGTCCCACATTGATCCTTGCTGTAGATGAATAAACTGTTGCTCCATTGCAAACCTGGCAGTCGCGGGGAAGTATTTCGCGTCGAACTTCTCGTGAAAGGTCTTCTATTCAATCGGCTGTACCAGACGGCTTTCTTCCGCCTTCCACCAATTGCGAGCATTATCCGTGAGCTGTAGTTTTGCTACACGGACCCAAGCGTTGTCTGGCACTTGAGCTGCTACCAGATCGTCTTTGATACTTTGTGTCCACTCTTCCGCTTCAAGAGGGCTTCCTTTACCAGAGAACTGCTTTGGATGTAAAGCCCTGAATTGCTTTACTCCCGGTGCATCGGTCTCAGGACGGTTCAGAAGTTGTTGTTGTCCCTCGAGAAGACTGCGGATCGCCTCAAATAGCATTGTTTTGCTCAGTGGGTGGTGCAGGAACAGCTAATGTGAGAGGTAGTGCTGAAGGGGTGTTGTTGACGTTGGTGCTGGTGTTGTTCGGGGAATCCATAACCCTGAAGAAAAATTTGGGTTAGGACAGATTCAAATACATGAAATGATAAGATTCAAGGAATAGAAATTTGCAAGATTCAAGGAAAATGAATTGTAAAGAATATTTTAGTTGCTGCTTCTTGTGTTATATTACTTAGGTTGTTCACGCAGACCAGAACTGCATGACAGAGATTCATACAGCTCTGACCTGCATGGGCCACCAACAAAACCTGTCACGCCCCGCTTCCCAGTATATGGCGAAGGGGACACGGCAAGGTCCGCTACGTATGTACTCAGAAGTACATACGCTAAGCGTAGCTAAGCAATATAGAGTAAATAAACAAGAGACAAGAGTATAAAAAGAACAGCAACTTTTATTTATTAACATTCTTTGTACAATACATGAAAAGGGAAAATACAACTGAAATAAAGATGCCTAAACAGTGGCATAACAGGAAATGGAAAGTACTGAAAAGAAAAGTGTACAATGAAATTATACTGCAGGGTCTTCGGCAAATTGCTCCAAGTCTTCTTGTGTTGGCTCAACTTCTGCCGGGTCCAGATCACCTGACGACATTCAAAGAAGAGAGAAACAGAATGTCGTCAGCGAACAGGTCGCTCGGTAAGTCCCAAAGGTAAGAAAGAAGTAGAGAGGACAGAATAAGAAGATACATTTTTAAAATGTAAACTATTGTTGTAATGTTATGTTATCGATGTTGTTTGTAGCTTGGTACAGAAGGATGCCAGTGTATACGAGGGGGGTCTCTATATGCTAGAGACCAGGGCAAACGGAAAGTATAAGGAACCGTTAAGCCACGGTACAACAGCAATGGGATTCAGGTTAGGTGTCTTAATCTGACCACCTCGTGCCACCTTTAACACCTTCCGTACCAATCTACCCCTTAACCCCGTAGTGTTTTAACATTATTGTTGTATTGTATTGTGTAAGTTGGGTGACTGACCAAAACCATGATGTCAGTAAACATGTTGTAACTGTATAATCAGGTAAATGGAATAAGAGGATAATGGATGTATATCCATGGTTTGATTCAGTCAAATTGAATAGATTGTTAACTGGATTCAGGGATTCATGTATTCATATTGAGTTGGAATATTAAAGAATATATAGATTGACTTGAATCATATTCAAGTCAGAAATAGTCAGACTCAAACCCGATTCAGACTAAAAGAAAAGTAATTTGAAGTTCTATAATTGTTAGGGTCCTTATTGTAATTTATAAAACTTGAGGGGGTTTTATGTAAAAGTACTTTTGTATAGTTTTCAAGATACACCTCAAGTATTTATTATTCGTCTTTATAGTTATAATGAGTGTAAATTTTATTTGTGTTATTCTAGTGAATATTTCCTAATAAAAGTATTAATTTATAATATTGATTTATTTGAAATTCATGGTATTTAAATGTAACTTTTAATCTTGTAATTTTTAGAAAAAGGTGGAAACTTTATCTTCTAATAAAATAAGCATTTAAATGATAAATATATATATTAATACAAGAATAATTTTATATAAATATTTTATTTTCCAAAAATCTCATTTTCTTAAATGTCGTATTTTAAACCTTTCGAGACCGAATGCTCCTTGCGGAGGTCTGAATCTCGCACTACTAGCCCGCGGGTGCATGATGAACCGTACTATCCCTAACGGGTTCCCCAAAGGTGGGTTGTAGCGGCACTTTGCAAAGGTTTAATAAATACTATTCATTTAGAAAACGGTTTTATAAAGATAAGGTATTTATTTGTAAAAGGATGTAAATTTCCGTATTTTAGTTTCTAGGGTTCCCAAGCCAACTAGCCTATTTCTAAAGGTCTAAACGACAAATCGTTGAAAGCCACAAATCGCCTCTTCACCGCCAATTGTGGCCAGGTAAGTACAAGTGAGGAGGGAGGGATCCGCTCACGAATCGTGAGGCGGGCCTTTTAAAGTTACCCAAGCTCACTTGCCTAGCCTAGACACCATAAAGTCAGTTTAGATAAACGATCGATGTCCACAACTTATCTTATTTTCCTAGTAAGAAATATTTACTAAAAAGTGTAACAAATCTAAAATCTTTAAGAATGGTTTTATGAAGATTATGGTATTTTAATGTAAAGTCTTGTATTTTCGTATTCTAAATTTTGGGGATATCAATTAAGGTTGTATTTGCGTGTGTGTGGAGGTAGGTCATTACCTCATGACTTATTTTAAGGTATTGTGAAGTTTAGGGGTTAAACATGATAAATTAAACATGAGGGTATTTAAGTGTAAGAATACGGTATTTGTAAAAGTTATCATTTCATGTGTGAAAACTCATTCAAATTGATTTTTACAAGTTTAGTGGTCAAGATGAACATGTTTAGGAATGAGGGAATTGATTAGAAGAAGAAAAATAAAATTTATGGTATTATTGTGAAAAGAATACGATATTACAAGAAAGCTATCATTTCATGTGAGAAACTTTGTCCAAATTGATTTTTATGTGATTAATGGTCATCATGAATATGTTTAGGTGTTATGGAGTTGGTGACAAGTGAAATTTTGTAGAAAAACCGAATCGGAAATCGGTTTGTTCCGATTTCCGTCGGGTTTCATAATTTCGTATTTTGAGAAGTAGAAAAGAGAGAAGAATGGGACTTACGGGTTTCAAACTCTTCTAAAGAGTATAGAGGAACAAAGGAAATGGCCGAGATGTTGTTTCGTAGCCGATTGCTTCAAAGAACGTTGCCGGAAATCCGTCAGCGTTTCGCCGTGAACTCGGTTTCAAAACACACTTTTCTTGTGGAAATTTCAAGAGAGTAAATCTAAGGTTTTGAAATGAGAGGGTAGGGGGTAAGGGTCTATTTATAGGGTGGCTAGGGTAGGGTAGGTGAAAGGTTTTGTTTTTTAAAAAAATTTGTAAAAATTTAAAGAAAATCATTAAAATTTTGTAGTAATTAGGGTGTATTAAGAATTCTAGAACTGATATAATAATTTGGAGTTAACAGGGGGTTATGGAATACGAAAAGGCAAACTTTTCGTTTTGGGACCCCGGCCGTCCGACCAAGTCCGGCCGGCGGCGCCGGCCGAGTTGGCCCATCCCGGCCGGGTTCGGCGATGGTCGGGTGCGGGGTTCTCTGAATAAGACTTTGGTATACTCCGTTTTTGGGGTTCAGTTCAACATTTGGGAGTTATGGCCTGTGGACTGTTGGGCTTCCAAGAATTTTAAAAGAAAAATAAACTAAAGATAATGTGGGGCATGGGATTCGAACTCTGGTGGCTTAGTTCAGCAGTACAAGGTATTACCAATGAGCTACAAGCTCCTTCTAGTAATTATTATAGGGAAATAGGTACTTAAAGTGTTATCAGCAACATTAAATACTCCAAGTATACTTCAAATTTAAATCAAATTTATGTATACAAAAATTGGAGTTGTTACACCACGACCTCCTTGACCTCCTCTCCCCTTCACCTCCTTCCGGACGAGGACCCCGAGCCCGACCATGAAACCCACAGCAGCCAACCCAACGCCTTCACCCATGACCTCGCCTGCCCTCGCCGTTGTCGTCGACCATCCCCACACCCTCGTCTCCACCTCCTCATCTTCCTTCTCTTCTCCTCCTATCTTTCCTCACTATAGACCCACAACCCACGCAAACCCATCGCTGCCCTCATCATCGCCCTGCCTTACCTCGCCGTTGCCCCACGTCGCCGATCCCCGACCACGTCACCATAACCTCCTCTTTCTCCTCTCCTCCACTTGCCTTCACCCCGACGAGAAGATCCCCGACGAACCCGCAACCCACAGCCTTCACACTGCAACCCTCGCTGCACCCTCACGTCGCCGGATCTCCGACCCCGTCGTCGTCTCCACGCCCTCGTCACCACATCCTCTCCCTCGTCACCTCTCCCCTGAAACTACCACCTCCTTTCCCGAGCCTCATTTCCCTGAAGAACCCAATCCCCGACTTCAAGAAACCCACTGCCCTCGCCGTGAAATCTCGCCGGAAAACCCACGCCTCTCGTCGTCACCCCCTCGCCTCTATCCCAGAACCCCAAGACAACTCCAGTACACCCTGCAACCACCACAGCCCTCTTCTTTTCTTCTTCTTCTACTTCTTATTCTCTCTCTTTTCTTGTTTCTTGGTTTTCCGGTCATCACCGGAACCGTTCCGTCGCTGACGATCCGGACGACCCTGTGGACATTCCCAGCCAGCGTGGTCACTTTCTTGCATCGCCTAGTTCAATTTTGTACGCGCGTGTGTGCATTACGACGTTTACCCGACATCGTACGCGGCGTACGCACCCCGTCATGAGATCCGATCAGGCAAGTTTATCTTGCTACATGCTATGATACTTATTTTGCATCCATATGAATAAAAATATCACATGTTTATTGCATTGTACATCCATTTTACTGTTTTACTGTTTTCGGATAGCCGTACACATCCATATCATTAATTACATATCTGGTTGCATGCAAGTTAGCTTGATACATGCTATATTATTATACCTGCATCTATATTAATAAAAATATTGCATACTTATTGTATTGTGCAACCATATTACAGTTTTACCGTTTTCCCGATATCCGTTCGCATCCGTACAATTTATATATATAGTTGCATGCCATGTCATATTATATCATGTTACCGTTATGTTAGCACCCCATGCTTGATAATGTGCATCATGTTTCCCTCCGAAATACGCGGACGAAGACGTGGCGGACGTCTCAACTAAATTTCGGGGCAGATGCTAATTGGTGCTATCCGTCCACCTCTCCGAAGATGCCAAGTTGATTTATGGCACTATGTATCGAAGGTTTATACGGATGCGGCCGATGTAGCAGACTTCATCAGATTCCCCCTCATTTGAGGGGTTTTTGATTGTGGGGACGCTCTTCCCTGTAGGTGCAAGCCCCTGCAGTTAATTACGCTACCGCATCGCGGTAACAACTTTCCCCTTCTCCAGATGGTCACTTCATATCGTGGGTGTTTGTTTTGTGTTTGGTTGCCCGTGGATTGTATACGGAGACTAATTTATGTTGTCGCTCGTAGGGCGTGGACTAGTCCAAATCCGTATCTTCTTAGATTTGGGTTTGGGTTTAAGGATACATTAGCTTCATTTGAGACTAAGATCAACTTAAACGTTTATTAAGGATACGTTGGTCTCATTTTAGACTAAGATCAACTTAACGGGATCGTTTAGATCCAACAAAAGTGCAATTGGGCTCTATTGTTTAGTTTAGGGACATTGCGGTCGATTAGTTTAAGGACATTACGGTCCATTGTTAGTTTAAAGACATCACGGTCAAGATTAAGGATATCATAGTCCGTAAGTTTAAAGACCTCATGGTCAAGGTTAAGGACATCATAGTCCGTAAGTTTAAAGACCTCACAGTCAAGGTTAAGGATATTATAGTCCGTGTGTGGTTGTCGGGACCCGTCGCCTCTCTGAAGACGTTGAAGGATTACAACGACAAATATCAAAGGAGTGAAGAGATGTACCCTTGAACCAAAGTTGATTTGGGGATCTGTAGTCCAATTTGGAACTAAGATCAATTTATTAGATTATGAGCACATTGGCTCAGTTAAATCTGAATTGAGAACTTATGGCCAGTTTGGGCTAAGTCCAATTAGATTAGAAATATTGGCTCTTTGTTGGACCATTAAACATTTGTCTGGGTTCAAGCACACATTATTTAGCAATATTAAACCAGAGTTTGAGGGCTCTGATACATTTTTGTCTCTGACTAAGCATTAAACATTGTGGTTCTAAGTTTTACTCAACTTTGAGATTTAGTTAAAGGGGAGGTTTTTTGCCTTTGAAAACTGAGCCAATTTAGCTAAGATTGGTTTTAAAATAGTGTTAAACACTAGAGGAAAACAGTGTTAAACACTGGAGACAAAATACTCAAAATAGTGTTAAACAGTAGGAAGGAAGGGGTCACGTGGGGGCACGTGAGGGCACCCAGAGGTGGGGCCAGATCTCCTTTACTTTGGTCCCAGAACTGCAAATAAGTGTTAAATACTTTTAGTTTTCATAGCCATCACGTGTGGACACGTGATGGATACTCATGCCCTGATTTATTAGAATGTTTATTAGGGGTTACGCGAGGACACGTGAGAGCGCATGTTTACCCCAATCAGAGCAAAGCTCTGTTCAAATTCCAAGGTGGGAAACGAAGCAACGCTTCTGTTTCCCCAATCAGAGCAAAACTCTGCTTTGAAAATTAAAGTGGAAATTAAAATTAAAAATAAATGAAGCAACGCTTCAGATCCCCTGCGTTGCGCGCAGAACGCCACGTGTCAAAATCAAGCACGCCAGCGCAGGGAGCGCAGCGTCTAAGGCAGCGCACCCAATCAGAGCAAGGCTCTATTTAAAACAAAATAAAAGGAAGCAACGCATCAGATGATCTGCGCTCTACGCTGCGCGACACGTGGCAGCGCAGTTGCGCTGCGCCATACGCTGCGCGCCACGTGGCAGCGCAGTTGCGGTGCGCTGCGCGCCACGTGGCAACGTAGTTGCGCTGCGCGACACGTGGCAGCGCAGTTGCATCTGCGCCAAACAGAATTAAAATTCCAGTAAGATCTTTCTGTTCTTGTTAAAACAAGAAGATTGTCTTCTGTAAAACAGAAGCCCTTGGATCAAATATCCAACGGTGGGGAAAATTCCCCAAATCACTCAGAGAATGATCTCTTTAACAAATTTAACAAATTAATGGGAACTATATAAAGGCCCATAGACCCCAATTCAATCAACATCGAGATCAAAATCAAAAACAACAACACAGAGAATAGAGAGAACTCTGAAGAATTTGGAGAAGAACAAAAAAAAGAGAAAAGGTAAAGACCTTTTAAAAAGAAGAATTTCTTCTGAAAAGATCATTGATCTAAGAACAAGATCAAGGATTTTCAATAAAAAAAATAATAATAACAAAAGCATTGCCTTTTTTATGAACCATTGGTTTTGGAATCTTAAAGATTCTTTTCTTGAATCCAAAATTGGATCAAGATATTAAAACAGTGCCTTGCACTTGTAAATCTGCACTGTTGTGCTCTTGGGTTGGCACAAGTCACCAAAAAGCGCCACGTGTCAGGTCCAGAACAGCTTGCGCTATGCGCTTTTAAAACAGAGCACTGTTCTCATGCATTGGCGCAACTCACCAGAGCGCGCCACATGTCAGCAGCGCAACAGCGCAGCGCACTGCGCTTGCGCTTACCGGAGCGTGACACGTGTCACCTTCCCATGGACTTGCGCCTTGCGCTCCTCAATTGGCGCAACTGACAAGCCACGTGGCACTCTGTCAGAATAATTAATGCAGCGCATTATTAAAGGGCAGAGCCCAATTAAGAGGCCCAATGGACCAAAACAAATGCTCTGCATTATAAAAAAAGGGACAGAGCCCAACTTAAAAGGCCTAATAGGCCAGAACAAAATACAGTACAGGGGCAGAGCCCTAATTAAGGCATAATAGGCCAAATGCAAATAAAATGTTGAACATTTTCAATTGGACTTAGCCCAATTCTGGCCGTAAGTCCTCAAATTAAATTGACTGAGCACGGCTGCTCTCTAAATCAATTTACACCTGGTTCAAGGGTACATCTCTGAACTTCTCTGACACCTATCGTTGTAATCCTTCAACGACGTCAGAGAGGTGACGGGTCCCGACGGCCATACATGTAATGGACCACCATGTCCCTAAACTGGCAATGGACCACTATGTCCCTAAACTGGAACAATAGAGCCAATTGCTTTCTTGTCGGATCCAAACGATCTCGTTAAGTTGATCTTAGTCTGGAGATTAGGCTAACGTATTCTTAACAAACGTTTAAGTTGATCTTAGCCTCAAATATGGCTAACGTGTCCTTAAACTAATATTCGTCCCTAAATGGGAATGTTGGACCGAAATGTCCTTAAACTAATGCTCGTCCTCAAATGGGAATGATAGATCCCCATGTCCCTAAACTGGAACATGGACCACTACGTCCCTAAACTGGAACAATAGAGCCCCAAATGCTCTTTTGACGGATCTAAACGATCCTGTTTAAGTTGATCTTAGCCTCAAAAATGGCTAACGTATTCTTAAACTTTCAAATAGACTTTAGTCCTAAATCGGACTATAAATCCTCTAATCAATTTTGGTTCAAGGGTACATCTCTGAACTCCTCTGACACCTATCGTTGTAATCCTTCAACGACGCCAGAGAGGTGACGGGTCCCGACGGCCATACAAGCAATGGACCACCATGTCCCTAAATTGGAACAATGGAGCCCAAATGCTCTTTTGTTGGATCTAAACGATCCAGTTAAGTCGATCTTAGTCCCAAATCGGACTAACGCATCCTTAAAAAACGTTTAAGTTGATCTTAGCCTCAAATATGGCTAACGTATCCTTAAACCAAAACCCCAAACCCAAATCTAAGAAAATACAGATTTGGACTAATCCATGTCCTACGGGCGACGACATAAATTAGTCTCCATATACAATCCACGGGCAACCACAAACAAAACGAACACCCACGACACAAAGTGAAATTCTGGAGAAGGAGAAAGTTGTTACCGTGATGCGGTAGCGTAATTAACTGCAGGGGCTTGCGCCTGCAGGGAAGAGCGTCCCCACAATCAAAAACCCATCAAGCGAGGGGGAATCTGACGAAGTCTGCTATATCGGCCGCATCCGTCTAAACCTCCGATACACGGTGCCATAAATCAACTTGGCATCTTCGGAGAGGTAGACGGATAAAACCAAATAGCATCTGCCCCGAATCTCAGGCAAGACGTCTTCACGTCGCCGCCGTCTTTCGGAGGGGAACAGATTATGGCACGCCCGGTGAGACCTCTTCCTCTTTCCACTCCACACTTCGTGTGTCGTGTTCGCGAACGAATCACGGTTTGCCGTGGTTGCCTATAGATTCGAGGTACTAAGATTTGGTGTCTTGCTCAGTGCAGAAAACAGAAGATCGATGGCTTCAAACTGCACTACCTGCAACTGCAACCCTCGCTCCGTCCTTGCTGGAGGAGTGACTTATGGGCCCCAAGCGGCCTCTATCTTTGCTATGCCGGTGGAACAGGTGACTCAGGCCACCACTGGATTATTCTTCGGGACCATGCTCCCACTGTTGAGCTTCAATGCCACAATGACGTCGTAAGAAGCTCCGAAGAAGTCGGTCTTTGATCGGCTTACAACTACCGCGGCCCCTCTCATCGGGTCACCCAAGTCCAACGCCTCCGTCTTCAGCAAACTGAGTCGAAGCTCAAACGGGCCCATGAAGAAGCCTGCAATACCAGAAGGCGTTACCCCGAAGCGGATAGCCATCCCTGTTCCCGTTCCAGGCGAAATCACCAAAGTTGCTTCCTCTACTCGGAAGTCTGCTCTTGATGGGTTGATCGTCCCTATTCAACGGACGTTGGTCTTTAAAAGGCTGATACCAGCAAATTCTGACCAACACAGAGGGCATGAGGAGGTCACCCCTTTGACTAAACCAACTCTAATCGCGCGACACGCTCGACGTCGCCACTGGCGCCGAGTAAGGAAGGCTGGGGGCAACTTCCCCTCTGGGATAACTCTGCCAGCTCCAACGGTGGGGATCGATGCAGCTGTTCCAACCGGGAACAGCTTTGAATTGCTGAACACGGTGCGCAGAAACTCTCCTACTGCGGTGCTGAAGAGAACTCCTTCACCTGTGAAGGATACTCCAGAGAAGAAGCTGGAGCACCCCCCTCAACGGCTACCCTCTAAAATTTACAAAGTCTGGCGACAGTTCCAAGAGTCGGTGATTGATGAAAACTATCTCCGCCGACAGAAAAAGATGAAAGTGCGGCAGGAGAAGGATTACTCTGTCAAGCCACAAAAAACAACAGCTGCTTGGGTGCCCACTACAACGGCCCTCTCAACTCCAATCACTCAAAAAAGGAGGCCGCAAAAAGCCCCTGTGAACATGGCGAACCGTAAAAGCGCTGAACACAAACGCCCCAAGTCTGGGGGCATGGTGGTGCACACTGTTTATATGGCTTCCGGAAAGAAGGAAAGCCGCGCTTTGACGGGTCACCGATCTCTCACCCGATCCGTGAAAAAAGCCCAGGAGCAGCAACAGAAGCTTCAGGAAATGATGACTGCGATGGCTGCACTTACCGAACCAAAAGAAAGTTCGGAAGTATCATCAGAGCAGCGTCACGAACAAGAAACCGATGCTGACTTCTTATATAGAGTCCTCGAAAAGAAGGACAAAGAAGCCGCAAAACAAGCGGTTAACATAAAACAAATGGCACTCCTCTTCTAAGACATGGTAGGGATGATGTTACAGCCGGACCCTCCAGCTGAAGACCCTCCAATCATTGCCGGAAACGATGGAGGGGAAACATCTAATCCTCCTCCGACCCTTTCAACAGCCAAAGAGGAAACTATCTCCAAGGCCGCCCTGGATGATTATATTGCTCAGCAGATACGAGTTCATCAGGCGAATGAAGCGGCTGGCCAAGTTGTCAAGATTGGACGACCCTATCCAAGCTGGTATGACCAAATCAGTTACCCGCCGGGATATACGATCCCTAAATTCCATGTGTACAAGGGGACAGGGAATCCACATCAGCATGTCGCTCAATTCAGGGCCTTATGCGGCAATACTGGAGGCGATGACAAATTATTGCTTCACCAATTCGTCGGCAGCTTAGCAGAAACAGCCTTTGAATGGTATTCGGAGCTACCTAACGACTCTGTCAAAATATTTGCGGAGATGGAGCTACTGTTTACACAAAGATTCGCGAGTGCTAGTGAACGCACCCCGATAACAGCACTGATAAATGCCAGGATAAGGCCAGGCGAAACGTGGGTGCAATACGCAACATGATGGAGGAACCTATGGTCGAAATGCGAACAACGCATAGAAGAGGCACCTACGGTAGGCATGTTCGAGGGCACTCTCGATCCGCAAGCAACCATCTCGCAATTCATGATGTTCTTCAGGCCGACCACCTTCCAGGCCTTGATCGACAAATTAGCCCAATTGGACCAGATGGGCCATGGACCGTCTCCTCCAAAACCAGACTCTAGAAATGAGAAAGGAAAAGGGAAAGTGATCGTCGTCGCCAATGCTCAACCGCAGCCGAGCAACTCAAAGCCGATCGTTCGCCAAAACGACGTGCGTCCACGCCCATCCCTCGAGGAGAGACTAGGACGTCCTTACTCGTTTCCTCAGAATAAGACAAGAAGACTGTTTGAGCTGGCAGCGCGCAACAGATTCATCAATCTTCCGAGTCCAAAACGTCTGTTATAGGCAGGCAATCTCAATAATCCTAATTATTGTCCTTACCACCAAACGGTAAGTCACTCGATCGAATATTGTTTCGTCTTTAAGGGATGGATCGAGGATCAGTGCCTACAAGAAAAGTTTGCGCTGTCTGAAAAGTGGAAGGTAAACCCACCACAGCCGCACACTCCAAAGAAGACGGACGCACCGGGGGCAACTTGTCATGTGATCTCTCACTCATTGGCGGATGATAAAGAGGCTCCTTGCGCCGAGAAACCGAGGGCGGACCCTGAACCAGAAATTCCGCGGCCGTCAGACGAGTTGATCGATGCCTTCCTGAATGAGATTCGTCTGAAAGTTAAAGCAATCAAGAGCGTGAGATGGCCATATTGGAAGGAGCCAAACACCGACGACTAGACTAAAGAGTCGAGGCACTCCCGTCAAATCAAAAGTCATCCGCTGCGGATAAAAACAAATTCAAGACGAGGAAAAGGTTTGCTAAAGTCCTGTCAGCGGGAATGAAGCTACCACCCTCTGAAGAAAATACTCTTGGTGGAGTAGAGATGCATCCTAACCTCTGCTTATATCATCAGAAGATCATACATCCTACCGAAGACTGCGACTCCTTTAAGTGTTGGTGGCAAGGGTATGTCGCTCAAAAGCAACACTTCAACAGGACAAAGCATGAAGCTCATAGACATCAGAAAAATGCGATAGATGAGCGCAGAAGAGCCACCGACGACTGTCACATAGCCGACACCAAGGGATCGCAAGTTATCACCTTTGGAAGCGACTCTGACGAAGAAGCTTCCCTCAACCCTCTCCTCAAGGAATCCATTTCAAAAATGAAAGAATTGAGGAGTTGCGAGAACGTTCAGCCGTGCAATCGCACGCTACTCGAAAAAATCTCGGCCTCGCAAATAAAGGATCGAGCAAAAAGGATAAAGAGAAGGGAAAAACAGCCCTCGTAGCCAATACTCAACAGCAATCGAGTGGCCCTAGACCGGTTGTTTGCCGAAACAACAAGCGGCAACCCCTCCAGGAAAAATTGAAACGTCCTTACTCGTTTCCTCAAGATAAAACAAGGAAACTATTCGAGCTGGCAGTGCGCGACAGGCTCATCAATCTGCCTAGTCCAAAACGTCCGTTGCGGCCAGACGATGTTAACGATCTCGATTATTGCCCTTACCACCAAACGGTAGGTCACCTGATCGAGGATTGCTACGTATTCAAAAACTGGGTTGAAGATCAATACCAACAAGGCAAGTTCGTCATCTCCGAAAACCGGAAGGTGAGCCCGCCACAACCGCACGCTCCGAGAAAGATGGATACACCGGGGGCATCATGCTCAGTCATAGAGAAAGCCCCATAGACCGAAAAGTCAGTAAACTAGAGATTCGCCTCAAATACGGCGACGACGGACCGAAACGTCTTTAAACTAATGGTGGACCGAAACGTCCTTAAACTAACGGCGGACCGCAATGTCCTAAAACTTGCAAACGACCAAAACGTCTTTAAACTACTACAGCAGCATCCTCAGGCTGACAAAAAAAAAGACGATATGTTCATAAGCGAAATGGGCACGGATGAAAACCCGAAAGGGCTCCGTGAGTAAAAACAGCAGGGCTACCGGCGAGTGTTCGTGAAAACCCGAAAGGGCGCGACCTCGTTAGAAAAAAAGAATAAAAAAAAAAGACGGTATGTCCATAAGCGAAATGGGCACGGATGAAAACCTGAAAGGGCTCCGTGAGTAAAAACAGCAGGGCTACCGGCGAGTGTTTGTGAAAACCCGAAAGGGCGCAAACTCGTTAAAAGACACTTACAAAGTCCTCTCGACCTTGTAAGGAGAAACCACCCGCGCGAGATCCTTACGACTCACAAGGGAACAACACACTTAGGGATCCTCACGATTCCTAAGGAGAAATTACACTTGCGAGATCCTCACGACTCGTAAGGAGAACTCTCTTATGGGACCCTCACGGCTCATAAGATTTGAAAGCCTTAAGTTACAGAGACCTGAACTTGTTCTTAAGCAACTCCCACAACCTTCAATATGCCCTACAAGCGGCTCAATACTGACCCTTGTATACAATCCACAGGCGTGAATAAACATTTCCCTAACCAAGTCCCACCCGTAACTGGGGATATGTCCATACAGTAAACAACCCTTGTAAGTCCTCTCGACTTATAAGGAGAAAACCCTTTTGTAAGATCCTTACGACTTACAAGGGAACATACACTTAGGAATCCTCACGATCCCTAAGAAGAAAACGCACCTACGAGATCCTCACGACTTGTAGGGAGCAATACCTTTGTGAGACCCTTACGGCTCATGAAGTCAAAAGCCTTAGTCGACGGGATCCTAACCCTGTTCGCTAAGCCACCTTTGTTCAACATCGACAGAGACAAGTGATAATTCGCTTCTGGCAATATCCCAGTTGTAGCGATGCTGATGCCTAAACCGGTATCAAATTCCAAGTCCTTTCATGGCAAATGATGATTCGCTCCTGGCAATATTCCAGTTGTAACGATACTGATGCTGAGATTGACGTCAGATTCCAAATTCGACACTCGCGATAAAAGAAAATCAGCGAGCAATACATGCATACGAAATAGCCGAAATGTTGGGGCAACTTGCAATAAAAAGCAGTAAGTAAAAATGTATGCATGAAAAATAGCCGAAATGATTGGGCAACTCGCAATAAAAAGCAGCGAGTGAAAATAAAATAAATAGCCGAAATGATTGGGCACCGCGAAAAATAACCGAAATGATTGGGCAATCGCGACTTTCGCGATATAAAAGCTGAAATGATGGAGCATCGCGGAAATAAAACAATAAAAAAAAATATGATGAAAATTTTGCCCTACAGGTGAGATCACGTCGATCCCTGTATACAATCCAGGGGCACAAACAAAGAGGGAACCATACCTTCCCGACAGGCTCCGCCAGAAAGCGAAGCCAAATCTCGACGGTTCAACAGCAACCTAGAGACAGCCATAACATTCGTCTCGATACAGCAGACGCAATGTCAACAATAACGTCCTTCCTCCAACAGGATTTGGACATGACAAGGCAAACGAAGCGAAGGCCAAATTCCTAGCTTCAAGGCCTTAACGGCAAGTCATGTAAAGCCTGAAAGACAACCGGAGATCGTCTCACATCAGTGCGGAATGGTCACCACCTTGGCGTTCGTCTCGACACAGCAGACGCAACGACAAGCAAACAAACGGAGCCACGGCAGAATCCCTAGTTCCAAACCTCAACGGTTCACCAGCAACCTAGAGACAACCGTGACGTTCGTCTCGATACAGCAGACGGGATGTCACCCCAGCCTTCTTCCTCCAGCAGGGATCATACGCGACAATCAAACAAACGGAGCCACGGCAAAATCCCTAGTTCCAAACCTCGACGGTTCAACAGCAACCTAGAGACAACCGCGACGTTCGTCTCGATACAGCAGACGGGATGTCACCCCAGCGTTCTTACTCCAGCAGGGTTCAGACGCGACAATCAAACAAATAGAGCCACGGAAAAATCCCTAGCTCCAAACCTCAAATGGTTGTCGGGACCCATCATCTCTCTGAAGACGTTGAAGGATTACTACGACAAATATCAAAGGAGTGAAGAGATGTACCCTTGAACCAAAGTTGATTTGGGGATCTGTAGTCCAATTTGGAACTAAGATCAATTTATTAGATTATGAGAACATTGGTTCAGTTAAATCTGAATTGAGGACTTATGGCCAGTTTGGGCTAAGTCCAATTAGATTAGAAATATTGGCTCTTTGTTGGACCATTAAACATTTATCTGGGTTCAAGCCCACATTATTTAGCAATGTTAAACCAGAGTTTGAGGGCTCTGATACATTTTTTGTCTTTGACTAAGCATTAAACATTGTGGTTCTAAGTTTTATTCAATTTTGAGATTTAGTTAAAGGGGAGGTTTTTTGCCTATGGAAACTTAGCCAATTTGGCTAAGATTGGCTTTAAAATAGTGTTAAACACTAGAGGACAACAGTGTTAAACACTGGAGATGAAATACTCAAAATAGTGTTAAACACTAGGAAGGAAGGGGGCACGTTGGGGCATGTGAGGGCACCCAGAGGTGGGGCCAGATCTCCTTTACTTTGGTCCCAGAACTGCAGATAAGTGTTAAATACTTATAGTTTTCATAGCCATCACGTGTGGGCACGTGATGGGTACTCATGCCCTGATTTATTAGAATGTTTATTAGAGGTTACGCGAGGATACGTGAGAGCGCCTGTTTACCCCAATCAGAGCAAAGCTCTGTTCAAATTCCAAGGCGGGAAACGAAGCAACGCTTCTGTTTCCCCAATCAGAGCAAAACTCTGCTTTGAAAATTAAAATGGAAATTAAAGTTAAAAATAAATGAAGCAACGCTTCAGATCCCCTGCGCTGCGCGCAGAACACCACGTGTCAAAATCAGGCACGCCAGCGCAGAGAGCGCAGCGCCTAAGGCAGCGCACCCAATCAGAGCAAGGCTCTATTTAAAACAAAATTAAAAGAAAAAACGCTTCAGATGATCTGCGCTCTGCGCTGCGCGACACGTGGCAGCGCAGTTGCGCTTGCGCAGTTGCGCTGCGCGACACGTGGCAGTGCAGTTGCGCTGCGCTCTGCGCTGCACGACACGTGGCAGCGCAGTTGCGCTTGCGCAGTTGCGCTGCGCGACACATGGCAGCACAGTTGCATCTGCGCCAAACAGAATTAAAATTCCAGTAAGATCTTTCTGTTCTTGTTAAAATAAGAAGATTGTCTTCTGTAAAACAGAAGCCCTTGGATTAAAGATCCAATGGTGGGGAAAATTCCCCAAATCACTCAGAGAATGATCTCTTTAACAAATTTAACAAATTAATGGGAACTATATAAAGGCCCCTAGACCCCAATTCAATCAACATCGAGATCAAAATCAAAAACAACAACACAGAGAATAGAGAGAACTCTGAAGAATTTGGAGAAGAACAAAAAAAAAGAGAAAAAGGTAAAGACCTTTTAAAAAGAAGATTTTCTTCTGAAAAGATCATTGATCTAAGAACAAGATCAAGGATCTTCAATAAAAAAAAATAATAATAACAAAGGCATTGCCTTTTTTATGAAGCAATGGTTCTGGAATCTTAAAGATTCTTTTCTTGAATCCAGAATTGGATCAAGATATTAAAACAGTGCCTTGCACTTGTAAATCTGCACTGTTGCGCTCTTGGGTTGGCGCAAGTCACCAAAGAGCGCCACGTGTCAGCTCCAGAACAGCTTGCGCTATGCGCTTTTAAAACAGAGCACTGCTCTCATGAATTGGCGCAACTCACCAGAGCGCGCCACGTGTCAGCAGCGCAACAGCGCAGCGCACTGCGCTTGCGCTCACCGGAGCATGACACGTGTCATCTTCCCATGGACTTGCGCCTTGCGCTCCTCAATTGGCGCAAAGCGCCTGACAAGCCACGTGGCACTCTGTCAGAATAATTAATGCAGTGCATTATTGTAAGCCCGTGGGGGCGCCCCGGTCGTCGATCCGACGCCGGAAACGCGGAAACAAAAACTTTGCAAAACTTGCAACCGGCACCACCGCGCACTTTTCACCCGGATCGGGCCATTAACCTAGTTAACTAGCAAAGTAAAATACGGGTAGAGAAGTATACCAAGCGATCCGTGTCCTTCGGTCTTCGTCTCCACTCCGATCTCCTGCGGAATCTCCGTCCATCATCGTCTCGTCGGAAAGGGCACCACGTAGCCGGAATCTTTTACGGGCTCCCACCTCTTAACCGAGGCAACTCGGGCGCGAAGTTGGCTAGCCGACGCGTCCAAGACTTGCTATAGATATAGTGTAGAAGCTCGTCTCTTTTGGGGTTATGAGGTTGCCATGGTTTGTGGAGGAAAAGAATGAACTTGAGAGAAAGAAAAAATGGAGCTCTCAAGTTTTTCAAGCAACATATGAGATAAATCACCACCCACTAAAATCAATCCCCTTCTCCCTTGAATAGTGGCCGGCCCCTCCTCTCACAAGAATGAGATTGGAGAGAGAAAAAGAATTCTCCAAGTATATAAAAATATAATGGAAAAACCAATAAAGAAAATGGTCACTCTCATTTCATTTCAACAACCATCAAATGAAAAGCAAAATGAAATGGACAAGAATGGAATCTCATCATGAAGAGGCTACAATAATGCAAGAAACCCCTCCACAAAATGTTAATTGCAAACTTGCAATTAACACCCTCCAACGGATAGTCCGGCCGTGAAAGAAAAAGAGAAAACCGGCCGGAACGGAATGCAAACTGGCAACCCCAGAAAACCGATCCCGTAATAAATTATAGGAAAACCCCGCTACTGAAAATACATGCCCGCATTTGTATTCCCACTGAACACAAATGCAAAGAGACAAAACTGCACTATCTAATACTAAGATTCGGCTTAAGCCAAAGCCGTCTAGTAAAAACCGTCCGATCACGATCCGTGCATTACCGCACGTATCTGATCGAACCCTGCCATATCTCCATACGGCCTCTACAGCGTTTCGTCCGAAACCTGAGTAACTGAGTGTGGTGGACTCTAAAGACTCGTCAATACAATGGCTATGGATTTAACCACTAGCACGTCAGAGGTATTAGCCATACGTGACGGGCTACCAGCTATTGACTAAAAGGGACGTCGATGAGCGAACTCATCCTGACACCCTACTGAGCCTGTCAGTGACAATATCCGTACAGTCCGGTCCGTTCGTCTATGAGTATCGCATGGCGGGCCTAGGGGGTTGGTAAAAGTCAGACCCCCAAAAGCGGTACAAGTCGTGTCGGAGCGTAGCCCAGAACACCCTGAGATACTACTGGAATACCTACCAGCAAATCTCCTGCCTTGGCCAAGGACTTTTCATGTTCTGGCTCTCCTAGACACAGCACGACCTCACCCCCAATACCGGGAGAGACGAACCCCTGCAGATCCGCTCACTGCCTCCATGTGGCTCGGGACTGTACCCAACTAAAACCTGTTTGCACGACTCCTTTGAGCCGTGGTAGGATAGTAATCAAAGCACAGTGGGAACTCACACGAGACAAATGACGATCTCAGGTCGATGAACTAACCTGTACACATGTCACCAGGGAACTGCTATCTGACGTCTGGTATATTCCCAACTAGCAGGTTCCCGGCGAGTCCTGTCCGGTGTACTCATAACCCAATGAGCACCTGTATACATCTTAGGTGAACCAACTGACACCGGTGGCTTATGAGACCGGCCACCGCCCCTCGTCGGGGTCTCGACTGTATACACTAGTCTACTCTAGAGAATCGATGCCCTGTCTCGAAACTCCCTCGAATAGGGACCATTTAAGGATGTGCTTATAGACCCCAGCTCCCACTTATATGATCGCCCTCATACTGCTGGAAGTCAAGCAAGAATCCTAGGGGCTCTATCAACGTGTAATAGCGACTCGTAAGGTCACCTAAAGCAGTACACGATGATAAAGATAAACCAGATAGCATACTATCATCTCGAGTAAGACTGTCCTACTGGGACAGGTCCTCCCCTCAATCATTGCAATCACGTGCCTGTGATCCAATAATTGACTCTGAGGGCACTATCTCCAACGGTGCTCCACTTTACAGAGCATAATCCTTTTTGTTTGGAGAGATTTAAAGAAATACTTTCCCAGTTAGGGTCTTTGATTTCCCTTAATTAGAATTTAATTCTATTAACTTATAAGGCTTTTAAAGCCCATCACGTGTTGGCACGTGATCCCAACGTTTGACCATTGAAATAGAATTTAATTCTATTAATTAAAGAGCTGAGGGATCTGTCACATGTTGGCACGTGACTCTCTTTTATTCAGAATTTTATTGTGCCTTTTAATAGAGCTAAAGGATCATCACGTGTCAGCATGTGACCCTTGGTCACGTGTCAACACGTGACCCCCCATTGGGGTCTTTCCTTAGCCGTTTTGTTTACACTTTTGTTTGATTTAGAATTTAATTATATAAAGTAGAGATCTTAGGAAACTATCACGTGTCAACACGTGATCCTTGGTCACGTGTGAGCACGTGATACCTCATTGAGGTATTTCCTTAGCTGTTTTGTTACATTTTTGTTTGATTTAGAATTTTAATTCTATAAAGTGGAGATCACAGGAAACTATCACGTATCAACACATGACCCCTGGTCACGTGTAAGCACGTGATACCTCATTGAGGTTTTTCCTGATTTTTATCAGGGAACAAATGCCCCCACAGCGTTGTTCTCACGTGTCTGCACGTGAGTGCAACGCTGTCACCTTTGTGACCGTTGGATCTGTCTAGAGAATAGGGGAGATGAAGTGTTTCCCATTACATCCTATAAATGCCAGTGTCCTTTCAGAAGCGCCTCCACTTTGCTCGTCTTCTTCCTTACTTACTTTTCCTCTGAGAATTTAATTCTCTTTCCCAGAGCTTAGTTCTCTGTCATGTATGTGCAATGCCGCTTTATCTTCCAATCAAGGCTTGTGCTCACGTGTTGCGCATGCGGGGCTCTGCTGGATGGGGACGTTTCATTTCCTTTGTTCCCCTCCGAATGGCGGCGACGACGTGAGGACGTCTTGCCTGAGATTCGGGGCAGATGCTATTTGGTTTTATCCGTCCACCTCTCCGAAGATGCCAAGTTGATTTATGGCACCGTGAATGGGAGGTTTAGACGGATGCGGCCGATGTAGCAAACTTCGCCAGATTCCCCCTCGCTTGAGGGGTTTTTGATTGTGGGGACGCTCTTCCCTGCAGGCGCAAGCTCCTGCAGTTAATTACGCTACCGTATCGCGGTAACAACATTCTCCTTCTCCAGAATTTCATTTCGTGTCGTGGGTGTTTGTTTTGTTTGTGGTTGCCCGTGGATTGTATACGGAGACTATTTATTTCATCGCCCGTAGGACGTGGATTAGTCCAAATCCGTACTTTCTTAGATTTGGGTTTTGGGTTTTGGTTTAAGGATTCGTTAGCCGCATTTGAGACTAAGATCAACTTAAACGTTCGTTAAGCATACGTTAGTCCTGTTTGAGACTAAGATCAACTTAACGTGGTGATCCATTTAATATATGGCCGTCAGGACTCGTCACCTCTCTGACGTCGTTGAAAGATTACAACGATAGGTGTCAGAGGAGTTCAGAGATGTACCCTTGAACCAAAGTCGATTTGGAGTTTTATAGTCCATTTAAATGTTTAAGGATACGTTAGCCGTATTTGGGGCTAAGATCAACTTAAACGGGACCGTTTAGATCCGGCAAAAGAGCATTTGGGGGGCTCTATTGCTCCAGTTTAGGGACATGGTGGTCCATGTTTCAGTTTAGGGACGTGGTGGTCCATCGCCAGTTTAGGGACGTGGTGGTCCATCATTAGTTTAAGGACATTTCGGTCCGATATTAGTTTAAGGACGTTTCGGTCCGATATTAGTTTAAGGACGTTTCGGCCCATGAGTTTAGGGACCCCGCAGTCCATATTGATGTGTGGTCGTCGGGACCCGTCACCTCTCTGACGTCGTTGAAGGATTACAACGATGGGTGTCAGAGAAGTTCGGAGATGTACCCTAGAACCGGTCGTAAATTGATTTAGGGAGCAACCGTGCTCAGTCAATTTAATTTGAGGATTTACAGTCACGATTGGGCTAAGTCCAATTGAAAATGTTCAACATTTTATTTGCTTTTGCATTGCATTTCTTTTTATTTTTATTTGGGCTCTACCCATAAAGGATGTAGAGCATCAATTTGTTTTGGGCTCTGCCTATTTATGAATGATGCAGAGCATCAATTTTACTTGGGCTCTGCCCTTTTTATTGCTTTGCAATTTATTCTGGCCTGCTAGGTCTTTTTGACTTGGGCCTGGCCCTTTAGCAAAAGAAATGCATTGCATTTTCAGGCGCTTTGCTCCAATCAAAGAGCGCAAGCGCTTGTGGTGACGACACGTGTCATGCAAGCGCAGTGCGCTGCGCTTGCACTGCTGACAAGTGTCACGCTCTGGTGAGTTGCGCCAATTCTAGAGAGCAAGGCTCTATCTTAAAGCGCATAGCGCAAGTGGTTCAGATACTGACACATGGCGCTCTCTGGTGGCTTGCGCCAACCCAAGAGCGCAACAGTGCAGATTTTCAAGTGCAAAGCACTATTAATTTGAGAATCTTTTAGATTCAAGAACCAATGGTTCATAAAGTAAGTGCAAAGCACTATTTTTATTTTGTTTTTTTATTGAAGATTATTGATCTTGTTTTTAGATCAATGATCTGTTCATAAGAGAATTTTCTCTTTTTCTAAAGGCTTTTTACCTTTTTTGTTCTTGAGGATTTCTCTCCAATTCTTCAAACTTCTCTCTGTTTAATTTCTCAGAAAATGTTGATCCCTTTGAATTGAGGTCTAGGGTCTTTATATAGTGCCCATAAGTTTGTTGAATTTGTTAATGAGATCTTTCTCTGAATGATTTGGGGAATTTTCCCCACCGTTGGATCTTTGATCCAGAGGCTTCTGTTTTACAGAAGAAAATCTTCTTGTATTAACAAGAACAGAAAGATTTCTTTAGAATCTTGATTCTGTTTGGCGCAAATGCCCTAGCGCGTGACACGTGTCGCGCAGCGCGCAGCGCACAGCGCAGCGCAACTGCGCTAGCGCATCTGTGCTGACACGTGTCGCGCAGCGCAGAGCGCAGCGCAACTGCGCTGACACGTGTCACACAGCGCAGCGCTTGCGCAACTGAAGCGTTGCTTCCTTTAATTTTGCTTTAAACAGAGCTTTGCTCTGATTGGGTGCGCTGCCTTGGGCGCTGCGCTGATGTATCTGCGCCTGACACATGGCGCGTTGCGCGCAGCGCGCTGAATCTGAAGCGTTGCTTCATTTATTAAAATTTAAATTTTCAAAGTAGAGCTTTGCTCTGATTGGGGGAAGATGAAGCGTTGCTTCATCTCCCGCCTTGGAATTTGAACAGAGCTTTGCTCTGATTGGGGTAAACAAATGCCCTCCCACCGTTGCGCTTGCGTAGCCCCAAACGCGACCGCAACGATGGCAGAATTCCAACCATTGCGGCAACTTTTGGAAGTTGAAAGGGCACTTGATGCCTATAAATAGGACCTTTGGTCCTACACAGATGATTATCATCTTTAAGATTTTTATTTTCAAAAACTTCAGAGCTTTGCACTTGCCTTCAAGAACTCCTCGAGTTAGATTTTCTGTAACAGAAACTATTTAAGTAAGAATTAGTCTTGAATTAAATCAATTCTAATTAATAGAGCTTTGCTCTCATAGATCTTTGATCTAAAGAAGACCCATTTAGAGTTTCACTTAGTAGAGCTTTGCTCTAAAGGGGTCTAAAGAAGACTAAGGAGAACCCTATTAGGGTTCCATTAATAGAGCTCTGTTCTCTAAAAGATTTTCCTTGAATGTCCTTAATTCATTAATGGAGCTTTGCTCCTTCCAAATCATATAGAAGAACTCTTAAGAATTCTTCATGGATCTTGGAAGTTAAAGATGGCATTTGACATTATTATTATCATTATATCATTTTTTTCCCAGAGCACAGCTCTCAATGTTCTTAAGGGATTTTCTTCAAATTCTCCTCATAACTGATTTTGACAGGTGTCACTCCTGTCTATAGAGCATTGCTCTCGAGGAGTTTTAACTCCCTATACTTTTTCTCATTGCTAATCTTCCAATGATATTTCCTTCAGGCATTATGGCGGTGCGTCTCTACAGTCTGCACGAATTCATTATTTACGAGGATATCCGTGCACAGGGCCGTCAACAAAACCAGGAGTTTACGGACGCCCAATGTGCAGAGGTCATGGGTCGTCTGAACGCAAGCGCCGGTTGGCTGCTCCCTCGCCGTTCTGCTCTCTTGAAAGTCGTGCTGGGAGCAATCTGGAGAGCACTCCCGGGGTTCCACGAGGCCTTACCGCTCAATGCGCTGGATGATGCCGAAGACAAGGTACATTCAGTGTACCTGTCGGGGCTGATCTCGAAGAAGCGGCGGGATAGCCTTATCGACATCCTGCATCAAATTTTTCAGCAGACGATGATAATCGCTGCTTATCGAAGACTCGGGGCCTCGCCGAAGACCTTGACACACAGGAGCGCGAGAGGCTGCGCACAAGAATAATCAGAATGGCCAGGAGAACTCTGGATGGCTTTACTTTTGAATTCCTCAATCCGTGCCTTGTATCTGAGGTTATTCCATTGTAATAATATTTCTCGTTTATTGCTTTATGATTGTAAGAATTTTTGGCAATATTAATGGAAAAGTTTTATCCCAGCTTGTCTTATTTTTCGTTCTGAGTCTTTTGCCTGTGCATGAATGAGTGTGTCTCGAATGCTTAATCCAATGCCAATCAGATGTTCTCTTTGTCTCTTTCTTCTTTCTTTTATTATCCGCATGTTACCTTAGTAAACATGGTTAACAGATAATAGAGCACGCATCTTGATTTCTTCAAGAAATAGCGATGGCTTAAGCTGCAGGTTCAGATCTGCCGCCTAAGACTTTTCAACTCTATGAGCCGTGAGGGTCTCATAGAGACTTTTCTCCCTACGGATCGAGAGGATCTCGTAGGTGGGTTTTCTCCTTAGGAATCGTGAGGATTCCTAAGTGTGTTTTCTCTTATAAGTCGTAAGGATCCTATAAGAGAATTTTTCCCTCTTACGAGTTGAGAAGACCCGTAAGCGGTTGTTTCCCTCCTTGTCGAAACTCGACTTTGGAGAGTGAGACCCGTGAATAGTATGCAAGAGACCGTTTTAGATCGACTTGCAGGGTCCCATTGTTCAGGAAGCAAGTTTTTTAGTCCCTGCTGCCTGAGGCTTCATCTTGCAAGTTGAGACGAATCGGGAATTTTCCTGCGGTGACACTGGTTTCTCTGCGAGCCGACGCGAATCAGGAGGCTCTCGTCAAGGATTGTTTGTTTCCCTGAGTTGAGGTATTTGCCAGGGATTATTTGTTTCCCTGGTGTTGAAACGAATCGAGAATTTCCTACGGAGACATTGGTTGCTCTGCGAGTCGATTCGAATCAGGAAGCTCCCGTCAAGGATTGTTTGTTTCCCTGAGTTGAGGTATTTGCTAAGGATTATTTGTTTCCCTAGCGCCAAGGATTATTTGTTTCCCTGGTGTTGAAACGAGTCGAGAATTTCCCACGGAGGCACTGGTTGCTCTGCGAGTCGACGCGGATCAGGAGGCTCTCATCAAGGATTGTTTGTTTCCCTAAGTTGAGGTATTTGCCAAGGATTATTTGTTTCCCTAGTGTTGAAACGAGTCGAGAATTTCCCACGGAGGCACTGGTTGCTTTGAGAGTCGACGCGGATCAGAAGGCTCTCTTCAAGGATTGTTTGTTTCCCTGAGTTGAGGTATTTGCTAAGGATTATTTGTTTCCCTAGCGCCAAGAATTATTTGTTTCCCTGGTGTTGAAACGAATCGAGAATTTCCCACGGAGGCACTGGTTGCTCTGCGAGTCGACGCGAATCAGGAGGCTCTCGTCAAGAATTGTTTGTTTCCCTGAGTTGAGGTATTTGCTAAGGATTATTTGTTTCCCTAGCGCCAAGGATTATTTGTTTCCCTGATGTTGAAACGAATCGAGAATTTCCCACTGAGGCACTGGTTGCTCTGCGAGTCGACGCGAATCAGGAGGCTCTCGTCAAGGATTGTTTGCTTCTCTGAGTTGAGGTATTTGCTAAGGATTATTTGTTTCCCTAGCGCCAAGAATTATTTGTTTCCTTGGTGTTGACACGGATCGAGAATTTCCCACAGAGACACTGGTTGCTCTGCGGGTCGATGCGAATCAGGATTTTCTTCATCAAGGACACTCGTTTCCTCGAGTCGAAGGGTTTGACCGAAGCCACTGGTTTGTTCGGAGTTGAAACGAACCATCGAGATTTGGCTTCGTTTTCTGGCGGAGCCTGTTGGGAAAGTATGGTTCCCTCTTCGTTTGCGCCCTTGGATTGTATACAGGGATCGATGTGATCTCAACTGTAGGGCCAAATTTTTGTCATCATTTTTTATTTTTATTTTATTTCCGCGATGCTCTATCATTTCAGCTTTTATATCGCGAAGGTCGCGATTGCCCCATCATTTCGGCTATTTTTCGCGATGCCCAATCATTTCGGCTGTTTATTTCATTTTTACTCGCTGCTTTTTATTGCGAGTTGCCCAATCATTTCGGCTATTTTGTGTGCATACATTTTTTCTTGCTGCTTTTTATTGCAAGTTGCCCCATCATTTCGGCTGTTCATTTTATTTTTACTCGCTGCTTTTTATTGCGAGTTGCCCAATCATTTCGGCTATTTCGTGTGCATATGTTTTTACTTGCTGCTTTTTATTGCAAGTTACCCCATCTTTTCGGCTATTTCATATGCATGTGCGGCCTACTGGCTTTTCGCTGTAAGCCGATTTTGGCATCAGCACCGCTACAACTGGGATATTACCAGGAGCGAATCATCATCTGCCTCTGTCGATGTCGAACAAGGGTGGCTTAGCGAACAGGGTTAAGGTCCTATCGACTAAGGCTTTTGACTTCATGAGCCGTAAGGCTCTCATAAAGGTATTTCTCCCTACAAATCGTGAGGATCTTGTAGGTGTATTTTCTCCTTAGGAATCGTGAGGATTCCTAAGTGTTTGTTCCTCTGTAAGTCGTAAGGATCCTACAGGAGGGTTTTCTCCTTGTAAGTCGAGAGGACTTATAAGGGTTATTCATCGTGCGTACATATCCCCAGTCACGGATGGGACTTGTTCAGAGAAATGTTTATTCACGCCCGTGGATTGTATACAAGGGTCAGTATGAGCCGCTTGTAGGGCAATATTAGAGGTTGTGGGGGTTGCTTAAGTACAGGTTTAGGTCTCTGTAACTTAAGACTTTCAAATCTTATGAGCCGTGAGGGTCTCATAAGAGAGTTCTCCTTACGAGTCGTGAGGATCTCGCAAGTGTATTTTCTCCTTAGGAATCATGAGGATCCCTAAGTGTGTTTCTCCCTTGTGAGTCGTAAGGATCTTACGCGGGTGGTTTCTCCTTACAAGGTCGAGAGGACCCTATAAGTGTCTTTTAACGAGGTTGCGCCCTTTCGGGTTTTCACAAACACTCGCCGGTAGTCCTGCTGTTTTTACTCATGGAGACCTTTCGGGTTTTCATCCGTGCCCATTTTTCTTATGGACATACCTTTTTTTTATTCTTTTTATTTTCTTCTTCTCATTTTTTTTACGAGGTCGCGCCCTTTCGGATTTTCACGAACACTCGCCGGTAGCCCTGCTGTTTTTACTCACGGAGCCCTTTCGGGCTTTCATCCGTGCCCTTTTTGCTTACGGACATACCGTTTTTATTTATTATATATATTTTTTATTTTATTATTATTTTTTTATTCATCTCGTCGGCCTAAGGATGCTGCGGTAGTAGTTTAAGGACGTTTCGGTCCGCTGTTAGCTCATTAAGCGTAATACTTCTTTAGGAAGCGACCGTTTATTGGCCTGAAAGGCCTTTCACCATTCATATCCATGAGTAGATAGGCCCCACCCTGATAGACCTTATCTATGATGTACGGGCCTTCGTAGTTTGGCTCGAATTTTCCCCGCTTGGCGCGATTGGGGATCATAGGCCTTTTGACCACTAGCACAAGTTCGCCTTGGCGGAATGTCCTCGGCCGAGTCAATCTTTCGTATGAGCGCGTCATCTTTGCTTTATAAGCTTCCAGATTTTGTTGCGTTATGAGCCGTGTTTCTTCAAGGGCATCAAGCTCCTCAAGCTGAAGGTTAGCATTTTCTTCGTTCGTCAACTCGTAGTGGATTGCCACTCGCGGAGAGGGTAACTCTATCTCGAAGGGGAGTACTGCTTCCGTACCGAATACCAACGTGTACGGCGTTGTGTTCGTGGCCGTCTTGAACGTAGTTCGATACGCCCAGAGAGCTTCTTGTAGTCTCTCATGCCAGTCTCTCTTATTTCGGGACACCGTCTTTTTCATGATTTTCGTCAGGGTCTTGTTGAAGGCCTCGGCTAGACCATTAGCTCGCGGGTTGTAAACTGAAGAATATCTCCAGTCTATATTATGCTGCTGTGCGAAGCGGCTGATCTTGTAACTTCTGTAGGCTGGACCGTTATCGGAGATGATCCGTCTTGGCATTCCAAACCGATATATGATGTGCGTCTTGAAGAAGTGGAGGATATTCTCCGTCTTCACTTCCCTCAGCGGTACTGCTTCTGCCCATTTGGAGAAGTAGTCAGTCGTCGCCAGGATGAAACGATGTCCCCTGGACGATGCTGGTTCGTTGGGGCCAACTATGTCAGTTCCCCACATTTCGAATGGCCAGCTAGCCACTGTCGGGTGTAGCGGATTTGGATGCTGATGGATGAAGTCCCCATGGATTTGGCATGAGTGGCATTGCTTCGCATATTCGAGACAGTCCTGAATCATCGTGGGCCAGTAGTAGCCCATCCGTTTGATCTTCATCTTCATCTTTGGGCCTGCTTGGTGAGAACCGCAGAGTCCGTCATGAACTTCCTGAACGACCCTTTCCGTTTCGTCAGGCCCTAGGCATCTCAACCACAGAGAATCAAACGACCTCTTGTATAGAGTATCATTGATGAAGGAGCTGATGTCTTGTAGACGCATCTTCGGGCATTCGATGGGACTTAAAGTAGTCTATGAAGATTTCCCTCTAGTCCTCAGCCTTTTCTCGTTCTTTTATTTGTAAGGTCGTCTGCTCAATCGCTCCCTTTTCCTCGGATGATTCCAGAGGTACTTCTGCTGGGGCAAGCACCCGACGGCTTTGTACCACGATTCTAACGTCATCGAGGTTCTCGTCAGCCAGTTCTTTAGCAAGTTTGGCCAACGCGTCTGCTTTGCTGTTTTCCGCGCGCGGTATGCTTTCCTAGGTATAGGAGGGAATTTGGGTCAGCAGTTGTTGCACCTTTTCACCGTACTTCACCAACTCCGGTTTGCACATTTGGTAGTCGCCGTTTACTTGACTAACGACCAGTTGAGAATCTCCGTATATGAGGAGGTTTTCAATTCCCATGTCAATGGCGATCTCGAGGCCTGCTATCAAAGCTTCGTATTCGGCTTCGTTATTTGTCCTCGGCTCTGTTAAGGAGAAAGCGAAGCGCATTATCCCTCCTTGTGGAGTCACGAAGATGAGGCCTACCCCCGACTTGATTATAGGGGCGTTTTGTCTGTGCTTTTTCATGGAAGATGCTCCATCAAAATAAAGCTCCCATCGGGTATCACCACTGTCGATCGCGTCAAATGCATGTTCGTCTGGAAGATCGCAATTTAGAGGAGAATCGGTTGCTATCGGATGCTCAGCGAGGAAGTCGGCGATGGCCTGACCTTTGACTGCCTTGAGAGGTTGATATGTTATCGAGAATTCCATCAAGAGCAGGGCCCATTTAGCGAGTCGTCCCGTTAATATGGCTTTTGACATTAAATATTTAAGAGGGTCCACCTTCGAAATGAGACGGACCTCATGCACCAACGCATAGTGCATGAGCTTTGTTATCGCAAAGATTAACGCCAGGCAGTGTTTTTCGATGGGGTAGTAGTTGCTTTCTGCCCCAAGTAGAACTCGACTTAAGTAATAGAGTGCTCTTTCTTTCCCTTGATCGTTCTCTTGTGCCCATAATGCGCCTAAGGAACCTTCGAGGGCTGTGGTATAAAGAATGAGAGGCTTTCCCTTAACCGGAGCAGCCAACACTGGCGGGTTCTGCAGGTACTGTTTAATCTCGTCCAGCGCGCCCTGGCATTTTTGATCCCAGATGAATGGAGTTCCCTTCTTCATCAGGTGGCTGTAAGGACGGCAGTTGCCTAAAAGATTGGCTATAAATCGCCGAATATACGCGAGCTTCCCTTGGAGAGACCGCAGCTGTTTGAGAGTCCTTGGCGGAGGCATTTCCATGATTGCCTTGATCTTTGACGGATTTATCTCGATACCTCGGTGTCGGACGATGAATCCCAGGAATTTGCCCGAGGAAACTCCGAATGTGCACTTGAGAGGGTTCATCTTCAAGTTGTATTGCCGAAGGCGTTGAAATACAGTTTTCAGATGCTCGAGATGTTCCTCGTATGATTTGCTTTTAACCACGAGATCGTCGATATAGTATTCGACGATTTCGTGTATAAGGTCATCGAAGATCTTCATCATGGCCCTTTGATAGGTGGCACCAGCATTCTTTAAACCGAAGGGCATCACCTTATAACAAAATATCCCTAGAGGGGTCCTGAAAGCGATATGCTTTTGGTCTTCGGGATGCATCTTTATCTGATTATACCCTGATGAGCCGTCCATGAAGGAGAAAACCTCATGAGTGGAAGTATTGTCTATCATCAGTTCGGTGACTGGCACCGGGAAATCGTCCTTCGGGCAGGCTTTATTGAGATCCCGGAAGTCTACGCATATGCACACTGTCCCATTTTTCTTCATCACCGGGACGATGTTAGCGATCCATTCAGGATATTGAACCTCCTGAATAAAGCCAGAGTCGATCAGCTTCTTGACCTCGGCGTTGATGCTCATCTCAAGGTCGAGCCGTATTCTCCTCGGCGCCTGTTTGACTGGCTTGACGTCCGGGGATATCGCCAATTTGTGCACAGCAATTTCTGGATCTAGTCCTGGCATCTCGGAATAGTTCCATGCGAAGTAATCTTTGTGCTGTACAAGGACGTCTTTTAACAAAGCCACCTTCCCTTCAGACAGCAGCTCGCTAACAAATGTCGGTCGCGGGTCATTCGCCGTTCCCAATTCAATTTTCTTAAGGTTATCTGCAGTGGTATGGATTTCATCTTCCAGCTCTTTCGGAGCTGGCGGAAATTCTGAGATCACCTCATCATTGTTGTTTTCAAAGCACCAGGGAAGGTTATCCATGTTCTCGGGCCCTTCTTATAATATTGTTATCATGTGACAAGTGTGAATCCACTTCTAATCCCAATGTGGAGTTGGTTCTGTTCTTGCGGCTTTGGGTTCGTGCTTCTGTGGCGGCGCTACCCTCCAGTTGTCAGACAGAGCGAATTTGCCATGCTGATACCGATCTTCAACCCAATTCTTGAAGGTGAAGCAATCTTCAAGAGGATGCCCTATTACTCGATGGTAAGAGCAATAGTTTGGGTCAGAGACTACACCTGCTTGCTTGGGGTTTTTGGACTCCGGTAGTGTAAGCATTTGATGTTTTAGAGCAAGATCAAGTATCTTCTTTGTCTTGTCCCGAGGAAACGAGTACGCTCAACCCATTTTCTTCATGAGGGATAGATCAATAACGCTCGACTCCCGTTTGCGTGGCTTCTTAGTCCCGCTTTGTTGCTGTTGAGCGTCTTTTTGGCCTTTCGACTTGTTTCTGCCTCTACGTCGAGCCTTTTTTATAACAGGTTGACAGGGGGCGACACTCTCATCTTTGACGGCCTGTTGAAGGAGGCGTTGCGTTTTGGCTTTCTCATAGATGGCCATTTCGCGGTTATGATCGTCTCGGACTTTTTGACCAGCTTCCCTTATAAGCCTGTCCATTTGTTCTTCAAACGACGGACTGGGCACTTTTGCATCAGGAACTTTTACTGGTTCAGAATTAGTGTCCTCCCATTGAGCATCCCCTTCTTCATTGAAGTCATGTATGACATAACAGTCACGGAGCAGCTCTCGTTTCTTGGACTGAATATATCCGAGCCCGATTGTTTCCATCCTCCCACTAGGCAGTTTATGCTGAGTTCCGGGTACGTTCCAGACCCTGTCATAGAATTTGGCCTTTCTAACGGTCTGTTTGAAGGGTATCCCTTAGCGCTTCAACAGCCTCTTCAAGCCTTCTGTATAATATCTGGGTAAACGGATGGGTTGAAGTCTGTCCAGCGTAGGATCCGTCCCATGCCAGATTTCTTTCTCCACTTTGTTTTCTTCAGAGCGGTAGAATAGAATTACCTTCTCGCCTTCTCGCCTGGGAGGGATATAGAACGTCTGCAGCTCCTCTACACTGTCGGTATCAAGCGCATCCAGTTCCTTATAATGTTTAAGCGGCACCATGGCGACCTGCAGACTTTGCTCTTCGTCTGCGGAAGCTTGTATTGAGGGTCGAGCAGAGAATACAACATGGACCTCATCCTCCGAATCACTACCAAAGATCAACGTAGGAGTGGATGGTCCCGGCTTGGTGTATTGGAGCGGACCCGAATAAACTATCTCCTCTTCCTCCTCGGTATCACTGCCGAAGACAGGGATGGTAGTGTTAGTTTTATTCTCCGGCTTGTTACACCTTTCCGTGTCTTCGAAATTCGGCAAGAAGTATTTGGCATCTTCATATTTGCGGACTTCATTTACGGAAAACGGATTCAGTTCTCCCGTCATGGTATACTCGAGACCATCCTTAAAATATTTCATACACTGATGCTGTGTAGAAGGGATGACGTTGTACTCGTGTAACCACGGTCGGCCGAGCAAAGCGTCGTAGCATGTCTTGGCGTCTATGACGTGGAACTTAATGTCCGTGACGAGCAGCCCAAAGCGTAGCGTCAGTATCACAGATCCAAGAGTCTTTGATGATTGGGAGTCGAACCCGGAGATGGTGATCTTGTCCCGAGCAAGGTGTTGGACGCTCATGCAGATTTCCTTTAACACCCCCACATTGAGTAGGTTAACAGATGACCCGTTATAGATCAGGATTTTGCCTATCTTTATATCATGGTAGTATCCTGAGACATAGAGGGGGCGATTGTGTTCGCACGTCCCAAGGAGAAGGTCTTCATCGCCAAAAGTGATATCGGCCGTGTGCACTTCTTCCAGTTCATCCTTCATCTTTTCTTCGGCCAGGAAAGCTTGGAACTGCTCCGGGTCCTGTAGTGCCTTAATTAACGAATCTCTCGCCTCCTTTGATCGTAAAAGGACGTCAAGAATGCTGAGTTGCGAGGGTAGCTTCCTCAGATGCGCTAAGACGTTGTAATCCACCTTATTCTTTTTCGGCGGGTCTTTGGCAGTTAGCTCTTCCATGACTTGGTCATCCAAGGCGATCTCCTCAGGGACCTTTTCTTTCCCTTTGTCTCCTTTGTTTGGGGGTCCGAGATTCTTTTCGGGCAACGTGCGATTACGCAGCCGAATATTTTCACAAATCTTCGGCTCTTCTTCTTTTCCCGAGGTGGACTCTTTGAAGAGAGGGGAAAGCTCCAGCTCCTCATCAGAATCGCTCCCGAATGTGAGTACTTGTGATCCTCCGGCGTTGACCGTGCGACAATTGCCGGTAGTTCTATTAAGCCCTTCGGTCGCACTGTTTTGCTCCTGGCGAGTCTTGCACTTCTCCCGCTTAACCTGTTGTCGGTGAGCAACATATCCTTTCCACCATCTATCGAAAGCTTTGCACTCCTCAGTGGGATGTGAAATCTTCCGATGATACAAGCAATAGGAGGGGTGCATTTCCGCTTCACCGGTAACGCTTCCCTCAGAGGATGGTAGCTTCATACCCATTGACACGGCTTTAGCAAACCTCTTCCTCATCTTGAATTTGATTTTATCCACAGTGGGTGTACTTTGCTCCAGCGGGAGTATCTCAATTCTTTCATCAAGGCGCTGGCACTTGGCCCTTTCGAATATAACCGCCTCGCGCTCCCGATCAGCTTTGCTTTTTAAGAGAGCTTCATTGAGGAATGCATTGATTACTTCATCTGCTGGCTCTAGAATTTTCGGTTCGGGATCTGCCCCCAGCGTTTCAGTACAAGGAGTCTCCTCATTTTTCGTGAGCGAATGAGAAATCGTATGACAGCTCGCCACGTATTCCTCAGGTTCATCCGACGAACTTTCTCCCTCACCTTCCTCTTGAAAGACGTGGTTGAGGAACTCTTGGAGTGTAATGGGAGTCCGTGCCTTCTGGTTGTATTCCTCCAGCGCATCAATTTGTTTTTGCAAGTCCATGCGCTTGTCGCCAGGCTTCACGGGCTTCTTTGACTTCTTTTTCTTCTTCTTTGAAGATTTCGACGGCTGGTTGTGAATACTTGGGCCACCTCCATCGATCTTTTGAGTTGGACGAGGCTTCAACATCCCTTCAATGATCTGCGGCTCCAACGGGTTCTTCCACTTGATTGCTGGGCAAAATTGAAGATCATTTAGCATCCTCTTTGTCTTCGCTGATAATATAACCTCCCAAGGAGCTTCTTCGACGATAGAGCATGTTGCCCCCGGCGTATTCATTCCCTTAGAGGTGTGGGGCTGCGGTGGATTCACCTTCCATTTGTCGGACAATGCAAACTTGCCCTGTCGGTACTGATCTTCAAGCCAATTTTTGAAGACGTAGCAATCCTCGATCGGATGACCCAGTACTCGATGATAAGAACAGTAGTTGGGCTCATTGACATCACTTGGTTGCGACGGACGTTTTGGATCCGGCAGATTTATGAGTCGGTTGCGCAACGCCGGCTCAAATAACCTTCTCGTTTTATCTCGCGGAAAAGAGTAAGAACGTCCCATCCTCTTCTCAAGGGCTACGTACGGGCGCATATTATTTTGACGAGCGACTGGTTTCGAGTTGCTCGGCTGTTGCTGAGCATTAGCGACCACGATCGTTTTCCCCTTCCCTTTGTTATTTCGGGAGTCCGGCTTTGGAAGAGAGGGTTTATGGCCCATCTGATCCATTTGCACTAGTTTGTCGATTAGTGCCTGGAAGGTGGTCGGCTTGAAGAACATCATAAATTGCGAGATGGTTGCTTGAGGATCAAGGATTCCCACAAACATTCCCACTGCGGGAGCTTCTTCTATGCGTTGCTCGCATTTTGACCATAAATTACGCCACTGTATAGCATATTGGACTCATGTCTTGCCTGGCTTCACCCTGGCATTAATCAATGCCGTTATCGGGGTACGCTCGCTGGCACTCGCGAAACGTTGGGTAAACAACAGTTCCATTTCAGCAAAGGTCTTGATAGAGTCATTCGGGAGCTCGGAATACCACTCGAACGCCGTATCTGACAAGCTGCCAACGAACTGGCGAAGCAACAATTTATCATCATCACCAGTGTTGCTGCAAAGCGCCCTGAACTGGGCAACATGCTGGTGGGGATTGCCAGTCCCCTTATACACATGGAATTTTGCTATCGTATAACCTGGCGGGTACTTGATCTGGTCGTATCAGCCCGGATACGGTCGCCCCGTTTTTACGACCTGACCCGCTGCTTCAGTCGCATGATGAACCCGTATTTGTTGGGCTATGTACTCATCCAAGTCAGCTTTGAAGATTGTCTCTTCTTTAGCTGCTGATAGAGCCGGGGGAGGATTTGACGTCTCTCCCCTATCGTCTTCAAGGACGATCGGGGGATCTTTGGCCGGAGGATCTTGTTGGATCATCATCTTCACCATATCTTGGAACAGGAGGCCCATACGCTTTATGTTGGCTGCTTGTTCAGCAGCCTCTTTATCCTTCTTCTCCAATATTCGTCGAAAGAATTCGGCGTCAGTTTCTTTCTCCTGATGTTCATCCGAGGACGTTTCAGGGCTTTCTTTTGGCTCAGTAAGTGCGGCCATAGCGTTCATCATCTCTTGGAGCTTCTGTTGCTGCTCCTGCGCTTTGGTCACTAATCGCGTAAGCGGTCGATAACCCGTAGATATGCGACTGTCCTCCTTACCAGACGCCACGTAGACGGTATGAACTACAATGCCCCCTGATTTAGGGCGTTTGGGTTCACCACCTTTGATATTCGCCGCGGGCGCAGGGGTTTTCTCCGGCCTTCTTCTTTTGTGGGCCGTTGAAGTGGAGGGGGCCGTTGCAGTGGGCGCCCTAGCGATTGTTGTCCTCTGCTGTTTAATAGGATGGTCTTTTCCTTCTTGCACTTTCGCCTTTTTCTGTTGACGAGAACGCTCTGGGTCAATTACGGAGTCTTGAACCCTCCACCAAACCTTGTATATTTTTTAGGACAGCCGTTGAGGGGGCTATTCTTGCTTTGTTTCCGGAACTCCCTCCGTGGGCGGAGGAGATCTTTTCACTGTAGCGGTTGGAGAATTCTTACGTACCCTCCTCAGCAGTTCAAAGTTGTTCCCAGTTGGAACAGCAGCGTTGACTTCTACCACTGGAGCCGGTAAAGTTAGTCCTGAGGGGGAGTTGCCCCCTTGCCTTCCTCACTCGTTGTCAATGGCGACGTCGAGCATGACGAGCCATTAGGACTGGCTCGGAGATAGAGACAGCTTCTTTTTGCCCCCTGTCTGAATGAGGTGCTGCTGGTGTTAACCTCTTAAAGACTGAGGTTGTCCTTTGAGGGGAGTTATTCAATCTGTCAAAGACAGATCCTCGTGCAGGGTGTAACACCCGAGCCCAATAATACTATTTATATTACTAGTTGAGGGTTATATATTGCTCATTCCAATTATCCTGATTATCTGTGCTTTTTGCAAAATTTTAACCGGTTAAGTCATTTTGACACATAACAAATTTTAACCCCTAAAGTGAAATTTAAAATATCCATGTTGGCCTACTCGTCGCCACTAGTCGCGTGGTAGTGTCCGCGTGTCGAGATTCTGTCCCGTTTGGCTAAACGGGCCAGTTTGGACGACTACGCGCGCGTGCAAGTGTCCGACTTGGGGGCATGCATTTTAATCATTAAACACCTCTTTTCAAAATTTGGAAACCGCTTAAAATCCTATAATTTGAATTTGGAACATTTGGGCGCAACCCGGGCGCGATTTGGAAATGTTTCATTTAGCGCCAAAAAGGGCCCATTTAATTTAATATCTTAAAACTAATATATATACGAATCTATACACACATAACAGTTAAATCTTTAAATCTTTCACAAATCCTCACCAAATCAAATCTCGCCTCAGCCACAGCCAATCACGAGGCTGAATTTCGTGGGCCCCGCCTCTAAATCCTTTCCCTATCTCTCTCTCCCTCTCTCTCCAATCTCTCTCTTCCTTTATATTCATTTCCATGCAGCCGCCTCATCTTCTCCCATCACGAGAACCCCTCCAAGCCCAAACCCTAGCCCTCGTACTCGCGTCTCCGACCTCCTCGCGACCTCGCCGTCGTCGCCCTCGCCACCACGAGCCCGGCCGCACCCTCCTACCTCCTTCCTCCGCTCTCTCCCGCGCCTGCACCCAACCCCGACAACGCCACCAACCGCCGCAGGCCTAGTCGTCGATGTCTCCTCCAGTAGCCGACGACGCCCGCGACTCCCTCTCACCCTCCTCGTCCCGACCTCGTCGTGGCTTCCCTCCTCCCCTCGCCGGACCACCACCAACCCGAGACCATAACCCCATCACCTACCCTCTGCAGTTCGCCGGAGAACGCGCCGTCGACCCTCGTCGACGTCACCCGCGCCACCTCCTTTCCCCCTCGACCACCAGAGCCGACCACCCTCTCCTCCACTCGTCGCAACACCCTCTCCAGCGAACCCCGAGGCCGTTCAAGTCTTCGCAGCCGCCGTCGCTGCCTCGCCGGCGTTCCAGCGCCGTCGAGCCCGCCGGGGTCACCCTGGTATATCTCTCTGTAAGCTTCCTCATCTTTCCCTCTGTGCATTAAACCCCCCGCTGATCGTATTAAGTTTATCATTGTTGCTAACTTCGTTGCCGATGTTTTGCCGGAATCCGACCGTGCAGTCTTGGTGAACCCGACGCTCCAGCGAAGTACCCTGGTCCGTGTGATCCCGTTGTTCTCTGTTGGGACTCGATCCGTGGCTCGTGCACCCATATCGTGTTTTCTGCCGACATCGCATCCGTGTTCCGGTTTGCAAAACCGTCGAGGCAAGTATCTGAATACTTGCTTTAACATGCTAGCGTGCGAGATCTAGTCTTGCCATGCAGTTGAATATCATACTTTTTAATACTACAACTTAATGATGGTAATTGATATTATATTATACGTTAGAATTGACAGTTGCAGTTATCTTTAACATGGAATCGTTATAATAGTTTCTCGTAATTAATTAACCCACTATCAATCCATATTTCAACTAAATAAAACAATTGGATCATATCTGCTTAATTGTTAAATCATTCACGAGACAATTATTATACTTAGCGTAAATTCGTGTAGCTTCATTACTTTATGATTGTGGATATTGCTTCACCTTGTGGCTTTTGCACCCCAAAGGTGCGTGAACCTGTTAATAAGAGAATACAAAACATCATTGTGTTTACATGGAATAATATGGTTATTTACTGTTTCCTGCTGCTGTTCATTACTTGATTGTATACCTGTTGTGAGCACATACTCGTTTGCACTACATATTGGCCTGACCCTGCTACACATGACATATACATACATACCGACTCATCCTGCTGTACCATGACATGACTTGTTTCATGATCTCATGCCTAATGCCGACAAACCTGACCATTCCTGCTGTCTATCCAGACAGACCTACTGTTACCGGATTTTGTGTTGGCATTAGTCCTTGACTACAGAATACCTGACCTGACATATATAGCTTGGGGGTATGGGGAAATCAAAGGTGAAACCGACTTGTAACTCAACAGTTCGATACTTGTTCTGATCAGGCTTACGGGCTTGGCCAGTCCGGGAGTGATGATGCTGACATCACTCATCCATCCTACTACCTTTTTACTGCTTAGCGGCAGGTCTCGGATTCAGCCCCGAGGACTTTGACCGTGGTCCCGGGCACGCACGGGATACTAATGAGTTACATCGACGATTCATCAATTGGTTTCAAAGACTATAGAGTAGAAACCTGACAGGATAGTTTAGTCACCATTGCATATTACCCTGCTCTGTTATTCCTTAGTACTGCTTTATTCATGTTCATATTTGCATTGCTTATCACCATGTTTACATTATATACTTGATGTCATGACGCGCTGACGTCTGGGTTTTGCATGGCCCAGATTCCGTACCACTGTCGACGACCGAGCAGGAGTACTTCAGCCAGCAGGCTGAACTGTGAGTTCCTTAGAGTTTAGTTTATTTATTTCATTTCATTTCCAGATGTGAGCCCGCATTATGGGACGTACTGTTTATTCATTGTATTGGATCATTAGATTCCGCACTTATTGTTTATTGATTCTTGTTATTATGGATTTGGACATGTATTAAATTAGCTTATTATCTTGTTCTTGATATCCTTACAACCATAATGTGACTGTGGATGGATACTTCCTACCCACAGGTAGCATGGTTGGCTATGTCACGTGCCCAATCTTGCGTACTCTGGGAAGCGGGGCGTGACATGGTTCTTTTGGTATCAGAGCCATAGGTTAATTGGGTTGATTCTTTGTAGTTGGGTATTACACCCGATACACGAATCATAACACCCGTGATTAGGAAACATGTCCAGCCGCCTTGACCGTTTTACCATCCTTGAATCATTCTTCCGGATCAGGTCGACATGCGAACTTACTTTGCATTGTCAATTCGAAAAACCTAACTTCTTGTTATCTCTAGGACTTAGGCGACTTGGGTGGAGTTAAGTAATTGCTGCTATGATACCGCGGCATAGCTACAATGCAGTACTCTATTTAAGTATCTTGGAGTTCTAGCCTTGATTTATATATTGAATCTATCCTCATGCTAATGTCGTTTGTTTTGATTTCAGGACCATGGCAGATAAGAATTTCAAGACGTATCAGAGGCGTGTGGATGAAGCCGCCATGTTAGGAGTAATACGTGGGATGTTGGAGAATCAGAAGAGGCAAACTGAGCTGATCCAGCAGCAAGCGGATACATTTCAGGAGAGTTTGCAGGCTATTCAGCAGTCTGTAAACACCGCTGTGGCGAAGCCAGTCGACCGAGTAGGGTCCGTGGCAGATTTCAGACGTTTGGGTCCTATTACTTTCACCGGTTTGGAGGAGCCGTTGCCAGCCGAGCAGTGGCTCGTGGACACGGAGAATTTACTGATTGCGACACAGATCCCTGAAGATAAGAGAGTTGATGTGGTGCGCATTCAGCTGGTGGATTACGCCCGGGAGTGGTGGCTTGTGGAGGAGACCCGCTTGTCCAAGCCAATCAGTTGGGCGGATTTCTCTAAAAGTTTCTTGGAGAAGTTCTTCCCGCGGACTGCACGGGAGGAAATGGAAGAGAAATTTATTGGGCTGAGACAAAATGGAGCAGCTGTGGATGTACATGCAGCGGAATGGACGAGACTCAGCCGCTTCGCTGGACCCTTAGTCGCCAAGGAGGCAGACAGGGCGCGAAGGTTCTTGCGCAGTTTGGATGTGGACATCCAGAGGCAGATTGTCTCCCTGGGTTTGACCACTTTCTCGCAGGTTCTTACGGCAGCTAGAGAGCAGCAGAGTTTATCAGGATCGAAAGGGAACCTTCACCAGACAGCAGTTGCAGCTAGGAAGCCTGCATTTGTACCTAACCGAGATCATGGGCGCAGAGGTATTCCAGTGGACCGTCGAGGCGTAGCACCCATGAAGAAGCCTGTGATCATTGACCGAAGGAAGAGCGTGACCTGTGCCTACTGCCACTTACCTGGGCACGTGCATAAGGATTGTAGAAGAAGACTGGGACTTTGTCTGGTTTGTGGGGCAGCCGATCACGCAGTTGGTGCCTGTCCGTCGAAGCTTCGCACGAGAGATGATATACAGAAGCCTCCGCAGAGACCGTTCCAAGGGCAGAAACAGCTGACACAAGGACCGAACCAGGGTCGAGCTTTCACGTTGACAGCTGAGGAAGCCAAGGCATCAGGAGAAGTGGTTTCAGATACTTTGCTCGTTCATGGTTTTTCCGCATTGGTATTATTTGATTCCGGAGCATCCCACTGTTTTATGTCATCCAAATTTATAACTACACACTAGATTACCTGTACGACCCTGTCCAGTTTCTGGGACATACACACTGGGAATAGGAAGATTATAGCTAGTAAGGAGTGTAGAGATTGTTCAGTTGTTGTTTGCGGACGGGAGCTTTTTGCAGATTTCTTGGTGATAGATACGGGCAGTTATGAAGTAGTCTTGGGAATGGATTTTCTTGGCACCTTCCACGCACATATTGACTGTAGGGCAAGGAAGGTAATTTTCCAGATTCCCGGACACCCTGAGTTTACTTTCATTGGAGGAAGCAGCTCTGTCGAACCAGTCGAGTTTAGGGCTAGGCCGACAAACAGTGTTCTTGCGGCATTGGAAGCGGATAGTAATGAAGAACCGGCAGTTGTTCGTGACTTTGTGGATGTGTTTGAAGATATATCAGGCTTACCACCGAAGCGAGATGTGGAGTTTGCGATTGACCTTATTCCTGGTGCAGCGCCAGTATCAAAATCTTATTATCCGATGGCATCGGTTGAATTGGAAGAAGTTAAGAAACAAGTTGGTGAATTACTCGAGAAAGGTTGGATTCGAAGCAGCAACTCTCCTTGGGGAGCTCCAGTTCTTTTAGTGAAGAAGAAGGATGGCACGAGAAGGATGTGCATTGATTATCGAGAATTGAACCGGGTGACTATTAAGAACAAGTACCCGATCCCTCGCATTGGAGAACTTTTTGAGCAGCTTAGTGGCGCGAGGGTATTCTCGAAACTGGACTTGCGATCAGGATATCATCAAGTCCGGGTGAAAGCAGAAGACATTTGCAAGACGGCGTTTCGAACTCGGTATGGACATTTCGAGTATCTAGTGATGCCCCTCGGAGTGACTAATGCGCCAGCAATATTTATGGATTTGATGAACAGGATCTTTTCACCGTTCTTGGACCAGTTTATTGTGGTATTCATTGACGATATTCTGGTATACTCGAAGAGTCCGGAGGAGCATGCTGAGCATTTAAGGATCGCACTGCAGAAGCTGAGACAAGAGAAGTTATTTGCGAAGATGAGTAAGTGTGAATTCTGGCTGGAAGAAGTGAAGTTTCTGGGGCATGTTGTGTCGGGCAATGGAATCGCCGTCGATCCCGAAAAGATTGCAGCAGTTCGAGATAGGCCTATTCCAAAGAATGTTGCGGAGATAAGAAGTTTTCTTGGACTCGCCGGTTACTACAGAAGATTTGTGGAAAACTTCGCTCGTTTAGCTGAGCCGTTAACCAAGCTTACGCGTAAGGAGGTACCGTTTGTTTGGACGGATGGATGTGCATTGGCCTTCGAGACGTTGAAGCAGAAGTTGATAACCGTCCCTATCCTGACCGTACCGGATGATTCAGGAGGACTGGTGATTCACAGCGACGCATCCGGAAAGGGATTGGGATGTGTTCTGATGCAGAATGGGAAAGTCGTCGCGTACGCATCGAGACAACTGAAGACTCATGAGAAGAATTATCCGACTCATGACTTAGAGCTTGCAGCCGTGATCTTCGCCCTGAAGATTTGGAGACACTACCTTTTGGGCGAGAGAGTCGAAGTCTTTACGGATCACAAGAGTTTGAAATATGTATTCACTCAGAAGGAGTTGAACATGAGGCAACGCAGATGGTTGGAGCTGATGGCCGACTACGACCTTGATCTTAAGTACCATCCGGGAAAAGTTAACGTCGTGCCAGATGCGCTAAGTCGGTTACCAGCAATTCAGGTATTGACCGCACAAAGGGAGATCATTGCGGATTTTCAGAGATTTGACTTGGAGGTTGTGCTTCCACGTGCTACAGGACAGTTGATGCAGTTGCAAGTACAGTCGTCCTTAGTTGAGAAGATTAAAGTGGCGCAATCGCAGGATGCTAGACTGCAAAGGTTTCGGGAGCAGGTTGAAGCCGGACTGCGAACCGATTTACTGATCCATGAAGACGGTTCGTTGAGATATGGTAGCCGTGTGTGTGTGCCAAAAGGAGATGTGCGTGAAGAGCTTATGAAGGAAGCACACAGTTCAGCTTACTCTGTATATCCAGGAGGGACAAAGATGTACCGAGATATTCGACAGCATTTCTGGTGGGAAGGTATGAAACGGGAAATTGCTCGCTTCGTGGCTAAGTGCTTGGTATGTCAGCAAGTCAAGGCTGAACACCAAAGGGTTGCTGGTTTGTTGCAACCACTTCCGATTCCTCAGTGGAAGTGGGAACATATAACCATGGATTTCGTGACGGCTTTACCGCGGAGTCCAAAGGGCAACAATGCAGTATGGGTGATTGTCGATCGATTGACCAAGGCAGCTCACTTTATTCCTTTTCGGGTTGGTCAATCGACGGAGACTTTGGCAGAGCGATACATGCAGGAGATTGTCAGATTGCATGGAGTGCTGATAAGCTTCGTGTCTGATCGGGACACTCGATTCTTGTCGCACTTTTGGAGGAGTTTACAAGAAAGTTTGGGGACTCGATTGAAGTTTAGCACAGCTTATCATCCTCAGACTGATGGACAATCGGAGAGAACGATCCAGACCCTTGAAGATATGTTGAGGGCTTGCATGTTAGACTTCAAAGGTTCATGGGAGGATCATCTACACCTGGTGGAGTTTTCGTACAACAATAGCTTCCAAGCGACAATTCAGATGGCTCCGTTTGAAGCGTTGTATGGTCGTAAGTGCCGTTCACCGGTTTGTTGGGATGATGTTGGTGAACGAAGGTTACTAGGACCAGATTTGGTGGTACAGACAGTCGAGAAGGTGAATACAATCAGGAAGCATATGAAGGCAGCTCAAGACAGACAGAAAAGTTGGGCCGACACATCAAGAAGACCTCTAGAGTTCGCCGTGGGTGATTTGGTATTCCTGAAGATATCACCGACTAGAGGGGTGATTCGCTTTGGAAGTCGGGGAAAGCTTAGTCCTCGATTCGTTGGACCCTTCGAGATATTGGAGCGTGTTGGAGAGGTAGCGTACCGTTTGGCGTTACCACAGTCATTGGCTGGAGTGCACAATGTGTTTCATGTATCTCAACTACGGAGGTATGTCCGAGATGAGACCCACGTCTTGGATCATTCGGAGTTAACCGTACGGGAGGACCTAACTTTTAAGGAGCGACCAGTCGAAATCAAGGATCGAAGAGAAAAGGTTCTTAAGAACAAGGTTATCCCTCTTGTGCTAGTTTCTTGGGGTAATCGATCGCATGGAGAATCCACTTGGGAGCGAGAAGACGAGATCCGGCAGAAATTCCCTCACCTTTTCCAGTAGTTAGCTATCTTGTATTCTTGGAATTTCGAGGACGAAATTCTTTTGTAGTTGGGTATGATGTAACACCCGAGCCCAATAATACTATTTATATTACTAGTTGAGGGTTATATATTGCTCATTCCAATTATCCTGATTATCTGTGCTTTTTGCAAAATTTTAACCGGTTAAGTCATTTTGACACATAACAAATTTTAACCCCTAAAGTGAAATTTAAAATATCCATGTTGGCCTACTCGTCGCCACTAGTCGCGTGGTAGCGTCCGCGTGTCGAGATTCTGTCACGTTTGGCTAAACGGGCCAGTTTGGACGACTACGCGCGCGTGCAAGTGTTCGACTTGGGGCATGCATTTTAATCATTAAACACCTCTTTTCAAAATTTGGAAACCGTTTAAAATCCTATAATTTGAATTTGGAACATTTGGGCGCAACCCGGGCGCGATTTGAAAATGTTTCATTTAGCGCCAAAAAGGGCCCATTTAATTTAATATCTTAAAACTAATATATATACGAATCTATACACACATAACAGTTAAATCTTTAAATCTTTCACAAATCCTCACCAAATCAAATCTCGCCTCAGCCACAGCCAATCACGAGGCTGAATTTCGTGGGCCCCGCCTCTAAATCCTTTCCCTATCTCTCTCTCCCTCTCTCTCCAATCTCTCTCTCTTCCTTTATATTCATTTCCATGCAGCCGCCTCATCTTCTCCCATCACGAGAACCCCTCCAAGCCCAAACCCTAGCCCTCGTACTCGCGTCTCCGACCTCCTCGCGACCTCGCCGTCGTCGCCCTCGCCACCACGAGCCCGGCTGCACCCTCCTACCTCCTTCCTCCGCTCTCTCCCGCGCCTGCACCCAACCCCGACGACGCCACCAACCGCCGCAGGCCTAGTCGTCGACGTCGCCTCCAGTCGCCGACGACGCCCGCGACTCCCTCTCACCCTCCTCGTCCCGACCTCGTCGTCGCTTCCCTCCTCCCCTCGCCGGACCACCACCAACCCGAGACCATAACCCCATCACCTACCCTCTGCAGTTCGCCGGAGAACGCGCCGTCGACCCTCGTCGACGTCACCCGCGCCACCTCCTTTCCCCCTCGACCACCAGAGCCGACCACCCTCTCCTCCACTCGTCGCAACACCCTCTCCAGCGAACCCCGAGGCCGTTCAAGTCTTCGCAGCCGCCGTCGCTGCCTCGCCGGCGTTCCAGCGCCGTCGAGCCTGCCGGGGTCACCCTGGTATATCTCTCTGTAAGCTTCATCATCTTCCTCTGTGCATTAAACCCCCCGCTGATCGTATTAAGTTTATCATTGTTGCTAACTTCGTTGCCGATGTTTTGCCGGAATCCGACCGTGCCGTCTTGGTGAACCCGACGCTCCAGCGAAGTACCCTGGTCCGTGTGATCCCGTTGTTCTCTGTTGGGACTCGATCCGTGGCCCGTGTACCCATATCGTGTTTTCTGCCGACATCGCATCCATGTTCCGGTTTGCAAAACCGTCGAGGCAAGTATCTGAATACTTGCTTTAACATGCTAGCGTGCGAGATCTAGTCTTGCCATGCAGTTGAATATCATACTTTATAATACTACAACTTAATGATGGTAATTGATATTATATTATAAGTTAGAATTGACAGTTGCAGTTATCTTTAACATGGAATCGTTATAATAGTTTCTCGTAATTAATTAACCCACTATCAATCCATATTTCAACTAAATAAAATAATTGGATCATATCTGCTTAATTGTTAAATCATTCACGAGACAATTATTATACTTAGCGTAAATTCGTGTAGCTTCATTACTTTATGATTGTGGATATTGCTTCACCTTGTGGCTTTTGCACCCCAAAGATGCGTGAACCTGTTAATAAGAGAATACAAAACATCATTGTGTTTACATGGAATAATATAGTTATTTACTGTTTCCTGCTGCTGTTCATTACTTGATTGTATACCTGTTGTGAGCACATACTCGTTTGCACTACATATTGGCCTGACCCTGCTACACATGACATATACATACATACCGACTCATCCTGCTGTACCATGACATGACTTGTTTCATGATCTCATGCCTAATGCCGACAAACCTGACCATTCCTGCTGTCTATCTAGACAGACCTACTGTTACCGGATTTTGTGTTGGCATTGGTCCTTGACTACTGAATACCTGACCTGACATATATAGCTTGGGGGTATGGGGAAATCAAAGGTGAAACCGACTTGTAACTCAACAGTTCGATACTTGTTCTGATCAGTCTTACGGGCTTGGCCAGTCCGGGAGTGATGATGCTGACATCACTCATCCATCCTACTACCTTTTTACTGCTTAGCGGCAGGTCTCGGATTCAGCCCCGAGGACTTTGACCGTGGTCCCGGGCACGCACGGGATACTATTGAGTTACATCGACGATTCATCAATTGGTTTCAAAGACTATAGAGTAGAAACCTGACAGGATAGTTTAGTCACCATTGCACATTACCCTGCTCTGTTATTCCTTAGTACTGCTTTATTCATGTTCATATTTGCATTGCTTATCACCATGTTTACATTATATACTTGATGTCATGACGCGCTGACGTCTGGGTTTTGCATGGCCCAGATTCCGTACCACTGTCGACGACCGAGCAGGAGTACTTCAGCCAGCAGGCTGAACTGTGAGTTCCTTAGAGTTTAGTTTATTTATTTCATTTCATTTCCAGATGTGAGCCCGCATTATGGGACGTACTGTTTATTCATTGTATTGGATCATTAGCTTCCGCACTTATTGTTTATTGATTCTTGTTATTATGGATTTGGACATGTATTAAATTAGCTTATTATCTTGTTCTTGATATCCTTACAACCGTAATGTGACTGTGGATGGATACTTCCTACCCACAGGTAGCATGGTTGGCTATGTCACGTGCCCAATCTTGCGTACTCTGGGAAGCGGGGCGTGACACAGGGGCAGGAGCAGGAATCGTCAGTCTTGAAAAGACTGACTCTTTGTCAGGGGAAGCCGCCTTGACGACTTCTGGAGCAGCAGTTATTGCCTTCCTTGGGACAGCCAACTTAGAGTTCTGATCCATCCTGGCGAAAACAGGGGCTGTTGGTTTGGTGGTGGACGACCCGTTGACAGGGGCCGTCGTAGCAGTGAGCCGGTCGAAGACCGACTTCTTATTCACTTCCGGTGCAGGTCTTGGCATAGAGAAGTTTGCAGGTGGGACCATGGTCCCGAAAAACAGGCCGGTGGTGGCCTGGGTCACCTGTTCTACCGGCAGAGCGAGGAAGGAGACCGCTTGGGGCTTATATGCCACACCTCCAGGTGAGGTAGAACGTCCGTCGCAGTGGCACTTCGAGCAGTTGGTGCAGTTAAAGGCCATTGATATTTGAGTTCTGCGCCGGGCAAAAGACCAAATCTTAGTAACTTAAAATCCGAAGGCAACCATTAACAAACCGCGATTCGTTCGCGAAGACGACACACGAAGTGTGGAGTGGAAAGAGGAAAAGGTCCCACCGGGCGTGCCAGAATCTGTTCCCCTCCGAATGGCGGCGACGAAGTGAGGATGTCTTGCCTGAGATTCGGGGCAGATGCTATTTGGTTTTATCCGTCCACCTCTCCGAAGATGCCAAGTTGATTTATGGCACCGTGAATCGGAGGTTTAGACGGATGCGGCCGATGTAGCAGACTTCGTCAGATTCCCCCTCGCTTGAGGGGTTTTTGATTATGGGGACGCTCTTCCCTGCAGACGCAAGCCCCTGTAGTTAATTACGCTACCGCATCGCGGTAACAACTTTTTCCTTCTCCAGAATTTCACTTCGTGTCGTGGGTGTTTGTTTTGTTTGTGGTTGCCCGTGGATTGTATACGGAGACTATTTATTTCATTGCCCGTAGGACGTGGATTAGTCTAAATCCGTACTTTCTTAGATTTGGGTTTTGGGTTTTGGTTTAAGGATTCGTTAGCCGCATTTGAGACTAAGATCAACTTAAACGTTCGTTAAGCATACGTTAGTCCTGTTTGAGACTAAGATCAACTTAACGTGGTGATCCATTTAATATATGGCCGTCGGGACTCATCACCTCTCTGACGTCGTTGAAGGATTACAACGATAGGTGTCAGAGGAGTTCAGAGATGTACCATTGAACCAAAGTCGATTTGGAGTTTTATAGTCCATTTAAATGTTTAAGGATACGTTAGCTGTATTTGGGGCTAAGATCAACTTAAACGGGACCGTTTAGATCCGGCAAAAGAGCATTTAGGGGGCTCTATTGCTCCAGTTTAGGGACATGGTGGTCCATGTTTCAGTTTAGGGACGTGGTGGTCCATCACCAGTTTAGGGACGTGGTGGTCCATCATTAGTTTAAGGACGTTTCGGTCCGATATTAGTTTAAGGACGTTTCGGTCCGATATTAGTTTAAGGACGTTTCGATCCGATATTAGTTTAAGAACGTTTCGGCCCACGAGTTTAGGGACCCCGCGGTCCATATTGATGTGTGGTCGTCGGGACCCGTCACCTCTCTGACGTCGTTGAAGGATTACAACGATGGGTGTCAGAGGAGTTCGAAGATGTACCTTAGAACCGGTCGTAAATTGATTTAGGGAGCAACCGTGCTCAGTCAATTTAATTGAGGACTTACGGCCACGATTGGGCTAAGTCCAATTGAAAATGTTCAACGTTTTATTTGCTTTTGCATTGCATTTCTTTTTATTTTTATTTGGGCTCTACCCATAAAGGATGCAGAGCATCAATTTGTTTTGGGCTCTGCCCATTTATGAATGATGCAGAGCATCAATTTTACTTGGGCTCTGCCTTTTTTATTGCTTTGCAATTTATTCTGGCCTGCTAAGTCTTTTTGACTTGGGCCTGGCCCTTTAGCAAAAGAAATGCATTGCATTTTCAGGTGCTTTGCGCCAATCAAAGAGCGCAAGCGCTTGTGGTGACGACACGTGTCATGCAAGCGCAGTGCGCTGCGCTAGTGCGCTGCGCTTGCGCTGCGCTAGTGCGCTGCGCTTGCGCTGCTGACACTTGTCGCGCTCTGGTGAGTTGCGCCAATTCTAGAGAGCAAGGCTCTATCTTAAAGTGCATAGCGCAAGTGGTTCAGATACTGACACGTGGCGCTCTCTGGTGGCTTGCGCCAACCCAAGAGCGCAACAGTGCAGATTTTCAAGTGCAGAGCACTATTAATTTAAGAATCTTTTAGATTCAAGAACCAATGGTTCATAAAGCAAGTGCAAAGCACTATTTTTATTTTGTTTTTTTATTAAAGATCATTGATCTTGTTTTTAGATCAATGATCTGTTCATAAGAGAATTTTCTCTTTTTCTAAAGGCATTTTACCTTTTTTTTCTTGAGGATTTCTCTCCAATTCTTCAGAGTTCTCTCTATTTAATTTCTCACAAAATGTTGATCCCTTTGAATTGAGGTCTAGGAGTCTTTATATAGTGCCCATAAGTTTGTTGAATTTGTTAATGAGATCTTTCTCTGAATGATTTGGGGAATTTTCCCCACCGTTGGATCTTTGATCCAAAGGCTTCTGTTTTACAGAAGAAAATCTTCTTGTTTTAATAAGAACAGAAAGATTTCTTTAGAATCTTGATTCTGTTTGGCGCAAATGCCCTAGCGCATGACACGTGTCGCGCAGCGCGGAACGCAGCGCAACTGCGCTAGCGCATCTGCGCTGACACGTGTCGCGCAGCGCAGCGCTTGCGCAACTGAAGCGTTGCTTCCTTTAATTTTGCTTTAAACAGAGCTTTGCTCTGATTGGGTGCGCTGCCTTGGGCGTGAGCTGATGTATCTGCGCCTGACACGTGGCGCGTTGCGCGCAGCGCGCTGAATCTGAAGCGTTGCTTCATTTATTAAAATTTAAATTTTCAAAGTAGAGCTTTGCTCTGATTGGAAGAAGATGAAGCGTTGCTTCATCTCCCGCCTTAGAATTTGAACAGAGCTTGGCTCTGATTGGGGTAAACATCCCTGATCTGATTCCAATGCGTCATTGGATTTCATTTCCAACGCTCTCCCCTTTTTTCCGGGCTTTGAGAATAGTCCCATCATGCACAATATTTTTTGTGCATAGCATTAAATGCTCCCCTTTATAACCTGAAACCTTCCTTTCCTCACAGAGAAACCCGTTTATACCTTAAGGTGATCATCTTTGAGAAACCGATCAATTGCTATGGCTTGCAATCATCCCCATGCCCGTCGGCAACCATGGAAGGTGCCCATTGAGGAGATAATCCCTCGCTTCACTGCACAGCTGGCAGATCCCCACCTCACCGACGCTCAATGTGACGCGGTGATGTATGAGCTTCTGACTCGTCGGGGCTCTCCTCTTCCCATGGGCTCCATTTAGCTGCGGATGATCTTTCTGTCTGTGCTTGCCGATATACCCCCTCATCCGGCGGAGATGACTTCGGCGATCCTTGACGCGGCGGAGGACAAGCTCGAGTGCTTTCATGAGGCTTGTCTAATCACTCAAGCTCTGAAGGATCGTTCAGTTCATATACTGAGTCAGATAAGGGCCCGACGGGCCGTCATGTCAGCTTTCACTGATGAGCACGGCGCCAACCGATGGGGAGCAACTCCTCGTGAAAACCATCATTTTGACATGCTGGAGAAGGCGGAGAGGGAGCTGGAAAATTTTGTGTTTTGGTTTGTTAACCGTTGTATTTCCAATCCCTTGTTTGGTGATCCCACCGTGTATTTTCTTTAAGGGTAACCTCACCCATCGCTTGCGGGCCCACACGACTCGTAAGGGAGCAAACTTTTTTATGAGATCCTTACGACTTGCAAGAGAAAACACACTTAGGAATCCTCACAATTCTTAAGGAGAAATTACACCTTTAGAGTAATATCAATGTATTTTCTTTAGAGTAATATCAATGTATTTTCTCTTATCATTAATCGTTAAATGTTCTTTCTTGGCTTTTTCTGCTTAATGTGTATTCGTACGTGCATCCCACCGTGTACACGAGCTTCATACTTGACTCCCTGGGAATATTCTTTAAGTACAAACGTGAGAACTTTCCTTGTTGCTAGAAAGAGAAAATTGCTTGTGCGTGTTTTGGATCAAGGATTGGCGTCGAGTGGAGGTCTGTTTACATGATCTTGAGTGCGCACGCCTTCCCTCTGAGGTTGTGGCTGCGAAGGAGAGCTTGCGGGGGCTGATCAAACGGTGCGCCGCAAATATGCTGTCATGCGAGAAGAGGCTCAGCCGAAAGTTTTTGGAGAGGGAGCTGGCTTCCAAAGCGCTGAGGAAGCTTCAAGACAACCTTACGGCCAAGGCCACTAAAGCATATGAACTTTGGCGAGTGCTTCAAGAGGCCATCAAGGAGGTGGTAGCTATTGATAAGGCCGCCGTGTTCACTCGTGAAATGGTCGAAGCCCATAAGGTTACTCAAAAAGAGCTTGAAGGCCGGCTTGCCTCATACCAGACCCAACAGGCTCAAGCCGAGGCCCGTCTTTTGACGATACTGAATCATGAAGGTGAGGCTCAGTAAAAAGAGATGAACTGGCAAATCTACTAAATCGTCCGCCGACTTGAAGAATTGTATATTTTTTTTCATTCTTCTCTTGTACATACTCCTGAATGAGAGTATATTTTTTTGTTCTTTCACGAATTGTACTTTGTATTGATTTTGATTCATGAATAAAAGACATATTTTTCTTCACGATGGTGTGTCCCTTTTATTAAATGTATTCTGTGGATAGTCTATCTCGATTTCTTTGCAGGACAACAATGGCTTAGGATTCAGGGTTAAGATCTGCCTCCTAAGACTTTTCAACTTTATGAGCCGTGAGGGTCTTATAAAAAATTTTCTCCCTACGGGTCGAGAGGATCTCGTAGGTGTAATTTCTCCTTAAGAATCGTGAGGATTCCTAAGTGTGTTTTCTCTTGCAAGTCGTAAGGATCTCACAAGAGAGTTTGCTCCCTTACGAGTCGTGAGGGCCCGCAAGCGATGGGTGAGGTTACCTTTATCTGCATTTCGCGGAGTCAGGGGTTGCTCTGGATGATTCCCACGGGGTCATAGCCGTGTTCTGCGAGGACCAGGCTCCGCTCTGGACGTTTCCCATGGGGTCAGGATTGACATAAGCCGCGTTCCATGTGACCAGGAATTTTGCTCTGGATGCTTCCCACGAGGTCATAGCCGTGTTCTGTGAGGACCAGGCTCTGCTCTGGATGCTTCATATGGGGTCATTGCCGTGCTCTGCGAGGACCAGGATCCGCTCTGGACGTTTCCCACAGGGTCAGGATTGACATAAGCCGCGTTCCATGTAACCAGGAATTTGCTCTAGATGCTTCCCACGGGGTTATTGCCGTGTTCTGTGAAGACCATGCTCCGCTCTGGATGCTTCACACGAGGTCATTGCCGTACTCTGGGAGGACCAGGATCCGCTCTGGACATTTCCCACGGGGCCAGAATTGATATAAGCCGCGTTCTACATAACCAGGAATTTGCTCTGGATGCTTCCCACGGGGTCGTTGCCATATTGTGCGAGGACCAGGCTCCACTCTGGATGCTTCACACGGGGTCATTGCCGTGCTCTGCGAGGACCAGGATCCACTCTGGACGTTTCCCACGGGGTCAGGATTGACGTAAGCCGCGTTCCACGTATCCAGGAATTTGCTCTGGATGCTTCCCACAAGGTCATTGCCGTGCTCTGCGAGGACCAGAATCCACTCTGGACGTTTCCCACGGGGTCAGGATTGACGTAAGCAGCGTTCCACGTATCCAGGAATTTGCTCTGGATGCTTCCCACGAGGTCATTGCCGTGTTCTGCGAGGACCAGGCTCCGCTCTGGATGCTTCACACGGGGTCATTGCCGTGCTCTGCGAGGACCAGGAATTTTTCTCTGGATGCTTCCCACGGGGTCATAGCCGTATTCTGCGAGGACCAGGCTCCGCTCCGGATGGGGTCATTGTCATGCTCTGCGAGTACCAGGATCCGCTCTAGACGTTTCCCATGGGGTCAGGATTGACATAAGCCGCGTTCAACATAACCAGGAATTTGCTCTGGATGCTTCCCACGGGGTCATTGCCGTGGTCTGCGAGGACCAGGCTCCGCTCTGGATGCTTCACATGGGGTCATTGCCGTGCTCTGCGAGGACCAGGATCCGCTCTGCACGTTTCCCACGGGGTCGGGATTGACGTAAGCCGCGTTCCACGTAACCAGGAATTTTCTCTGGATGCTTCCTACAGGGTCATTGCCGTATTCTGCGAGGAGCAGGCTCCACTCTGGATGCTTTACACGGGGTCATTGCCGTGCTCTGCGAGGACCAGGAATTTTGCTCCAGATGCTTCCCACGGGGTCATAGCCGTGTTCTGCGAGGACCAGGCTCCGCTCTGGATGCTTCATACGGGGTCATTGCCGTGCTCTAAGAGGACCAGGATCCGCTCTGGATGTTTCCCACGGGTCAGAATTGACATAAGCCATGTTCCACGTAACCAAGAATTTGCTCTGGATGCTTCCCACGGGGTCATTGCCGTGTTCTGCGAGGACCAGGCTCTGCTCTGGATGCTTCACACGGGGCCATTGCCGTGCTCTGCGAGGATCAGACTCCGCTCTGGATGCTTCACACGGGGTCATTGCCGTGCTCTGCGAGGACCAGGATCCGCTCTGGACGTTTCCCACGGGGTCAGGATTGACATAAGCCGCGTTCCACGTGACCAGGAATTTTGCTCTGGATGCTTCCCATGGGGTCATTGCCGTGTTTTGCGAGGACCAGGCTCCGCTCTGGATGTTACCCACGGGGTCATGATTGACATAAGCCGCGTTCCACGTGACCAGGAATTTTGCTCTGGATGCTTCCCACGGGGTCATTGCCGTGTTCTGCGAGGACCAGGCTCCGCTCTGGACGTTTCCCACGGGGTCAGGATTGACATAAGCCGTGTTCCACGTGACCAAAAATTTTTCTCTGGATGCTTCCCACGGGGTCATTGCCGTATTTTGCGAGGACCAGGCTCCGCTCTGGATCTTCACACGGGGTCATTGCCGTGCTCTGCGAGGACCAGGATCCGCTCTGGACGTTTCCCACGGGGTCAGGATTGACATAAGCCGCGTTCTACATGACCACGAAGGGTTGACTTCATCCGCATTTCACGGAGTTGGGTTTGACTCTCGGTCATCTGTGCACCACCGAGTCATGGAACTGGGAGTTGCCGCTGTTCTGCTTTGCTTGATATTGTGTCCGTTGTAATGAGACGAATGTTGAGATGATCTCCAGGCTATCTGTGAACCGTTGAGATTTGGCTTCTTCTTCTGATGAAACCTGGGGAGGAAAGATGTGATTCCCTCTTTGTTTGCGCCCCTGGATTGTATACAGGGATTGATATGATATCACCTGCAGGGCATAAATTTCATTTTTCTTTATTTCCTTCCTCGATGCTCTATCATTTCAGCTTTTATATCGTGAAGGTCGCGATTGCCCAATCATTTCGGATATTTTTCGCGGTGCCCAATCATTTCGGCTATTTATTTTATTTTTTCTACTCGCTGCTTTTTACTGCGAGTTGCCCAATCATTTCGGCTATTTTACATGCATACATTTTTTACTTGCTGATTTTGTTGCAAGTTGCCCAATCATTTCGACTATTTCGTATACATGTGTGGCTCGCTAACTTATTTGCTGCAAGCTTGGAATTAGACACCGATTTTGGCATCAGCACCGCTACAACTAGGATATTGCCAGGAGCGAATCATCATTTGCCTCTGTCGATGTCGAACAAAGATGGCTTAGCGAACAGGGTTAGAATCCTGTCGACTTAGGATTTTGACTTCATGAGCCGTAAGGGTCTCATAAAGGTATTTCTCCTTGCGAGTCGTGAGGATCTTGTAGGTGCATTTTCTCCTTAAGAATCGTGAGGATTCCTAAGTGCATGTTCTCTTATAAGTCGTAAGGATCTTACAAGAGTGTTTTCTCCTTATAAGTCGAGAGGACTTACAAGGGTTGTTCACTGTATAGACATATCCCTAGTTACGGACGAGACTTTGTTAAAAAAATGTTTATTCAAGCCCATGGATTGTATACAAGGGTCAGCATTGAACCGCTTGTAGGGCAGTATTGGAGGTTGTGGTGGCCGCTTAAGAACAGGTTCAGATCCCTGTAGCTTAAAACTTTTGAATCTTATGAGCCGTGGGGGTCCCATAAGAGGGTTCTCCTTACGAGTCGTGAGGATCTCGCAAGCGTAATTTCTCCTTAGGAATCGTGGGGATCCCTAAGTGTGTTGCTCCCTTGTGAGTCATAAGGATCTCACGCAGGTGGTTTCTCCTTACAAAGTCGAGAGGACTTTGCAAGCGTCTTTTAACGAGATTGTGCCCTTTCGGGTTTTCACAAAACTCGCCGGTAGCCCTGCTGTTTTTACTCACGGAGCCCTTTCGGGTTTTCATCCATGCCCATTTCGCTTATGGACATACCGTTTTCTTTCTTTTTATTTCTTTTTTTATTCTTTTATTCTTCTTTTTTTGTGTCAGCTTTGGGGTGCTACAATCCACAGTAGTTTATCGACGTCTCGGTCAACGGCTAGTTTTAGGACATAGTGGTCCGTTGTTAGTTTAAGAACGTTTCGGTCCGTGGTTAGTTTAAGGACATTTCGTTCCGTGGTTAGTTTAAGGACGTTTCGGTCTAAAAACCGGCTACTACTTATAGAGTTTGGGCTTAGGAAGATAGCGAGCGGAATTAGGCGTCGACATCTATCGTTGACCTAGGCCGTGACTCGTCAGGCGTAGTATTTCTTTAGGAAGCGACCGTTTATTGGCGTGAAAGTTCTTTCACAATGCATGTCCATGAGTAGATAGGCTCCACCCTGGTAGACTTTGTCTATGATATACGGGCCTTCGTAATTCGGCTCGAATTTTCCCCGCTTAGCACGATTGGGGATCATAGGTCTTTTGACCACTAGCACGAGTTCGCCTTGGCGGAATGTTCTCGGCCTAGTCAATCTCTCATATGAACGCGTCATCTTTGCTTTATAAGCCTCCAGATTTTGTTGCACTATGAGCCAGGTTTCGTCAAGGGCATCGAGCTCCTCAAGCCGAAGGTGAGCATTTTCTTTGTTCGTTAGCTCGTTGTGAACCGCCACTCGTAGAGAAGGCAACTCTATCTCAAGAGGGAGTACTGCTTCCGTGCCGAATACCAGTGCGTACGGCATTGTGTTCGTGACCGTTTTGAACGTAGTTCGATATACCCAGAGAGCTTCATGCAGTCTCTCATGCTAGTCCATCTTATTTCGAGACACCGTCTTTTTCATGATCTTCGTCAAGGTCTTGTTGAAAGCCTCAGCTAGACCGTTAGCTCGGAAATTATAGACTGAGGAGTATCTCCAGTCTATATTGTGCTGTTGTGAGAAGCGGCTTATCTTGTGGCTTCTGTAAGCTGGCCCGTTATCGGAGATGATCCGTCTCAGAGTTCCAAACCGATAAATGACATGTGTCTTGAAGAAATGGAGTATATTCTCCGTCTTCACTTTCCTCAGCGGTACTGCTTCTGCCCATTTGGAGAAGTAATCAGTTGTCGCCAAAATGAATCGATGTCCTCTGGACAATGCTGGCTCAATGGGGCCGATTATGTCAGTTCCCCACATTTCAAACGGCCAGCTAGCCACTGTTGGATGTAGTGGATTTGGATGCCGATGGATAAAGTCCCCATGGATCTGGCACGAGTGGCATTGCTTCGCATACTCGAGGCAGTCCTGGATCATCGTGGGCCAATAGTAGCCCATCCTTTTGATCTTCAGCTTTATCTTCGGGCCGGTTTGGTGAGAACCGCAGAGTCCGTCATCGGTTTCTTGGACGACTCTTTTTGCTTCTTCAGGTCCCAGCCATCTTAACCACAGAGAATCAAATGACCTCTTGTACAGAGTGTCATTGACGAAGGCGAAGGATAGAGCTCGTTTCATGAGCTGATGTTTTGAGGACGCGTCTTCAGGCGTTCGACGGGATTTGAAGTAGTCTATAAAGACTTCTCTCCAATCCTCAACATTTTCTTGGTCTTTTACTTGTAGAGCCATTTGCTCAGTCGCTCCTTTTCCTCGGATGACTCCGGAGATATTTCTGTCGGTGCAAGAACCCGACGGCTTTGTACCACGATTCTTACGTCATCGAGGTTCTCGTCGGCCAATTCTTTAGCAAGCTTGGCTAATGCATCCGCTTTGGTATTCTCCGCACGCGGTATGCTTTCCAAGATGTAGGAAGGAATTTGAATCAGCAGTTGTTGTACTCTCTCGCCGTACTTCACCAACTCTGGCTTGCACGTTTGATAGTCGCCGTTTACTTGACTAACGACCAATTGGGAGTCTCCGTATATGAGGAGGTTTTCAATTCCCATGTCGATAGCGATCTTGAGACCTGCTATCAAAGCTTCATATTCGGCTTCATTGTTTGTCCTCGGCTCTGTTAAGGAGAAGGCAAAGCGTATTATCCCTCCTTATAGAGTCACGAAGATGAGGCCTAGCCCTGATTTGATTATGGGGGTGCTTTGTTTGCGCTTCTTCATGGAAAATGCTCCATCGAAATAGAGTTCCTATCGGGTATCATTCCTGTCGATCATGTCAAACGCATGTTCGTCTGGCAATTCACAGTTTAAAGGAGAATTGGCGGGTATCGGGTGCTCGGCGAGGAAGTCGGCGATAGCCTGGCCTTTCACTGCCTTGAGAGGCCTATAAGTTATCGAGAATTCCATCAAGAGTAGGGTCCATTTAGCGAGACGCTCCATTAATATGGCTTTTGACATTAAGTACTTGAGAGGATCCACCTTCGATATGAGACTGGCTTCATGCACCAACGCATAGTGCCTGAGCTTTGTTATCGCGAAGATCAATGCCAGGCAGTGTTTTTCGATGGGAGAATAATTGCTTTCTGCCCCCAGTAGAACTCGACTCAAATAGTAGAGGGCTCTCTCCTTCCCTTGGTCGTTCTTTTGTTCCCATAATGCGCCTAAGAAACCTTCAAAGGCGGTTGTATACAGAATGAGAGGTTTTCCTTTAACAGGAGCAGCCAGTACTGGCGGATTCTGCAGGTATTGCTTGATTTCGTCCAGTGCGTTTTGGCATTTGCGATCCCAGACGAAAGGGGTTCCCTTCTTCATCAGGTGACTGTAGGGACGGCACTTGCCTGAGAGATTGGCTATCAATCGCTGGATATACGCGAGCTTCCCTTAGAGAGATCGCAATTGCTTGAGAGTCCTTGGCGGGGGCATTTCCATAATCGCCTTGATCTTTGATGGATCTATCTCGTTGCCTCGGTTTCGGACAATGAATCCTAGGAATTTGCCCGAGGAAACTCCGAACGCGCATTTGAGAGGGTTTATCTTCAAGTTGTATTGTCGAAGGCGTTGAAATACGATCTTCAGATGCTCTAAATGTTCCTCGTATGATTTGCTTTTAACTACGAGGTCGTCGATATAACATTCGACGATTTTATGTATGAGGTCATCGAAAATCTTCGTCATGGCCCTCTGATAGGCGGCACCGGTGTTCTTTAGACCGAAGGGCATCACCTTATAGCAGAATATGCCCAAAGGGGTCCGAAAAGCAGTATGCTTCTGGTCCTCTAGATGCATTTTTATCTGATTATATCCTGACGATCCGTCCATGAAGGAGAAGACTTCATGGGTGGACGTGTTATTTATCATTAGCTCAGTGAATGGTACTGGGAAGTCGTCCTTTGGACAGGTTTTGTTGAGATCCCAAAAGTCCACGCATATGCGCACTGTCCTATTTTTCTTCATCACCGGGACGATGTTGGTGATCCAGTCAGGATACTGAACCTCTTGGATAAAACCAGAGTCGATTAGCTTCTTAACCTCGGCATTGATTCTCATCTCAAGCTCGAGCCGCATTCTTCTCGGTGCCTGTTTGATCGACTTGACGTCCGGGGATATCGCCAATTTGTGCACAGCCATCTCTGGATCTAGTCCTGGAATCTCGGAATAGATCCATGCAAAGCAATTTTTATGCTGCATAAGCACGTCCTTCAGCATAGCCACCCTTTCTTCAGACAACAGCTCGCTGACGAACGTCGGTCGCGGGTCACTTGCAGCCCCCAAATCAATTTTCCTGAGGTTATCTGCAGTAGTGTGTATTCCATCTTCCAGCTCTTTTGGCGCCGGTGGAAACTCTGAAATCACCTCATCATCATTGTTTTCGAAGTACCAGGGGAGGTCATCCATATTCTCAGACTCCTCTTTTGACTGCGTTATCGCGTGACAGGTACGAGATCGTTTTCAAGATCGATGTTGATCTGGTTCTACTCTCGCTATACGCGTGGCTTTCGGTTCATGCTTCTGTGGCGGGCTTACCTTCCAGCTGCTGGATAGAGCGAATATGCCTTGTTGATATTGGTCTTCGACCCAGTTCTTGAAGGTAAAGCAATCTTTGAGAGGATGTCCTATTGCTCGGTGATAAGAGCAGTTGTCTGGGTGAGAGACCTCGTTGGCTTGCTTGGGGTGCTTGGACTCCGGTAGTGTCATCATTTGATGTTTTATGGCGAGATCGAATATCTTCTTTGTCTTGTCTTGGGGAAAAGAATATTCACGGCCCATCTTCTTTATAAGGGACGGATCTCGGCTACTCAACCCTTGCTCGCGTGGCTTCTTAGACCCGCTGGGCTGCTGTCGAAAGTTTTTTCCGATCTTTGGTTTATTTTTGCCTCTGTGTCGAGCCTTTTGTATGACGGGTTGATAATGAAGAGCATTGTCATTCTCCGTGGCCTGTTGAAGGAGGCGCTGCGTCCTGGCTTTTTCATAAATGGCCATCTCACGGTTATGGTCATCCTGGACCCTTCGACCCACATCCCTTACTAGCTTGTCCATCCATTCTTCAAACGACGGACTCGGCGTTTTGATGACAGGACCTTGTTTTGGTTCAGGGTCAGCGTTTTCTAACAGGGCGTCTTCTTCTTCATCGAAGTGACGTAGCTACCATGGACTCGCTCTCATTTTTTGGATTGAACATATCCAAGCCTGATCGTCTCCATCCTCCCGTTGGGCAATTTGCGCTGAGTTCCGGGGATATCCCAAATCCTGTTGTAGATCGAGCTTGTCGAGTAGTCTGTCTGAAAGGTACCCTTTGACACTTCAATAGCCTTTTCAAGCCTTCCGTGTAATATCTAGGTAAACGGATGGGTTGGAGCCTGTCGAATGTAGAATCGGCGCCATGCCAAATTTCTTTTTCCACTTTGGTTTCCCCGGATCGGTAGAATAGGATCGCCTTTTCACCTTTTCGCCTGGGAGGGACGTAGAATGTCTGCAGTTCTTGCACACTATAAGTTTTAAGTACATCGAGCTCTTTGTAATGCTCTTATCGAACCATGGTAATTTGCAAACTCTGATTATCGCCAGCGAAGGCTTGTATTGATGGCCGAGCGGAAAATATAGCGTTAACCTCGGAGTCGCTGCCGAAGATCAACATAGGGGCGGACGGTCCCGGGTTGTTGCGTTAGGGCGGCCCTGAATAAACTATCTCTTCTTCCCCCTCGGTATCACTCCTGAAGACCGAAATAATGGTGATAGTTTTGTTCTTCGGTTTGTGACATCTTTCAGTGTCCTCAAAATATGGTAAGAAGTATTTTGTATCTTCGTACTTTCGGACTTCGTTCACGGAGAATGGGTTCAACTCCCCCGTCACAGTGTACTCGAGACCATCCTTGAAATACTTCATACACTGATTTGTGTAGAAGGGATAATGTTGTACTCGTGTAACCAAGGCCTGCCGAGCAAAGCATTGTAGCATGTCTTGGTGTCAATGACGTGAAATTTAATATCCGTGACAAGTAGCCCAAAGCGTAGCGTCAGTATCACAGACCCGAGAGTTTGTGATGACTGGGATTCGAAATCGGAGATGGTGATTTTATCACGAGCGAGGTGCTGAACGCTCATGCAGATTTCCTTCAACGCTCGCACGTTAAAGAGATTGACAGAAGACCCATTGTCAATCAGGATTTTGCCTATCTTGATATCGTGACAGTATCCGGAGACATAAAGGGGACGGTTGTGTTCACACGTCCCAAAGAGGAGATCTTCATCGCTGAAGGTGATATCGGCCGTGTGTACTTCTTCCAGCTCGTCTTTCATCCTTTCTTCAGCGAGAAAAGCTGAGAATTGCTCTGGCACTTGTAGCGCCTTGATCAATGAATCTCTCGCTTCTTTGGATAGCATAAGGGCGTCGAGAATGCTGAGCTGCGAGCGTAGCTTCCTCAAGTGTGCCAGAACGTTGTAGTCCACCTTACTCTTCTTCGGCGGGTCCTTGGCTGTCAGCTCTTCGACGGCTTGGTCATCTAAGGCGATATTCTCAGGGACTTTTTCTTTTCCCTTATCTTTTCTATTCATGGGTCCGAGATTCTTTTCGGGCAACGTACGATTACGCAGCTGAATATTTTCACAGGTCTTCGATTCTTCCTCTTTTCCCGAGGTGGATTCTTTGAAAAGAGGCCCAAGAGTCATTTCTTCGTCAGAGTCGCTCCCGAAGGTGAGAACTTGCGATCCTCCAGTATTAACCATGCGACAGTTGCCAGTAGTTCTTCTAAGCCCCTCGGTCATACTTCTTTGCTCCCGATGAGTTTTGCGTTTCATCCGCTTAAAACGTTGCCGGTGAGCAACATATCCCTGCCACCATCTTTTAAAAGCGTTGCACTCTTCGATAGGGTGTGCAATCTTTCGATGATATGAGCAGTAGCTAGGATGTGTTTTTGCTTCACCAAGAATGTTTCCTTCGGAGGGTGGTAGCTTCATTCCCATTGATATGGCTTTGGCGAATCTTGTTCCCGCCAAAAATTTCTACGCAAAGGAGTTCAAAGTATCAAATGGCAGTGATACACTTAAAGAAATGCAAACCAGTATCTTCCGGCCTATATTTTGATAAACTCTTGAAGGAGGAACTATTAAATTCTGATGGTATTGGAAGCATCTCGAAAAACCCTTCGATTTGATATATTATGGGCTTCATAATTCATCCGGGATCAAAAGTTATGGGCAAATATACTATGCACTGTTCCCTGATTGAAAATCAGGAATTACCTCAATGAGATATCACGTGCTCACACGTGATCAATGATCACGTGTTGACACGTGATAGTTAAAACATAAATAAAAACAAACGGCTGAAAGATGAGTCAATTTGGGATCACGTGCTCACACGTGACCAAGGGTCACGTGCCAGCACGTGACTAGTTTTGAAAGCCTCACAGTTTAAAAGAATTTAATTCTAAAAGTCAGAAAATACCTCAACGAGATATCACGTGCTTACACGTGACCAATGGTCACGTGTTGACACGTGATGGTTAAAACAATAACATAAACAAGCGGCTGTTAAAGAAACCAATTTGGGGGTCACGTGCTCACACGTGACCAAGGGTCATGTGCCAGCACGTGACAGGCTTTGAAAGCCTTACAGTTTAATAGAATTAAAATTCTAAATTTCTCTAAAATCTTTCGAAATAGAATTAAAATTCTAAATATCTCTAAATCTTTCCAAATGGAAAAGGATTATGGGGACCGTTGGATTAAAAATCCAATGGTGATTAAAGATCACCAATTTATGGAAAGATTTGATACAAGGAAAGATTTCCCTAAAATCTCACCGAAAATAACAAACAGAATATCTTTGGATTTAAAATCCAACGGTGAATAAAATTTATTGAATGATCTAAAGGATCATATTAATTATGAAATCAAATCAAATCTTTCAATGAGAGATTCGCTGAACAAATTGATTCTCTTCCTTCTCCTATAAATAGGAGCCAAGAAGAGAAGAGAAAGGAGGATCTACCTTTTTAGAGAGAGAAGAAACAGAGGGAGGAGAATTTAATTCTCAAGAGAAAAAGAAGAAAAGAGAGGAGAATTTAATTCTCTGCAAAAGAAAAACCCTAGGTAAGAAAAGAGAGGCTTCAAAAGAGAATTTAATTCTCAAAAGAGTTTAACTCTTATACAAAGAAAAAAAACTTAGTTCTTTCTCTGGTTGAGGATCTGCAAAGCGCACATCTCCCCATGAATTGAGAATTTAATTCTCATTGGGTTGAGATCCTGCCATGCAGATCTAAAACACAGAGGAAGAACTGAGTGTCGAGAATTTCATTCTCACAGAATTATAGGAATTTAATTCCTTTGAAACAAAATTAGGGTTTAACCCCATATTTTAGGAATTTAATTCCTCCAAAATCATGACTAGGGTTTAACCCTACAGAGAATTTAATTCTTAAAGAAATAAAGAGATTTGAAAGATCTCCATGCACGTAAAGAACTTGATCACGTGGTAACACGTGACCTCCATTCTCAATGAGCACAGAAGAAAAAACAGAACCTGATCACGTGGTAACACGTGACCCTTCCCCTCAATGATCAAAAGAGAACGAACAAGAATTAAAGTCACGTATCCCCACGTAACCCCTGAAAAGATCCCCAGAAATGAGAAGGAAAAATCACTGAGGCAACGCCTCACGTGCTCCACGTGACTCCCGAAATACAGAGAGAAAAAGTAAAAGAAATAAAGGCCTTGGACGCTCTCACGTGTTCCCACGTGACCTCTTGGCAGACGCTCTAACAATCAGTTCATGAATCCTCCTCACATGTCAGCACGTGATGGTAAAATATAAAAGTGTTTAACACTTAATTGCAGAACGAAGAAAAGGGATCTGGTCCCACCTTTGGGCGCTCTCACATGTCCACACTTGACCCCTCTGTCTTTAGTGTTTAACACTAATTTGGGGATTATATTTCCAGTGTTTAACACTGATTGTTTCTAGTGTTTAACACTAAATTGAAGATTATATTTCCAGTGTTTAACACTGATTGTCTTTTAGTGTTTAACACTAATTTGATAGTTCTATCTCCAGTGTTTAACACTGTTGTTCTCTAGTGTTCAACACTACTTTCAGTCAAATTGGCTGATTTTCCAGAGGCAAAAGTCCCTCCTCCAAATGAAACTCAAAATTAAGGAAATCAAAGACAAAATGTTGTCAGAACCCCCCAAAGCTCTGTTTAGCACTGTTGCATGATGAGGGGCTGAACCCAGACAAATGTCTGATGGCCCAAAGGGCCAATATTTCAAACATAATTGGACTTAGCCCAAACTGGCCATAAGTCCTCAAAGCATCTTGAACTGAGCACATCTGCTCTTTCAACCAACTCATTGGTTCAAGGGTACATCTCTGAACTCCTCTGATATTTGTCGTTGTAATCCTTCAACGTCTTCAGAGAAGTGACGGGTCCCGACAACCACACATTAATACGGACTGTGGGGTCCTTAAACTCATGGACTAATGCGTCCTTAAACTAACATTTGTCCCTAAAACGGGAATGATGGACCACCATGTCCCTAAACTGGAGATGGACCACCATGTCCCTAAACTGGCAATGGACCGCTATGTCCCTAAACTGGAACAATAGAGCCCCAAATACTCTTTTGTGGGATCTAAACGATCCCGTTTAAGTTGATCTTAGCCTCAAATATGGCTAACGTATCCTTAAACCTTCAAACAGACTTTAGTCCCAAATTGGACTATAGATTCCCCTAATCAATTTTGGTTCAAGGGTACATCTCTGAACTCCTCTGACATCTGTCGTTGTAATCCTTCAACGTCGTCAAAGAGGTGACGGGTCCCGACGGCCATACAGGCAATGGACCACTACGTCCTTAAACTGGAGATGGATCTAGACGATCCCGTTAAGTTGATCTTAGTCTCAAATCAGACTAACGTATCCTTAACGAACGTTTAAGTTGATCTTAGCCGCAACGCGACTAATGCATCCTTAAACTAAAAACACCAAACCCACATCTAAGTAAATACGGATTTGGACTAATCCACGTCCTACGGGCGACGGCATTACTCAGTCTCCGTATACAATCCACGGGCAACCATAAACAAAACAAATACACACGACACGAAGTGAAATTCTGGAGAAGGAGAAAGTTGTTACCGCTATGCGGTAGCGTAATTAACTGCAGGGGTTTGCGCCTGCAGGGAAGAGCGTCCCCACAATCAAAAACCCCTCAAGCGAGGGGGAATCTGATGAAGTCTGCTACATCGGCCGCATCCGTCTAAACCTCCGATACACGGTGCGATAAATCAACTTGGCATCTTCGGAGAGGTGGACGGATAAAACCAAATAGCATCTATCCCGAATCTCAGCGTCAGGACATCGCAGTCTTGTGCGCCGCCATTCGGAGGGGACCAGATTCTGGTACGCCCGGTGGGACCTTTTCCACTTTCTACTCCACACTTCGTGTGTCGTGTTCGCGAACGAATCGCGGTTTACGGTGGTTTCCTGTGGATTCGAGGTACTAAGATTTGGTGCATTTCTCTATGCAGAAAACAGAAGATCAATGGCTTCAAACTGCACAACATGCAACTGCAACTCTCGCTCCGTCCTTGCTGGAGGAGTAACTTATGGGCCCCAAGCAGCCTCCATCTTCGCTATGCCGGTGGAACAAGTGACTCAGGCCACCACTGGGCTATTCTTCGGGACCATGATCCCACCAATGAGCTTCAATGCCCCATTACCATCGCAAGAAGCTCTGAAGAAGTCGGTCTTCGATTGGCTTACAACTATCGCAGCCCCTCTCAACGGGTCGCCCAAGCCCAATGCCTCAGCTTTCTGGGCCAAAACTCATGTGGGCCCATGAAGAAGCCTGCAATACCAGAAAAGGTTGTTCCGAAGAGGATAGCCATCCTTGCTCCTGAAGTCGTCAAGGCGGCTTCTCCTTCCAAAGGGTCAGTCTTCACAAGACTGACTATTCCGGCTCCCGTTCCTGCTCGAAGGTCTGTCTTTGACAGATTGAATACCACTACTCAAAAGACGTCAATCTTCAAGAGACTGGCACCAGCAGCACTTCATCTGGACAGGGGGCAAGACAAAGCCATCCCCATCACTGAACCAACGTCGTCCGCTCGACATGCTCGCCGTCGTCACTGGTGCCGGGTAAGGAAGGCTGGGGGCAACTCCCCCTCTGGGATAACTCCGCCGGCTCCGATGGTGGAAATCAATGCTGCTGTTCCGACCGGGAATAGCTTTGAGCTGCTAAACATGGTACCTAAAAATTCGCCAACTGCGGTTCTCAAAAGATCTCCTCCACCGGTAAAGACCGTCGTGGAAGCAAAACCAAAAAAGCCAGAGCAGCCCCCTCAACGGCTGTCCTCCAAAATCTACAAGGTCTGGCGATGAGTTCAGGACTCAGTAATCATTCCAGATCACTCTCACCGGCAAAAGAGGGTGAAAGTTCAGGAAGAAAAGAACCGCCCGATCAAACCGCAAAGGACGACAACCACCTGGGTGCCCGCATCAACGACCCCCTCAACGTTAACTGCCCACAAGAGGAGAATGCCAGAGAAAATCCCCACGTCTGCGGCAAATGTCAAAGACAGTAAGCCTAAACGCCCTAAGTCCGGGGGCATGGTGGTGCACACCGTTTATATGGCTTCTGGAAAGGAGGAAAGCCGTGCTTCATCGCGTCACCGACCGCTCACTCGATCCGTGACCAATGCCCAGGAGCAACAACAGAAGCTTCAGGAGATGCTGACTACAATGGCTGCACTTACCGGGCCAAAAGAAAGCTCGGAGGCATCATCAGAGCAGCGTCATGAACAAGAAAATGACGTTGACTTCTTACGCAGAGTCCTCGAAAAGAAGGACAAAGAAGCCGCAGAACAAGCGGCTAACATAAAACAAATGGCGCTCCTTTTCCAAGATATGCCAAGGAAGAAACCCTTTCCAAGGCCGCACTGGATGACTATATAGCTCAGCAAATACGGGCTTATCAGGCGAATGAAGCGGCTGCGCAAGTCGTCAAAACTGGGCGACCATACCCGAGCTGGTATGACCAAATCAGTTACCCGCCGGGATATACGATCCCTAAGTTCCATGTATATAAAGGGACGGGGAATCCACATCAGCATGTCGTTCAATTCAGGGCCTTATGCGGCAACACTGGAGGCGACGACAAACTGCTGCTTCGCCAGTTCGTCGGTAGCTTAGCGGAAACAGCCTTTGAATGGTATTCGGAGCTACCTAACGACTCTGTTAAAACATTTGCGGAGATGGAGCTGCTGTTTACACAAAGATTTGCAAGCGCCAGCGAACGCACCCCGATAACAACACTGATCAACACCAGGATAAGGCCAGGCGAAACGCGGGTTCAATACGCAATACAATGGCGGAATCTGTGGTCGAAATGCGAACAGCGGATCGAAGAAGCACCTGCGGTAGGCATGTTCGTGGGAACCCTAGACCCTCACGCAACTATCTCCCAGTTCATGATGTTCTTCAAGCCAACTGCTTTCCAGGCCTTGATTGACAAGTTGGCCCAAATGGATCATAGATCATCTCCTTCAAAGACGGATCCTCGGAATGAAAAGGGGAAAGGAAAAGCAACTTTCATCGCCAATACTCAACAACAGCCGAGCAACTTAAAACCGGTTGTCCGCCAAAGCAATGTACGTCCATGCCCATCCCTCGAGGAGAGACTGGGACGTCCTTATTCGTTTCCTCAGGATAAAACAAGGAGACTGTTCGAGCTGGCAGTGCGCAACAGACTCATCCATCTGCCGAATCCAAAACGTCCGTTGCAGCCAGGCAATGTCAACGATCTTAATTACTGCCCTTACCACCAAGCGGTAAGCCATCCAGTCAAAGATTGCTTCGTCTTTAAGGGATGGATCGAAGATCAGTACCAACAAGGCAAGTTCGTGTTATCCGAAAACTGGAAGGTGAACCCGCCACAGCCTCACACTCCTAAGAAGACAAACACACTGGGGGCAACATGCTCTTTTGTTGAGGAAGCTCCATGGGAGGTGGCTCTTTCAGCCAAGACCAAAAGGATGCTAAATGATCTTCAGACGTGCCCGGCAATTAGATGGAAGAACCCGTTAGAACCTGAGATCATCAAGGAGATGCTGAAGCCGCGCCCAATTCCAAATATTGGTGGTGATAGCCAAAACATTCACACCCAGCCGTCGAAATCTTCGAAAAAGAAGGAGAAATCCAAGAAGCCCGTGAAGCCTGGCGACAAGCGCACGGATTTGTAGAAACAGATTGACGCGCTGGAAGAGTATAACCAGAAGGCACGGATTCCAATCACGCTCCAAGAGTTTCTCAGCCACGTCCTCGAGGACGAAAACGATGGAGAAGACTCATCAGATGAATCTGAGGACTACGTAGCAAGTTGTCATGTGATCTCTCACTCCTTGATAGATGATAAAGAGGCTCCTTGAACCGAGAAACCGGGGGCGGATCCTGAACCAGAACTTCTGTAGCCGTCAGACGAGATGATCGATGCCTTCCTGAATGAGATTCGTCTGAAAAGTAAAGCCGACCGGAAGCGTGAGATGGCCATATTTGAAAAGGCCAAACGCCGGCAACTGGACAAAAGGGTCGAAACACTCCCACCAGATCAAAGTACATCCGCCGCAAATAAAAGCAGGATCAAGACAAGGAAACGATTCGCTAAAGCCATATCAATGGGGATGAGGCCGCCCTCTTTCAGAGAAATTTCTGCTGGTGGTATACATTTTGATGAAACGGACGTACACCCTAACTTCTGCTTATATCATCAGAGGATCGCACATCCTACTGAAGACTGCAACTCCTTTAAGTGTTGGTGGCAAGGATATATCGCTCATAGACAACACATCAATAGAATAAAGAGGGAAGCTCGAAGACAGCGAAAAAATACGACAGATGAGCATAAAAGAGTTGCCGGCAATTGTCATAGGGACGAGCCCGGGGGATCATGAGTTCTCACCTTTGGAAGCGATTATGACGAAGAAGCCGCCCTCAACCCTCTCTTCAAGGAATTCATTTCTAAAACAAAAGAATTGGAGAGTTGCGAGAACGTTCAGCCGTACGATCTCACGCTACCCGGAAAGAATCTCGGACCCGCAAATGACGGAGCAAACGAAATGAGAAAGGAGAAGGAAAAAACGGCCTTTGTTGCCAACACTCAACAACAGCCGAGTAACCCGAGACCGTTTTGTCGTCAAAACAACAAGCCGCGATACCTCAATGAGAAGTTGAAACGTCCTTACTCGTTTCCCAAAGATAAAACAAAAAGATTGTTCGAGCTAGCAGTGCGCAGCGGGCTCATCACTCTGCCAGATCCAAAACGTCCATTGCAACCAGGTGACGTTAATGATCCTAACTATTGCCCTACCACAGAGTAATGGGTCACCCACTCGAAAATTGCTACGTCTTCAAAAACTGGGTTGAAGACCAATACCAACAGGGCAAGTTCGCACTGCCCGAAAAGTGGAAAGTAAACCCGCCACAACAACATGCTCCGAAAAAGGTAGATATGCCGGGGGCATCATGCTCATTCATAGGGAAAGCCCCATAGACCGAAAAGTCAGTAAACTAGAGATGGGTCTCAAATACGGCGACGGCGGACCGAAACGTCCTTAAACTAACGGCGGACCGCAATGTCCTAAAACTTGCAAATGACCGAAACGCCGTTAAACTACTCCCAACCCGCAGCATTTTCAGGCTGACATGGTAAAAAAAAATGGTACGTCCACAAGCAAAATGGGCACGGATGAAAACCCGAAAGGGCTCCGTGAGTAAAAACAGCAGGGCTGCCGGTGAGTGTTCGTGAAAACCCGAAAGGGCGCGACCTCGTTAAAAAAAATAAAAAAATAAAAAATAAAAAGAATAAAAAAAATAAAAAAATAAAAAGAACGGTATGTCCATAAGCAAAGTGGGCACGGATGGAAACCCGAAAGGGCTCCGTGAGTAAAAACAGCAGGGCTACCGGCGAGTGTTTGTGAAAACCCGAAAGGGCGCAACCTCGTTAAAAGACACTTATAAGGTCCTCTCGACCTTGTAAAGAGAAACCACCCGCGTGAGATCCTTACGACTCACAAGGGAGCAACACACTTAGGGATCCTCACGATTCCTAAGGAGAAATTACACTTGCGGGATCCTCACGACTCGTAAGGAGAACTCTCTTATGGGACCCTCACGGCTCATAAGATTTGAAAGTCTTGAGTTACAGAGACCTGAACCTGTTCTTAAGCAACCCTCACAACCTTCGATAGTGCCCTACAAGCGGCTCAATACTGACCCTTGTATACAATCCACGGGCACGAATAAACATAACCCTAACCAAGTCCCACCCGTGACTGGGGATATGTCCATACGGTGAGCAACCCTTATAAGTCCTCTCGACTTGTAAGGAGAAAACCCTTTTGTAAGATCCTTACGACTTACATGGGAACATACACTTAGGAATCCTCACGATTCCTAAGGAGAAAACGCACCTGCGAGATCCTCACAACTCGTAGGGAGAAACATCTTTATGAGACCCTTACGGCTCATGAAGTCAAAAGCCTTAGTCGACGGGATCCTAACCCTGTTTGCTAAGCCACCTTTGTTCGACATTGACAGAGGCAAATGATGATTCGCTCCTGGCAATATCGCAGTTGTAGCGATGCTGATGCCTAAAATCAGTATCAAATTCCAAGTCCTTTCATGGCAAATGATGATTCGCTCCTGGCAATATTCCAGTCGTAGCGATGCTGATGCTAAGATTGGCATCAGATTCCAAGTTCCACACTCGCGATAAAAAAAAATCAGCGAGCCAAAAAAAATGCATATGAAATAGCTGAAATGATGGGGCAACTTGCAACAAAATCAACAAGTAAAAATGTATGCATACAAAAACAGCCGAAATGATGGGGCAACTCGCAATAAAAAGCAGCGAGTGAAAATAAAATAAATAGCCGAAATGATGGGGAAACTCGCAATAAAAAGCAGCGAGTAAAAATAAAATAAATGGCGGAAATGATGGGGCAGCTCGCAATAAAAAGCAGCGAGTGAAAATAAAATAAATAGCCGAAATGATTGGGCACCGCGAAAAATAGCCGAAATGATTGGGCAATCGCGACCTTCGCGATATAAAAGCTGAAATGATAGAGCATCGCGGAAAGAATAAAGAAAAAATGATGAAAAAAATGAAACTTTTTGCCCAACAGGTGAGATCACATCGATCCCTGTATGCAATCCAGGGGCACAAACAAAGAGGGAACCTTACCTTCCCAACAGGCTCCACCAGAAAGCGAAGCCAAATCTCGACGGTTCATAGACAACCTAGAGACAATCTCGACATTTTTTGTAATATTACAGACACAATGTCGACAAACGAAGCAAAGGAAGATCCCTGGCTTCAGGGTCTCGACGTCAACATCGACAACTTAGAGATCACCAACGGCATTTCTCCTCACTCCAACCAGATGCAAAAGTGACGTCAACAATCGACCTCAGAGTCGCAACGAAACGGAACTATAGCAAAGTCCCTGGTTCCAAATCTCAATGGACACATCTGCAGCTCGGAGACCAACGACGGTGGGCCTCCTCATTCCAGCATGACACAGATGTTACACCATCAAACGGAGCCATGGCAAAATCCCAGTTCCATCTCAGCATTCGTCTCGATACAGCAGACGAGATGTCAACAATGGCGTTCCTTCGCAGTCCAGTAGGATGCAGATGCAATGTCAACAAAAGACCTCACGGTTGAAGCAAAGCGGAGCGACGGCAAAATCCTAGCTCCACCTCAGCATTCGTCTCGATACAGTAGACGAGATGTCAACAACGTCGTTCCTTCGCAATCCAGTAGGATGTAGATGCAACGTCAACAAAAGACCCCATGGTCAGTAAAGCGGAGTGACGGCAAAATCCCAGCTCCACCTCGACGTTCGTCTTGATACAGGAGACGCGATGTCACTACAGCGTCCTTCCTCCGACAGGATCCGGACACACCAAAGCAGATGAAGCAAAGGCCAAATTCCTAGCTTCAGGGTCTTGACGGCAACTCATATAAAGCCTGAAAGACAATCGGAGATCATCTCGCACCAGCGCGGAGTGGTCACCACCTCGACGATCGTCTCGATACAGCAGATGAAATGTCACCCCAGCGTTCTTCCCCCAGCAGGATTCGGACGCGCCAAAGCAAACGAAGCGAAGGCCAAATTCTTAGCTTCAACGTCTTGACGGTAACTCATATAAGACCGAAAAGACAATCAGAAATCATCCTACATAGAGTGGTCACCACCACAATATTCGTCTCGATACAGCAGACGAGATGTCAATAACAACGTTCTTCCTCCAACAGGATTAGGACACACCAAAGCAAACGAAGCGAAGGAAAAATTCCTAGCTTCAACGTCTTGACGTTAACTCATATAAAAACGGAAAGACAATCAGAGACCATCCCACATGGAGTGATCACCACCACAACATTCGCCTCGATACAGCGGACGCGATGCCAGCAAACGAAGCGATGGCCAAATTCCTAGCTTCATGCGTCTTAACGGCAAGTCATATAAAGCCTGAAAGACAATCGGAGATTATCTCGCACCAGTGCGGAGTGGTCACCACGTCGACGTTCGTCTCGATACAGCAGGCGCAACATCACCAAAAGGAGCCACGGCAAAATCCCTAGTTCCAAACCTCGACGGTTCACCAGCAACCTAGAGACAACCATGACATTCGTCTCGATACAGAGGACGCGATGCCAGCAAACGAAGCGAAGGCCAAATTCCTAGCTTCATGGGTCTTAACGGCAAGTCATATAAAGCCTGAAAGACAATCGGAGATTATCTCACACCAGTGCGGAGTGGTCACCACCTCGACGTTCGTCTCGATACAGCAGACGCAACATCACCAAAAGGAGCCACGGCAAAATCCCTAGTTCCAAACCTCGACGTTTCACCAGCAACCTAGAGACAACCACGACATTCATCTCGATACAGAGGACGCAATGCCAGCAAGCAAAGCAAAGACCAAATTCCTAACTTCAGGGTCTTAACGGCAAGTCATATAAACCCTGAAAGACTATCGGAGATCATCCCACACCAGCGCGGAGTGGTTATGACTCATCGGGGCTCTCCAAAATGAGCCTAACCTCAAGTAAAAAGCGGCATGGCAAATTCCTAACGCTTGCTCTACCAACGGTCAAACTGCCAAGGTGGATTGCTTGAAGATGTCTTGTCCAGCCCCCGAAGGGATCAGAGACACGGCAGTCGCAGGGCTACTCGAACAGCACGATTGCCTATCGAGGAATATATCAGCTGATGCGATGGTACGACGGCCAAAACCCTAAGTACCACAGACCCTAACGGACTTCTGTCGTAAAGAGCAGAGGTTAACTGTGACGTTAGGATATTCTTACGAGATCTGCTCGATCCGTTTCGACTCGTGAGGAAATTGATGTCTTTGCGAGAACTTCTCGATTTGTCTCGACTCGTGAGATAAAGCCTTAGGCAGTAGGGATTAAAAAACCTGTTTCCTAAGCACTGGGACCCTGCAAGTCAGCCCAAAACGGTCTCTTGCATACTATCCACGGGTCACACTCTCCAAATTCGAATCTCGACAAGGAGAGAAACAACCACTTACGAGTCCTCTCGACTTATAAGCGGGAAAATTCTCTTGTGAGATCCTTACGACTTTCAAAAGAAAACACACTTAGGAGTCCTCACGACCCCTAAGGAGAAAATACACCTGCGGGATCCTCTCGACTCGTAGGGAGAAAAGTCTTTATGAGACCCTCACGGCTCATAAAGTTGAAAAGTCTTAGGTGGCAGATCCTAACCCTGTCTCCTAAGCCATCACTGCCCTGCAAAGAGGTCAAGATGGACCATCTATGAGCCACACTTGCCAAAGCTACATGCCACTGAAATGGAGAAGCTACTCATGAGCATATAAACTACTTCACGCCAGAGTAAGAAATAAAGAAATGGAAGGGTGCGGCTCATAGAGTTAAGGGTTTGGAACTATATCCCTTAAGAGTTGAGATTTGAGTCAATGATAAATGACGACACTTGTGCCCGCTCGTTATCTTCTCAGATCAAGATTCTGAAAGTGATACACCAACCCGAAACTGGTCATACGCCATGCATAACTCTGCACTACTTCACCCACGTACATACTTACGTGGGCAAAGTAGTGGGGGGCATTTGGTCCCGCCAAAAATTTCTACGCAAAGGAGTCCAAGGTATCAAATGGCAGTGATACGCTTAAAGAAATGCGAACCAGTATCTTCCGGCCTATATTTTGATAAACTCTCGAAGGAGGAACTATTAAATTCTGATGGTATTGGAAGCATCTCGAAAAACCCTTCGATTTGATATATTATGGGCTTCATAATTCTTCCGGGATCAAAAGTTATGGGCAAATATACTATGCAATGTTCCCTGATTGAAAATCAGGAATTACCTCAATGAGGTATCACGTGCTCACACGTGATCAATGATCACGTGTTGACACGTGATAGTTAAAACATAAATAAAAACAAACGGCTGAAAGATGAGTCAATTTGGGATCACGTGCTCACACGTGACCAAGGGTCACGTGCCAGCACGTGACTAGTTTTGATAGCCTCACAGTTTAAAAGAACTTAATTCTAAAAGTCGGAAAATACCTCAACGAGATATCACGTGCTTACACGTGACCAATGGTCACGTGTTGACACGTGATGGTTAAAACAACAACATAAACAAGCGGCTGTTAAAGAAACCAATTTGGGGGTCACGTGCTCACACGTGACCAAGGGTCATGTGCCAGCACGTGACAGGCTTTGAAAGCCTTACAGTTTAATAGAATTAAAATTCTAAATTTCTCTAAAATCTTTCGAAATAGAATTAAAATTCTAAATTTCTCTAAATCTTTCCAAATGGAAAAAGATTATGGGGACCGTTGGATTAAAAATCCAATGGTGATTAAAGATCACCAATTTATGGAAAGATTTGATACAAGGAAAGATTTCCCTAAAATCTCACCGAAAATAACAAACAGAATATCTTTGGATTTAAAATCCAACGGTGAATAAAATTCACTGAATGATCTAAAGGATCATATTAATTATGAAATCAAATCAAATCTTTCAATGAGAGATTCGCTGAACAAATTGATTCTCTTCCTTCTCCTATAAATAGGAGCCAAGAAGAGAAGAGAAAGGGGGATCTACCTTTTTGGAGAGAGAAGAAACAGAGGGAGGAGAATTTAATTCTCAAGAGAAAAAAAAGAAAAGAGAGGAGAATTTAATTCTCTGTAAAAGAAAACCCTAGGTAAGAAAAGAGAGGCTTCAAAAGAGAATTTAATTCTCAAAAGAGTTTAACTCTTATACAAAGAAAAAAACTTAGTTCTTTCTCTGGTTGAGGATCTGCAAAGCGCACATCTCCCTATGAATTGAGAATTTAATTCTCATTGGGTTGAGATCCTGCCATGCAGATCTAAAACACAGAGGAAGAACTGAGTGTCGAGAATTTAATTCTCACAGAATTATAGGAATTTAATTCCTTTGAAACAAAATTAGGGTTTAACCCTATATTTTAGGAATTTAATTCCTCCAAAATCATGACTAGGGTTTAACCCTACAGAGAATTTAATTCTTAAAGAAATAAAGAGATTTGAAAGATCTCCATGCACGTAAAGAACTTGATCACGTGGTAACACGTGACCCCCATTCTCAATGAGCAGAGAAGAAAAAACAGAACCTGATCACGTAGTAACACATGGACCCTTCCCCTCAATGATCAAAAGAGAACGAACAAGAATTAAAGTCACGTATCCCCACGTGACCCCTGAAAAGATCCCCAGAAATGAGAAGGAAAAATCACTGAGGCAACGCCTCACGTGCTCCACGTGACTCCCGAAATACAGAGAGAAAAAGTAAAAGAAATAAAGGCCTTGGGCGCTCTCACGTGCTCCCACGTGACCTCTTGGCAGACGCTCTAACAATCAGTTCATGAATCCTCCTCACGTGTCAGCACGTGATGGTAAAATATAAAAGTGTTTAACACTTAATTGCAGAACGAAGAAAAGGGATCTAGTCCCACCTTTGGGCGCTCTCACGTGTCCACACGTGACCCCTCTGTCTTTAGTGTTTAACACTAATTTGGGGATTATATTTCCAGTGTTTAACACTGATTGTTTCTAGTGTTTAACACTAAATTGAAGATTATATTTCCAGTGTTTAACACTGATTGTCTTTTAGTGTTTAACACTAATTTGAGAGTTCTATCTCCAGTGTTTAACACTGTTGTTCTCTAGTGTTCAACACTACTTTCAGCCAAATTGGCTGATTTTCCAGAGGCAAAAGTCCCTCCTCCAAATGAATCTCAAAATTGAGAAAATCAAAGACAAAATGTTGTCAGAACCCCCAAAGCTTTGTTTAGCACTGCTGCATGATGAGGGGCTGAACCCAGACAAATGTCTGATGGTCCAAAGGGCCAATATTTCAAACATAATTGGACTTAGCCCAAACTGGCCATAAGTCCTCAAAGCATCTTGAACTGAGCACATCTGCTCTTTCAACCAACTCATTGGTTCAAGGGTACATCTCTGAACTCCTCTGATATTTGTCGTTGTAATCCTTCAACTTCTTCAGAGAAGTGACGGGTCCCGACAACCACACATTAATACGGACTGTGGGGTCCTTAAACTCATGGACTAATGCGTCCTTAAACTAACATTTGTCCCCAAAACGGGAATGATGGACCACCATGTCCCTAAACTGGAGATGGACCACCATGTCCCTAAACTGGCAATGGACCACTATGTCCCTAAACTGGAATAATAGAGCCCCAAATGCTCTTTTGTGGGATCTAAACGATCCCGTTTAAGTTGATCTTAGCCTCAAATATGGCTAACTTATCCTTAAACCTTCAAACAGACTTTAGTCCCAAATTGGACTATAGATTCCCCTAATCAACTTTGGTTCAAGGGTACATCTCTGAACTCCTCTGACATCTGTCGTTGTAATCCTTCAACGTCGTCAAAGAGGTGACGGGTCCCGACGGCCATACAGGCAATGGACCACTACGTCCTTAAACTGGAGATGGATCTAGACGATCCCGTTAAGTTGATCTTAGTCTCAAATCAGACTAATGTATCCTTAACGAACGTTCAAGTTAATCTTAGCCGCAACGCGACTAATGCATCCTTAAACTAAAAACACCAAACCCAAATCTAAGTAAATATGGATTTGGACTAATCCACGTCCTACGGGCGACGGCATTACTCAGTCTCCGTATACAATCCACGGGCAACCACAAACAAAACAAACACACACGACACGAAGTGAAATTCTGGAGTAGGAGAAAGTTGTTACGGCGATGCGGTAGCGTAATTAACTGCAGGGGTTTACGCCTGCAGGGAAGAGCGTCCCCACAATCAAAAACCCCTCAAGCGAGGGGGAATCTGATGAAGTCTGCTACATCGGCCGCATCCGTCTAAACCTCCAATACACGGTGCCATAAATCAACTTGGCATCTTCGAAGAGGCGGACGGATAAAACCAAATAGCATCTGCCCCGAATCTCAGCATCAGGACATCGCAGTCTTGTGCGCCGCCATTCGGAGGGGAACAAACCTCTTCCTCGTCTTGAACCTGCTTGTATTCGCAGTGGAAGTACTTTGATTTGGTGGGAGCGTCTCAACCCTTTCGTCCAGTCGCCGGTGCTTGGCTTTTTCAAATATGGACATCTCACGCTCTCGAGCAGCTTTGCTTTTAAGAAGCGCTTCATTTAGGAACGCATCAATCATTTCGTCTGATGGCCCTAGAAGTTCCGGCTCAGGACCTACCCCCAGTTTCTCTGTGTAAGGAACTTCTTCATCGTTTATCGATGAGTGAGAGATCACATGGCAACTTGCTATGTAATCTTCAGATTCATCCGACGAGTCTTCTCTATCATCTCCGTCTTCAAGGACGTGACTGAGAAATTCTTAGAGTGTGATTGGAGTCCGCGCCTTCTGGTTATACTCTTCCAGCGCGTCAATCTGCTTTTGCAGGTCCGTGCGCTTGTCACCAGGCTTCACGGGCTTTTTGGTCTTCTTTTTCTTCTTCGAAGATTTTGACGGCTGGGTGTGAGTGTTTTGAATATCACCACCAATTGTTGGAGTTGGGCGCGGTTTCAGCATTCCCTTGATAATCTCAGGTTCCAGCGGATTCTTCCACCTGATCGCCGGACATGTCTGGAGATCGTTCAGCATTCTTTTAGTTTTGGCTAAAAGAGCGACCTCCCATGGAACTTCTTCAACAAAAGAGCATGATGCCCCCGGTGTGTCCGTCTTCTTAGGAGTGTGCGGTTGTGGTGGGCTTATCTTCCACTTCAAAGACAGCGCGAACTTTCCTTGTTGGTATTGGTCCTCGATCCATCTCTTAAAGATGAAGCAATTTTCAATTGGATGGCTTACCGTTTTGTGGTAATGGAAATAATTTGGACTATTAGTCTCGCCGGATTGCAACGGTCGTTTCGGATTCGGCAGATTGATGAGCTTGTTTCGCACCACCAGTTTGAACAGTGTCTTCATTTTGTCCTGAGGGAACGAATAAGGACGCTTCATTTTCTCATTGTAGTATCATCGTCTCTCTTCCAGTTGATCCATTAGTTTTGGGGCACTGGGCTGCTATTGAGTATTCGCAATGAATGTCTCCTTCCCTTTACCCTTTTCGTTCCGCGGCTCCGGCTTCGGAGGAGACGGTCTATGACCCATCTGGTCCATCTGGGCCAGCTTGTCGATCAAGGTTTGGAATGTGGTCTGCTTAAAGAACATCATGAATTTGGAAATGGTTGTATGAGGGTCCAGAGTGCCCATGAACATGCCCACCGCCGGCGCTTCTTCGATGCGTTGTTCGCATTTCGACCACAGATTCTGCCATCGCATTGCATATTGAACCCACGTCTCGCCTGGCTTTACCCTGGCGTTAATCAATGCTATGATTGGGGTGTGCTCGCTAGCGCTTGCAAATCTTTGCATGAATAATATCTCCATTTCTGCGAAAGTCTTGACGGAGTCATTTGGAAGTTCAGAGTACCATTCAAACGCTGTTTCCGACAAGCTGCCAACAAACTGACGGAGCAAAAGTTTATCATCACCCCCGGTGTTGCCGTAAAGAGCCCTGAACTGAGCGACATGTTGGTGGGGGTTGCCAGTCCCCTTGTACACAGGGAATCTGGGGATCGTGTATCCCGGCGGGTACTTTATTTGGTCATACCAGCCTGGATACGGTCGTCCAGTTTTAACAACTTGGCCGGCCGCTTCATTCGCCTGGTGACCTCGTATTTGCTGAGCGATGTAATCATCTAGGGCAGCTTTAGAGATTGTCTCTTCCTTGGTCGTTGACAGAGCCGGCAGAGGATTTGATATCTCTCCTCTATCATCTTCAATTATTACTGGAGGATCTTCGGCTGGGGGATCCGGCTGGATCATCATGCCCACCATATCTTGGAATAGAAGGGCCATTTGTTTTATATTGGCCGCTTGTTCCGCGGCCTCTTTGTCCTTCTTCTCAAGCATTCTCCGAAGGAATTCGGCATCAGTTTCCTGCTCACGGCGCTGCTTCGAGGATGTCTCTGGGCTTGCTTTCGGTCGTATGAGTGCGTCCATAGCTGTTAACATCTCTTGGAGCTTCTGCTGCTGCTCCTAGGCTTTTGTCACGGATCGGGTGAGCGGTCGGTGACCTGTCGAAGCGCGGCTTTCCTCTTTTCCGAAAGCCATGTAAACAGTGTGCACCATTATGCCCCCAGACTTGCGGCATTTGGGCTCAGCGTCTTTGCGGTTTGCCGCTGTCACAGGGGCTTTCTCTGGCCTCCTTCTCTTTTGAGCAATTGAAGTCGAGGGGGCCGTTGCAGCGGGCACCCAAATAGCTGTTGCCTTTTGTGGGCTGGCAGGATGGTTCTTTTCTTGCTGAATTTTCACCTTTTTCTGTCGGCGATGGTAATCTTGATCAATTACTGAGTTCTGAACCTGTCGCCAGACTTTATTAATTTTGGAAGAGAGCCGCTGATGGGGTTATTCCGTCTTTGCCTTCGGTGCATTCTCCATGGGTGGAAGAGATCTTTTCAGTACGGCGGTAGGAGAGTTCCAACGCACCTTGTTCAGCAATTCAAAGCTGTTCCCGGTTGGAACAGCAGCATTGACTTCCACTGTTGGGGCTGGTAGAGTTAACCCAGAGGGGGAGTTGCCCCAAGCTTTTCTTACTCGGCGCCAGTGGCAACGTCGAGCGTGTCGAGCCGCTGGAGCTGTTTCAGCGTGAGGGGTGACTTCGTCATGCCCCCTGTTTTGGTGGGGCACTGCTGGTACCAGTCTCTTAAAGACCGACGTTCATCGAGCAGCAGTGTCTAACCTGTCAAAGACAGACCTCTGGGTAGGGGAAGTAGCTTTTAGGACTTCGACTGGAGTGGGAGCTGGAACAGTCAGTCTTGTGAAGACCGACCCTTTGGCAGGAGAAGCCGCCTTGACGACTTCGGGAGCAGGGATGGCTATCTTCTTCGGATTAACCTTTTCTGGAATTGTAGGCTTCATCATGGGCCCACATGAACTTTGGCCTAATCTGGCGAAGACTGAGGTGCCGGAGCTGGACGACCCGTTGAGAGGGGTCGCAGTAGTGGTAAGTCGATCGAAGACCGACTTCTTTGGGGCTTCTTGCGGCAACATCGAGGCATTGAAGCTCATTGGTAGGATCATAGTCCTAAAGAACAGCCTAGTGGTGGCCTGAGTTACTTGGTCCACCGGCATCGTGAACAGGGAAGCCGCTTGAGGTCCGTAAGCTATGCCTCCAGATGAGGCGGAACGCGAGTTGCAATCGCAGCTGGAACACTTCGTGCAAGTAGACGCCGTTGATGTTTCGTTTTCTGCGCCAAGCAAGAAACCAAATCTTAGTATCTCGAACCCAAAGGCAACCATATCAAACCGCGATTCGTTCGCGAACACGACACTCGAAGTATGGAGTGGAAAAAGGAAAAGGTCCCACCAGGCATGCCAGAATCTGTTCCCCTCCGAAAGACGCGGACGAAGACGCGGTGGACGTCTCGTCTGAATTTCGGGGCAGATGCTAATTGGTGCTATCCGTCCACCTCTCCGAAGATGCCAAGTTGATTTATGACACCATGTATCGAAGGTTTAAACGGATGCGGCCGATATAGCAGACTTCATCAGATTCCCCCTCATTTGAGGGGTTTTTGATTGTGGGGACGCTCTTCCCTGCAGGCGCAAGCCCCTGCAGTTAATTACGCTACCGCATCGCGGTAACAACATTCTCCTTCTCCAGATGGTCACTTCGTATCGTGGATATTTGTTTTGTGTTTAGTTGCCCGTGGATTGTATACAGAGACTAATTTGTGTTGTCGCCCGTAGAGCGTGGACTAGTCCAAATCTGTATCTTCTTAGATTTGGGTTTGGGGGTTGGGTTTAAGGATACGTTACCCTCATTTGAGACTAAGATCAACTTAAACATTTGTTAAGGATACGTTAGTCTCATTTTAGACTAAGATCAACTTAACGGGATCGTTTAGATCAAACAAAAGAGCAATTGGACTCTATTGTTTAGTTTAGGGACATTGCGGTCGATTAGTTTAAGGACATTACGGTCCATTGTTAGTTTAAAGACATCACGGTCAAGTTTAAGGACATCATAGTCCGTGAGTTTAAAGACCTCATAGTCAAGGTTAAGGACATCATAGTCCGTGAGTTTAAAAACCTCACAGTCAAGGTTAAGGACATTATAGTCCGTGTGTGGTTGTCGGGACCTGTCACCTTTCTGAAGACGTTGAAGGATTACAACGACAAACATCAAAGGAGTGAAGAGATGTACCCTTGAACCAAAGTTGATTTGGGGATCTGTAGTCCAATTTGGAACTAAGATCAATTTATTAGATTATGAGCACATTGGCTCAGTTAAATCTGAATTGAGGACTTATGGCCAGTTTGGGCTAAGTCCAATTAGATTAGAAATATTGGCTCTTTGTTGGACCATTAAACACTTTTCTGGGTTCGAGCCCACATTATTTAGCAATGTTAAAGCAGTGTTTGAGGGCTCTGATACATTTTTGTCTTTGACTGGGTATTAAACATCGTGGTTCTAAGTTTTACTCAATTTTGAGATTTAGTTAAAGGGGAGGTTTTTTGCCTTTGGAAACTTAGCCAATTTAGCTAAGATTGGCTTTAAAATAGTGTTAAACACTAGAGGACAACAGTGTTAAACACTGGAGACAAAATACTCAAAATAGTGTTAAACACTAGGAAGGAAGGGGTCACGTGGGGGCACGTGAGGGCACCCAGAGGTGGGGCCAGATCTCCTTTACTTTGGTCCCAAAACTGCAAATAAGTGTTAAACACTTTTTATTTTCATAGCCATCACGTGTGGGCACGTGATGGATACTCATGCCCTGATTTATTAGAATGTTTATTAGGGGTCACGTGAGGACACGTGAGAGCGCCCAAAACCAACATTGCCTTTGCTTTTATTTTCTTTATTTTGGAAGTCGCGTGGGAGCACGTGAGGCATTGCCTCAGGGCTAATTCCCTCTTATTTTGGAGGATTTGTTCAGGGGTCACGTGGGGGCACGTGACCTAGTTTATTCTATCTTTTCTGACCACTGCAGATTGGGGTCACGTGTCATCACTTGACCAATGTTCTTTACGTGCATGGAGATCTTTCAAGTCTCTTTATTTTAAGAATTAAATTCTCTGTAGGGTTAAATCCTAATTATGTTTTTTAGAGGAATTAAATTCCTATGCATGTGGAAGAATTAAATTCTTATGTAGGGTTAAACTCTGATTCTGTCTTGGAGGAATTAAATTCCTATGAATTAGGAGAATTGAATTCTCAAGCAGGGTTGAACCCTAATTTTATCTTGGAGGAATTAAATTCCTGTGAAATTGGGAGTATTAAATTCTCATATAAGGTTAAACCCTGGTTTTATCTTGGAGGAATTAAATTCCTATGAAATTGGGAGAATTTAATTCTCATATAGGGTTAAACCCTAGTTTTATCTTGGAGAAATTAAATTCCTATGAAATTGGGAGAATTAAATTCTCTAAACTCAATTCTCCCTCTAAGTTTTGGATCTGCAAGGCAGAATCTCCCCGATGAGAATTAAATTCTCAGCCTGTGGAGAGATTTGCTTCTGCAGATCTTCAACCAGAGCAAGAACTAAGTTCTTTTGTAGAAGAGTTAAACTCTTAAATTGAGAATTAAATTCTCTTTGAAGCTTTTGTCCTTCTCCTCTTTCTCACCTAAGGTTTTCTTTTCTTGAGAATTAAGTTCTCCTTTCTTTTCTCTCTGCTATTTTAAGGTCCCAAAATTCTATATTTTTTCTTCTCTTCTTGGCTCCTATTTATAGGAGAAGGAAAAGAATCAATTTGTTTAGTGAATCTTTCATTGAAAGATCTTGTTTGTTTTTCGTAACTAATATGATCTTTTAGATTACTCGGTGAATTTTATTCACCATTGGATTTTTAATTCAGAAGATATTCTGTTTGTTATTTTTGGTGAAATTTAGGGAGATCTTTCCTTGTATGCAATCTTTCCATAAACTGGCGATTTTTAATCACCATGGATTTTTAATCCAACGGTGCTCCACTTTACAGAGCATAATCCTTTTGTTTGGAGAGATTTAAAGAAATACTTTCCCAGTTAGGGTCTTTGATTTCCCTTAATTAGAATTTAATTTTATTAACTTATAAGGCTTTTAAAGCCCATCACGTGTTGACACGTGATCCCAACGTTTGACTATTGAAATAGAATTTAATTCTATTAATTAAAGAGCTGAGGGACCTGTCACGTGTTGGCACGTGACTCTCTTTTATTTAGAATTGTATCCTTCCTTTTAACAGAGCTAAAGGATCATCAAGTGTCAGCACGTGACCCTTGGTCACGTGTGAGCACGTGATCCCCCATTGGGGTCTTTCCTTAGCCGTTTTGTTTACACTTTTGTTTGATTTAGAATTTAATTCTATAAAATAGAGATCTTAGGAAACTATCACGTGCCTTGGTCACGTGTGAGCACGTGATACCTCATTGAGGTATTTCCTTAGCTGTTTTGTTACATTTTTGTTTGATTTAGAATTTTAATTCTATAAAGTGGAGATCACAGGAAACTATCACGTATCAACACGTGACCCCTAGTCACGTGTGAGCACGTGATATCTCATTGAGGTTTTTCCATATTTTTATCAGGGAACACATCATACTTAGTCATGGAGTTGTAGATGTGATCCCTGATAAACACTTGTGCATCCGTGTTTTTCTGTGCATCCGTACTTGATACTTGTTACTTTTGGGCATCCGTTTGATACATTGTGCACTACCTGCCATGACCAGATACACCACTGCTTGATTTGATACCTGATCTTGTTACTAATGCCGACAATCTTGACCTGGTGTCCCGACGGACATATTATGTTGTCTATTCAGACAAAACCTGTACCTGCTTGATCCTGTGTTGGCATTAGCTCCAGATTTATCAATACCTGACTTGAACACATAACTTGGGGGCAAAGGAAAATCAATGATGAAACCTGACTTGTAACTCAACAGTTCGACGCTTATACTAATCAGTTATACGGGATAGGCCAGCCCCGGGATGATGATACTGACATCATTCGTCTGTACATGTTACCTGTTTACTGCCTAGTGGCACATCTCGGATTCAGCCCGAGAGTCTTGACCATGGTCCCGGACATGCATGGGATACTATTGAGTTACATCGACGATTCATTAAATTGATTTCAAAGACTTGAGAATAATTAACCCAGTAGCATAGATTACTCACCGCATGCTTATACACTTCACTATTCCATATCCGTGTTACTGTTATACACTCATTGCTGTTCATACTCATGCCTGCATATCTTGTTACCTCCTGATTATATTTTATTGTTTGATATTATGATGCACTGACGTCTAAGTTTTACATGGCCCAGATCCTTTGTCTCTTTCACAGACTGATCAGGAGTATTTTCGCCGTCAGGCCGAGCAGTAAGAATCCTGTTAGTATCTAGTTTAGTTTAGTTTTATTTTCATACTTTCACTACCTGATGTGAGCCTGTATTTGGGATGTACTTTCCAGATGTTATTGTTTATTGGATTTATTGCTTCCGCATTTATATTTCTTGACTCGTTTATTCTAGCAGATGGACATGTATTAGATAGTTTTATTTCCTGTTCTTGATATCTTACCGTAATGTGACTGTGGATGGATGTTTTCTAGCCACAGGTATCATGGTTAGCTCTGTCACGTGCCGATCTTAGCGCACTCTGGGAAGCGGGGCGTGACAATATTAAGATTTATTTTATAATATATGTAATTTTTTAGCGAATTGCAGAGAGCTCAGACCCTGGCACAAGGTGGTACACCAAGCATGCTGACCGCGTATCTTGCTGTCCACGGCACCTCGACAGATCCCGCCACGGGCAAGCTTCGATTCTCCGACACCGCTACCCAGGAGTATTGCGTAAGTCTTAATATTTATTCTAATAGGTTTGAAATTTTTGTTTTGAAAAGATCAAATTTAAATGATATACTTATATTTTAATGGTTAATATGGGTGTAGGAGCGAGTGGTGGAGCAGGCGGAGGCATCGGGGGTTGATTTTACTAGATAGCCCGATCTGATGCTACTGACCCCAGTCCTAGACGCCGCACACGGAGGGCACCACGGAGGTTGGGAGAGAGGCCGGGGACTGGGTCCTAGCAAGGCCCATATTGAAAGTGTTTATGTGCACCACCACTGGGTTTTACTAGCATCAAGCATGCCAATTTAAAAATTTTCGGGATGCTGATCAACACTAATCTAGAATCTAAACTAAATGATTAGGGATTATGGTTTGATCAACTAAACTAGTTAAGAGAAGGAGGCAACAACCTTTGAAGACCGAGCCCTTCTCTTCAAAAGCTCCTGGTTGTAGTCCCTACGACTCCACAAGGCTTCACTTGAAGATTGAACAAGCTTCCTCTTGCGATCTTTGGGCCGAAGATGATCCACCGAAACTCCGCTAATTCAAGCTATCTCTTCACTAAACTCTTTAGTGAAGGAAATACACTACACCTAAGTGCTAATCAAGTGTATGATGGTAAAGTAGGGGTTTTGTTTGCTCACTAGCTTTCTACAAAACCCTATGATTCACATCATATGTGAGGGTTAGGGTTTTGTTGAAGCAAGAGAAAGAAGAAGGAAAAATAAGAGAGAGCTAGAGAGCAAAATGAGCTCAAGAAAAACTCAAGTGTAGAATGGTTAAGGCAAAAAGCATGAACCAAGTGAAGAATGGCTCTCAATAAAAATCCTCACTTATTGAAGCATACCATTTTCTTAAATAAAAATATCGAACCATGCTTCAATAGCGAGTCAAGAGTAATAAAATAATGAACAAGCCATGCCTCACCATTCCACAAATATCTCCCCATTTTTCCACCTCATTTTCTATTTTCTAAAAATAGAAAACCCATGCCATGCTTCATTATATATATATATATATATATATATATATATATATATATATAAACATATATAAAGAAAACAAAATAATTAGTGAGCTAATAATATTAGTTAATATATAATTATATCAAATATAAATATATATCATAATATTAAATCAACACTTGATTTAATAATCTGGTTATATCATATATAACCGACTAATATTATTTATCTGTATATCAGATTATCAAATCAACACTTGATTCAATAATCTGGTTATATCACATATAACCTAAACAATATCAAATAACCGCCATATTAGAATACGGTATCACATACTCGTATTTAATCAGGTCCCCCGCACATATCAGCATATGTACTCTATTTCGTTTCGCTTGAAATAGGAAACCTCTGTGTGGGACTCTAAAGACTCGTCAATACACCAGCAGTAAGTGATGATCACATCAGTCACCCACAAGCTGTTAGCGGTACTAGCTGGACGTAACGGCTACTCATGTATTGAGCGATTAGAAGATTAACAAGCAAGCTTGTCCAAACTCCCACGAAGTATATAAGAAGCACTTACCGTATAGTCCGGTCTCATCGTATGATATGTCGCATATCGAGTTTAGGGGTGGAATCTTCAGACCCTAGTAACTTGATAAATCATGTCGATGTATGGCTCATGAAGGTTCGAGAAACTACTGGTAACTCTTACCAGTAAATCTCATCAGCCCTGACTAAGAACTTACTGTTATATCCAATCGAGTATAGCGCAACATCAACTCCCAATACCGGGAGAAAGGAAACCCTCCTATCGCTCACTGCCTCCATGTGACTCGTGACTGCACCCAAAATCCACCTGTTTGCACGACTCCTTTGAGCCATGGTAGGGAGGAAATCAAAGCACAGTGGGAACCACACAAGACACTATATAACACCCTAGTTCATTTATACCAGTTTTATTTCAAGTATTTCTTTTTTTATGGTATTTTCCTGATTTATTGTGTTTTGGGTGCGAATAGTGTATTTGACATCTGTTTTGCATCCGACCCGACCCACTTTCTGGAAACCCGTCTTGATTCCTGTTTATCTTTTATCCCGGCTTGTTATGTGGATCCGTGCACTTTCATATTTTATATACTGCATACTGGTATTTTATCTAGCATCTGCATTTTTTTATATAACATTTAAAGTCAAGAAAAATATTTTAAAAATATCTAGTATGGCCTGCATGATACCACTAACCCTGTCGTAGCATCCGCGCACCTTGTTCACGTCTCGTTCTGTGAAACGGACTTGTTTGGATGGCTACGTACGCGTGCATACATCCATTCTTATGGGTATGCATTTTCGTTATCCGGATATCCTATTTTAGTTTTGGTCGACACGTATATTTTCCGTATTTTAAAAATGGATTTTTAGACCTGGGCCGGGCGTGTTTTGGACTATTTTTGTATTAGCCTAAAACTCAAAATTAACTAGTATTATATTTTAAATATTTTAAACTGTTTAAAATTCTTTTAACTAAAAAGATTTTTTTTAAATCTAAATTTTCTAATAGAATTTTCTCTTTCCCTCCCCCTCCACCCCCCCGTGACTCTCTCTCTCTCCCCCTCTCTCACCTCTCGCGATTCCTGTTCACCTTGAATCCCGTCACCTCCCTTCTCTCGCTACTGTCACCTCCCTCTTCTCTTTTTCTTCTTCTTCTTTTAAAACCCACTGCACCCCCGCGACGAGAAACCCTAACCCCCTAGCCGCCTCCTCTCATCTTCCCTCGACCTCGCTCCTCAACCCCTCGTCATCATCACCTCCTCCTTCTCCTCTCCACTTCCTTTCTCTTCTCAACCCAAGAACCTTGCACACCCACCGCGACAACCTAAGAAACCCATCACCTCCGCCGTCGCTTCTGTCGCCTTCATCCCCACACCTTCCCTTCGCCTCCTCCCCAACCACCTCTGCACCTTCTCCTCTTTTCCTTCGCCTCCTCCCATCACCACAACCACCATCACTCTCAACCCAAACCGAGCCCGGCCTCACCTGCACACTCATCGCCGGAGCTTCGATAACCCCGATGACCCTTCCCTCATCATCATCTCCTTCTCCTCCTCTTCCTCCACTCCCTTCTCCTCAACACCATAGCCTCCCCTGCACACTACAAACCTTACCCTAGAACCTCCACTGCACACACCTTGCTTCGCCGGAAAACCCACCGTCGACGTCCCCCTCTACCCGTCTCTGTCCCCGTACACCAAAGAACCCCTTTGAACCAACCCCAAAGCACCCTCCTCTCTTCTTCTTCCTCTTCTTCTTCCTCTTCTTCTTTCTTCTTTCATTTCTTGATCTTGTTTCTTTTCCGGTGATCACCCACCGGAGCCATGCCACTGCAGACGATCCGAGTAGTCCAGTGAACGTCCCCTACCTGCGTGGTTATCCTCTTGTCTTGCCTGGACCCGTCCCGCGTGCCGTGTGTGAGTTGCGACGTTTACCCGACGTCGGACGTGCCGTACGCTCCCGTCGTGTGTTCCGCTCAGGCAAGTTTATCTTGCTACATGCTATAATACTTATCTTGCATCCATATGAATACAAATATTACAAGTTGATTGCATTATACATCCATATTAAAGTTTTAGTTTTACCGTTTTCAGATACCCGTATGCATCTATATCATTTATTATATATATAGCTGCATCTACAAATCACATTAATCCATATTACTGTTATATTAGTACCCCATACTTGATAATGTGCATCCTACATAGTCTTGGAGCTGTAAATGTAACCCCTGATAGATATTTGAGCATCCATGTTTTACTATACATCCGTATTTTTATCATGCACCCGTACTTGCTGCAGTTTTATTATGAGCATCCGTTTGATACCTGTGCACTACCTGTCATGACCTGATACACAACTTGATACATGATCTTGTTGCTAATGCCGACAATCCTGACCTGTTGTCCCGACGGACATATCCTGTTGTCTGTATAGACAAACCTGTACCTGCTTGATCCTGTGTTGGCATTAGCTCCAGATCATCAATACCTGACTTAAACATATAACCTTGGGGGTTTGGGGAAATCAAAAGGGTATTACTTGATCTGTAGTTGTTCAGTCGATAAAACTGCACATTTGTAGTACATTTTTCCTACCATTTTTATATCAAAAAAAGGACTTTATTATAATATATTATACATATGAGGGTTTATGTGTAAAAACGTTATTTTCCATGTGTTAATATATTTTAATTATCATTTGGTAGGAAAATGTATGCAAATAATATTATTGGTCTAATCCTAGTAGAACAAAGTCTACTAAAATCTTATATGAGTTGTTGTGCAGATTATTTCCAAGTTGTTATGAAGGATTTAACAAACAAATCAATTTGTTGAAGAATATTTTCCAAATTAAAGAGCAAACTTGGAGACTAAGTCTGGAAGCAGCCGAGAAAATATTTTCAGATTCTGAAGATGTTTAGGAATGCCAAATGTCACCATCAGAGAGCACCAGAGAAACGACAGAGAGATCCCCACCATGGGGCCGCGGAACCGCCGCAATGAAGAGGAGAGAGAATGCAATATTTTGGGAGATTTTCAAATGCTGAATTTTACCAACTTCTCAACAAAAAGATTCTGGCTTCGCACTATAAAAAGGCACCGAGGGCCTCTTGGAAAAGCTATCAAGCCGAAGAGATCACGAAGCTCCCGACGCTCACGCATCCAGGCTGATCATCGACTGTTCGACTACCTCCCTAGGAAAGATCGAGAAGCAAATCAAGTTTTGTAATCATTTTCTATGGATTAAAAGTGTAGTTGAAGGAGTTGATTAATAAAGGTAGTTTTTATTTAATTGTTTGTTTTCTTTTACATTATGTTTTCCATCTCTTTCTTTTCATATTCTTCTCCCAACATGCGCGAGTAATTCTCCGCTTGTTAGGGTTCGTAGGATTAGGGTAGGCTAATGAACGATGAAAAATATCTAAACCCTTTTTAAGTCCTATAAAGTTTAGGAACTTTATCAAAATAATCATTAACATCCTAATCGGGCGCGCTAGCAATTCTTTACTAGTTCCGACCGCGATTAGAGATTAGATTAATGATTGTTTTGGTAAAGGCTAGATATGAACGGAGTTCCGTGTCGAGATAAGGGTTAAGAGTGGGATTCCTTTTCCCTCCAGAAACCCTAATCTACACGCATCGCCGTCGTTCTAGTTCTAAATCTATTAATGGATAAAAAGGGTAACTTTAATTAATCATTCATAACTACTAAATCCTAACGAACCCTACAAGCCCTTCTTATTATAATTAATCACATCTTTAAACTATTCTAGATCTATATTTACATTCTTATTAAACGTAGATCTAGAAACCATCCTACAACCATTCTTATTTCTTTCTCCTTTTCAACACATCTAAAGTAAAATTAAAAGGTTCCACGTTTCCCAGAGGACGACCCGTACTCATCTCGGTCTAGCTACGTGCGACACCGTTATTGATTGCGGTTAAACTAAAAACACGATTTTTCGTAACAATCAAATGGCGCCGTTGCCGGGGATACGTGCGTAATTTTTTTTTTTACTATTTGTGTTGAATTCTTAGACGAGTCATATCATTATTAACACAAAACTGCAAATTGCATATTTAACGATTTGTGCGTGGATTTTTGCAAGGAGATCTGGAGTCACAGAATTGAGGAAAACAGGAAACAGAGAGCTTTTTAGAGATCCAGAGGAGCAAGGGAGATCACAGAAAAAATTTCATCAACTGTTCTCTCTACCACGCGGCGGAACCGCGGCATAAAGGCACCTTTGGCGGCGGAAGGGCGGCAGGCTAGAGGAATCAGGGCTTCAGTCTTCTCTGGTATCTTTCTTAACTCCTTCTCTCTCTCCTAAAATCCAATAAAATCTATTTTCTGCAGGATTCTTTGCAAAATTGCGCCGCTCAAAAAAATCTTTTTGCAAAAGTTTTGTGATTGGTTTTGTTTTGCATATTTAATACGGATTTTAAGGGGCAAAGACCAAATCAAGATTAGGTGGGGATTTCATCACCCTTCCTAAGCCCCACAAATCACAAACCGAGCATATAGATCAACCCTTCATTAATTTAAAAAATATTTAGACCAGACTCTAAGGACTGTCGCGCTCAATAAGGACAGAGGAAGGTCGTGGGTAATCTATCGTTTATCCGCATTACTTTTGTAGTGCCTAGGCAAGTGTGACAAAGGCTAGTGGTTTTTAATTAGGCCCACTGTAGTGGTGGTTCCTTCCCGCTTACCTGGCACTTACCTCGCTACAAGGGTAGTACGGAGGCGGTAGAGGATTTATCCTGCGGCTTGTCCTTTGGAAGTCTAGGAGCGGTCTAGAGACTGGACCTAGGTAACCTTAGTTCTAGGGTTGCTTGTGCATTTAGGGAAATTTGTCTTGAGTCCCACTTTTTCAAAACAAGCCAATTTTAAATCACACACACGCTGCCACTTGCACTAAACCCGCTTAGTGCATGCTCGGCTGGACACGGGATCCTAGTGCCCGTCTTGTCCGCGTTCCTGCTATCGACACCGAAGTCGGTACTTCTTCATCTTCTTTTCCCCCACCACACACCACATCGATCGTGATGGACGACACTCCATCTAATTATAACACTACGCTGCCACCACCCGCAGGTGCGCAGAATCCACCGCGCATCTCTCTCCAAGAAAGATGCTATCCTATCCGTGGTCCCCTTCCTACTTGTCTATCTCTTCCACCACCTAACGGGGATAATTTCGAAATTAAACCCCACTACATCAATCTGCTGCCCAAATTTCACGGGCTTGAGTCGGAAGACGCGTACGTTTTCATCACCAAATTCGAAAACGTATGCGCAATGATGGGTACTTCACAATTGACCTTAGATGCTATGCGTTTACGTCTTCTCCCATTCACACTATGCGACTTGGCAGAAAAATGGCTTTATAATACTGCCGCACACTCTATCGCTAATTGGGATGAATTCGTCGTAGCATTTCTTAAGAAGTTTTACCCAAATCATAAGACTGCACATGTTAGGAGCGAGATCAATCAGTTCACCCAGCTTCCCAACGAACCATTTTGGAAGTGCTTTGAACGTTTCAAAGATCTGCTTGTCCAATGCCCCCATCACGGAATACAAAGATGGGATTTATGTCGGATTATATATGAGGGCATTAATCCAGCGACAAAGCAGATGCTTGAAACAATGTGTCAATGCAATTTCATGTCTAAAGATGACGGTGAAGCATGGAAATATCTGGAAGATCTCGCAGAAAGCACTTTGCAGTGGGAAAGCGTAAGACCACCTTCAACTAAGGGAGGTATTCACCAACTCGATGTTTCCATCGCAGTAAAAGCCGAAATGGCAGCGATGCAGAAGAAACTCGATGCTATGGAGAACAAATTTTCATCATTCTCCCTAAATCAGGTTACGCTTCCCAAGACTGTCTGTGGTTGCTGTTCGGATCCTTCACACTTAACGGAAGAATGTCCTATGAATGCATCGTTTCAAGCTAATGCTGCTTTTCAGCAGCGACCTAGAAACGACCCTTATTCTTCTACGTACAATCAAGGATGGAGGAATCATCCTAACTTTGCTTGGAATCAAAACCAACAAAGCAATTATCAAAGACCTCCTCCACAGCAACCACAACCACAGAATCAGCCCCCCTTTCAGTCACAAAATTTCCAAAATCCGGCCAACATTTCTACACCACAAGTGGCCGGTACTGACAACTCACTCGCACAAACTTTGGATATGTTCATGAAACAATCCATGCAAAATTCGGCTGATATGAGGTCTTCTATTGATGCCCTAACGAAAAACTCCTCCTCCCATGGTGAGAGTATTAAATCAATAGAAAACCAAATCGCACAGTTAAATGCCGCAATAAGTGCGAGAGAGAAAGGGAAACTCCCATCTCAACCCCTACCGAATCCTGGCCATTCACAAAGTCATAATGTGAATGCCGTCACTACGTTGAGATCGGGGAGAGTGCTGAACAACCAAGTGGGTGAGCAAGTTGATGATAGTGACACATTTGATACCCCTTCTTCTTCTTCTTCCCCTAATTCGTCTAGTCTCCCACCTTCATCCGAGCCTATTCTCCGTTTTCCCCAAGGCTCAAACATTTCACCAAATCTATCTAAGTCGATGCCCACTCCAATTTTGGGATCGAATCCGTCACCACAGTCTTCTCCACAAACGTTGGACCCAAAACTTATTGATCGAGCTCCATTTCCAAACCGATTAAGGGCCAACCGACCTAACCCGCAAATGGAGAAGATTGTGGAAATTTTTAAGCAAGTTAACATAAACATTCCTCTCCTAGATGCTATTCAACAAGTTCCGTCATATGCAAAAATCTTAAAGGACTTGTGCACTAGGAAGCGAAAAGTTCAAGTACCTAAAAAAGTTTTCCTTGCGAGTAATGTGAGCACTGCTTTTACACAACAACTACCCAAGAAACGAAAGGACCCCGGAAGTCCTACAATTTCAATCTCTATTGGGGGTAAAAATATCAATCGTGCTCTACTCGATCTAGGTGCTAGTGTTAACTTGCTTCCGTATTCTGTGTATGAGCAATTAGGGATCGGAGAGTTAAAACCTGCGCATTGCACTCTTCAGATGGCCGATCGATCTATCACCCAACCTAGGGGTGAGCTAGAGGATGTGTTAATCAAAGTCGGGGAATTCATATTCCCTGTGGACTTTATCGTTATAGATACACAACCTGTAGCAAACCCACGCAATCAAATTCCGGTGATACTCGGTCGACCCTTTTTGGCCACTTCCAACGCAGTAATTAATTGTAGAAACGGCTCTATGACCCTATCCTTTGGGAAGAAGTCAATTGAGCTTAACATTTACAAGTTGGGAAGTGAACCCTCCGAACCCTATGCTCATGTGTGTTCTGTCGAATTAATGGATGTCGACAGCAGTGAATTTGATCAACCTCATGATACAGACTCTTTTCATATGTTGTTGTTTGACCCAACCATTTACTCTTCCACCGAATTGTCCGGGTCAACATCTAATGAGGAACTTTATATTGAGTCTGACGATCACCCCATTTTTTCTGATGACATTATTTTTCGGGGTATCGATGAAAGCTTTGAGGAAATTTTCGCTGATGAACTCGCATTTTTACAAGACACGGGTGTTGAGATGAATCAACTCCAAGATGAAGAAATTGGACCTCCACCCCCTCTTTTGGACAATCATGATAATGCGAGTAATCCATCATTACTATCACTGTGTCGTCTCTCCAAATTGAGACGCAATCCTTTACACCTCTTGTCACCTCTCCACTTCTTCACGTCAATAGGTGACATGTTCTTCCACCAACCTTGGTGCTTCATCGATAAAATTTTTGAATGGTTGGTGTTGACCTTCGGTCTTTGCAAAGCTTGGCATTGACCAATAACCTTGACCCCCTCGTGTGATTTTAAAAGATTAAAATTGTTTAACTCAAGTTTGGGGGAGGGGTGGTATATTTTGGCTCTTGAAAGAAAATGATTTTTACAAAATTGTGAGCCTAAAATAAGTTTGGGGGAGGATTTTCACTTTCATATATTCTTGCCCCCGTAAATAATTTCCTCCCAAGTCTACAGGTTTTTGAGCTTAACGGATGACATCAGTGAGGACACTGCTGTAAACAGGTTTGGGGGAGGTTTGTGCATATTTACACATCAATTTGCATCATATTTTGCATAAGCACAACATTTTCAAAAAATTTAAAAAAAAAAAAAAAATTTATAACAAAAGAATAGAAAGTAAAAAAATTACATCCAAAAGATAGGAATAGTTTAAGAAAACCAAGAAAATTAGAAGTTTTCTTATACGAACTAGTAATAAGTAGTTATGAGCTGTTGTCCCAAGGGTTAGTAAAATGAAGGAAGTCACTAATCTGAGGATAAAAATAAGTCTGAAAAATAGTTTCTATTCTGGAAGCCAAACATTTGAATGTTGATACCCTACAATATGCACATACACACGTCTTGAAACTCGGGATAGTAGAGGATACCTTGAAATGCTCTTGTCTAAAAGCCAAAGTATGAAGAAAATGATGAAGAAAATATAAAATGGTGAAAAGAAAAAAATGAACACTGGTTTTGTATCGCCAAGGTAGCAATAAAAAAATATAGCGAGGGTGCCTCTTCACCTAGTGCCCTAAGGCCAACTGGTCTGGGAGTCACTGCTAAGCCTTAGGTGGTGCAAGACAAGGAAAATATTATCACCAAATCAGCAAGCACATGAGTAATCGGTCGGTTAGTACCTCAAGAAGTATTAACGGTCGCATGAAAATGTGTAAGCAATTCTTATTCATCAAAGAAAAAGTACTAAGGTAGATGGACAAGAGTATGATAGCTTGAATTGAATTCTCTGAGTGTAGGGATGTTCTTTACACACACGTGGGGTTATATGATCAATGTTTGGACAAAAGGTAGGAATGAAGAATAAAGACGATGTTTTATTGAGGGATGATGTGATTTCTAACATTTTTTCATGACTATTAAGATAGGGCTCATGACAACTGAAAAGCTAGTATAGTTGGAAACTCTTCTTTTCAAAGTATTTCTTTTATGGTTCTTATCTTTATATGTAAATTTCACCATCTTTCTTTTGTTATAGGATTTTATGGGTGTAATCCGCTGAAAACCCTCAGGAGACAACACTCCTCCTACTAGGGACACCTAGAGGTTTAACGGCTTGTTGCACATGCTCAGTGCAATCGTGTCTGCCTACGAAAGTGTGCCTAGTTTTTAAACTAATTTGCTCGGGACGATCAAAGATAAGTTTGGGGGTATTTGTTCAGTCGATAAAACTGCACATTTGTAGTACATTTTTCCTACCATTTTTATATCAAAAAAAGGACTTTATTATAATATATTATACATATGAGGGTTTATGTGTAAAAACGTTATTTTCCATGTGTTAATATATTTTAATTATCATTTGGTAGGAAAATGTATGCAAATAATATTATTGGTCTAATCCTAGTAGAACAAAGTCTACTAAAATCTTATATGAGTTGTTGTGCAGATTATTTCCAAGTTGTTATGAAGGATTTAACAAACAAATCAATTTGTTGAAGAATATTTTCCAAATTAAAGAGCAAACTTGGAGACTAAGTCTGGAAGCAGCCGAGAAAATATTTTCAGATTCTGAAGATGTTTAGGAATGCCAAATGTCACCATCAGAGAGCACCAGAGAAACGACAGAGAGATCCCCACCATGGGGCCGCGGAACCGCCGCAATGAAGAGGAGAGAGAATGCAATATTTTGGGAGATTTTCAAATGCTGAATTTTACCAACTTCTCAACAAAAAGATTCTGGCTTCGCACTATAAAAAGGCACCGAGGGCCTCTTGGAAAAGCTATCAAGCCGAAGAGATCACGAAGCTCCCGACGCTCACGCATCCAGGCTGATCATCGACTGTTCGACTACCTCCCTAGGAAAGATCGAGAAGCAAATCAAGTTTTGTAATCATTTTCTATGGATTAAAAGTGTAGTTGAAGGAGTTGATTAATAAAGGTAGTTTTTATTTAATTGTTTGTTTTCTTTTACATTATGTTTTCCATCTCTTTCTTTTCATATTCTTCTCCCAACATGCGCGAGTAATTCTCCGCTTGTTAGGGTTCGTAGGATTAGGGTAGGCTAATGAACGATGAAAAATATCTAAACCCTTTTTAAGTCCTATAAAGTTTAGGAACTTTATCAAAATAATCATTAACATCCTAATCGGGCGCGCTAGCAATTCTTTACTAGTTCCGACCGCGATTAGAGATTAGATTAATGATTGTTTTGGTAAAGGCTAGATATGAACGGAGTTCCGTGTCGAGATAAGGGTTAAGAGTGGGATTCCTTTTCCCTCCAGAAACCCTAATCTACACGCATCGCCGTCGTTCTAGTTCTAAATCTATTAATGGATAAAAAGGGTAACTTTAATTAATCATTCATAACTACTAAATCCTAACGAACCCTACAAGCCCTTCTTATTATAATTAATCACATCTTTAAACTATTCTAGATCTATATTTACATTCTTATTAAACGTAGATCTAGAAACCATCCTACAACCATTCTTATTTCTTTCTCCTTTTCAACACATCTAAAGTAAAATTAAAAGGTTCCACGTTTCCCAGAGGACGACCCGTACTCATCTCGGTCTAGCTACGTGCGACACCGTTATTGATTGCGGTTAAACTAAAAACACGATTTTTCGTAACAATCAGTAGTCCCTGGGGATAACGGGACAGAATCATTCGTGATTCTTACTTGATCCGTGGTCCCGGGGGATAACGGGACAGAGTCATTCATGACTCCCACTACCTGATCCGTGGTCCCGAGGGATAACGGAACAGAGTCATTCATGACTCCCACTACCTGATCCGTGGTCCCGAGGGATAACGGGACATATTCTTTGAGTTACATGGAAGAGTACACTAATTGATTTCAAACAAACTTTAGAATAGATAACCCAGTAGCACAGTTTAGATTGATCACCGCACGTCACATACACTGATACACTTCACTGCTCTATATTCGTGTTTACTCATTACATTCATGTTACTTTTCATGCCTGCATATCTTGTTACATCCTGGTTGCTTATTATCATTGATATTATGACGCACTGACGTCTGGGTTTTGCATGGCCCAAATCCTCTATCTTTGTCGCAGGCCGTTCAGGAGTATTTCAGCCAACAGGCCGAGCAGTGAGGATCCTGTTAGTAGCTAGTTAGTTAGTTTTATTTTCGTATTTCCATTCCTGATGTAAGCCCGTATTTTGGGACGTACTTTCCAGATTGTTATTGTTTATTGGATTATTGTTTCCGCATATTATTTCTTGACTCGTTATTCTAGAATATGGACATGTACTAAATAGTTTATTTTATTTTACTGTTCTTAATATCTTACGGACAGCCGTAATGTGACTGTGGAAGGATGTTTCCTAACCACAGGTTGTATGGTTGGCTCTGTCACGCGCTGATCTTAGCGCACTCTGGAAACCGGGGCGTGACACTATGACGATCTCGGGTTTACAGACTAATATGTACCAGTGTCACCAAAGAACTGCTATCTGACAATAGGTATGGTACCATCTATGAGTTCTCGGCGAGTCCTGTTCAGTGTACCCATTCTCTAATGAGCACCTGTGTAAAATCTTTGATGTTAAACACCAATAGTTATGAGATCAACCATTTCCCCATACAGGGTCAAGAAACGTACACACTAGTCTACTCTAAAATATCAATGCCCTGTCTCGATACTCTGTCGACTAAGAACAATTAAAGGATGTACTTGTGGACTACACATGTCCCAGTAGGATGATCCACATCATAGTTTTGGTAGTCAAGCAAACATCCTAAGGGCTTTATCAACATGTATCAGAGAGACAGTATAATAATACAAGTGTACATGTTAAGATAAAGAGCAACCAAATAGCATACTATCGTGTCGAGCAAGAAAGTTCTATATATATATATATATATATATATATATATATATATATATATATGTCCAAGCATCCACTATATCATACAATAACGGCATCTAGGGCATACATATTCCTAACACATATGAGGTTAGACTCCACTCCGGCGGTTACTTCCCCTACCCCCCGTGAGCGACGTATAGAGCATGATGTTGCCGTCTTGAAGACCACCGTCGAGAAGTTGAATAAGATGTTGGTACGTATACTACTTAATAGTAAAATATTATATCACATTATAGATAGTAACATATGCAATATTAGTAGCTTGAGCTTATTTGGTTGTAGACTTAGTTTGATTAATCATACTTACATAAAACTATCTAATTAAAATAAGCTACGGTTTTCCAAACTAGATACCCAAATAAGGCCTAAGTCCCCAAGTATTCTTAGATTGGGGTTTCGCAATAATCTGATAATGATACGAATTCAACTAAAATCTAATACACTGTTCTTACTCGTTTATTACACACAAAATTTAACAAATGCGACATGCTATTTCGGCTACGGCTCCACATGCATCTCTTTCGGCTGCGGCTCCGCAAGCCACTACCTTGGTTGCGGTTGTGCAGACCACTCATGCAGCTTCACAGCCTGTTCAAACTCCCGCACAGTCCGCTCCTTCATTAGTCGAGTTTTTGACGATTCAGGGTTGCACCGAAGAGCAGATGCGTCAGATTACGGCGTTTATCAGAGGTGGAGGAGTTGGACCGAGCGAGAATAGCCTTTTTTATATTTTTGAGGTTGTATGTACTTATATGATACATATTGTATATATTTTGGACGATATTGGTGGCTGTTTGTTTGTTCACGATGATTTAGATTGATATCGTATTCTGTTTGTTTATTTTTTTTATATATTATGCGTGAAATGTTGATCATGAATATTTCTGTATTTGGTTATATAATGTATATATTATTGTGCACATGGCGGGGAAAAAACAAGAAGCCCTTTTTAAAAGAAAAACCCTGATATTTTGTCCCTACGGATTAATCCGTAGGGCCATCTATTGCACGTACGGATTAATCCATAGATGCAAAGTTTGCCCCTACACAGTTAGCCGTAGGGAAAAAATATCAGGATATCTGATATTTTGTCCCTATAAACTCAGTAACAGAGGTTAAACATTCCCCTACAAATTTATCCGTAGGGGCATTTATCAGGCCCTACGGATAAATCCGTAGGGGTAAGTATCAGGCCCTACGGATAAATCCGTAAGGGCAAGTATTTTATTTTATAAATCAATAAATTAAATAAATATTTTGTCCCTACGGAATAAGGCGTAGGGGCAATTATTATTCCGTAGGGGCATGTTCAGTGTGAAGATTTGCATCTGTGGTCTTTGCACCTACAGCCTTTGCACCTACGGAGGAATTTTATGTTTCTACGGAGATATCAGCAGGGGCAGTGATTTGCCTTTACGGCTAAATCTATAGGGACAATCCATTATTATACTAGTGATCGTCTTGTATGTCTGCATATCGAACTCGTTATGGGTGCATGTGAGCATTCTGTGGCTATCAAATTATAATATTACTTGCATGCACGTGGTATTTTGTTGTAATGAAAGTAGTTGTTGAATTCATCATTGGTAATTTTGTGCAGTTATGATCATACTCACACTTGTAGGGTGACCAAAATTATTCTTTTGTGGATATAGGAAAGATAGTAACTAATAAAGACATTTTATTAGAGATTCGTTTTTTGGTATATTTAGCTTTTATATCGAGTTTAAGTTTTTAGACATTAAGAGTTGTTACATGCATGTGGAGTTTAAAATTTTGAAATCGGTAATATTTTTGCCCATTAGAGTATGTATATTTAGTGTTTACTCCCTATATTGCTATTTCATGATGTAAATCTCAGGTTATAAGTTAGTTGTAAATAAAATGAAAAGTAACAATAGATAAGTTCAGAAACTCCTGGCATCCTTTTGTAAATTGTGTTTCTAATTAATTCATCAATCCATAAGTAACATGTGGATCCATAATAGAGACAATAAGCTCTATTACTTTTTTTGATTAGTTACTAATTATATTCATGAAGTTTGTAATAATTAATTAATCTCTCATTAAAGTTGCATAATTAATGTTCCACGAATAATCTATTAATGCTTGGTTTAGCACTTTTTTTTTTACTCTATTCACGAGACAAAGATGAGTCAAGTTACATATCATGCAAATATTCTTATATTTTTTAATACTTTTATTCAATAAATTTACATGTTAATCTATCATTAATTTACTTAATAAATGGACATGCTTGCTCCATTGACCCCCTTGATTAGGGAACACGTGCCTCCGACACCAGACGTGACACTTGTCTGACACGTACGCAGGTGGTCTCAGGCGTTTGACGTGGCGGAGCACTTGCGAACGCCTGGCTGGATTTCGTCGGCGAGCTTAGTCACGTGGTGGGCCACACGAGGTAGCCCAAGGCACAAGCTCCCACGTGAGCTATGAGAGTTGAAAACTGTCGGCAGCTGCCAGGTGTCCTAAGGAGGTTGCCTACTCAGATAACACGTGGGATGATGGGCCCCGTCACTACTACAAATAAGGGTTGCCCCTACGGATTTATCGGTAGGGGAAACCCACTGCCCCTACGGATATATACGTAGGGGCGAAAAAAGACCCCGTAGGTGCAAAGGCCGCAGGTGCAAGTTGAGGTCCTGAACTTGGCCCTACGGATAAATTTATGCCCCTACGGATAACTCAGTAGGTGCTATAGCCCCTACGGAGTACCCCGTAGGGGTAATAAAATCATATATTTAATTTTTTTTTTGAATATATTGTATATACCTACGGATTTATCCGTAGGTCCTATTTAGTCCCCTACGGATACAGCCGTAGGGGATATAAAGTAGCCCCTACGGGTGTTTCCGTAGGGGCCACTCCCAACACAATGCACTGAGATCGGGGGGAAAATATCAGGGAACCTGATATTTTGCCCCTACGGATATATACGTAGGGGATATATATTGGCCCCTACGTATATCTCCGTAGGGGCACCTCCAACACCCTGCACTGATATCAGGTGGAAAAATATCAGGTTTCCTGATAGTTTGCTCCTACGGATAACTCCGTAGGGGCGATATATTTACCTACGGAGTAATCCGTAGGTACATGTTTTCTGTATTTTTTTTTAAAAAAGGGCTGCTAGATTTTTTCCCGCCCTGTGCACAATACTATATACATCAATCAAATCATATATTGCAGTATTCATAATCACATCCCACGCATATATATAATATACAAAAGAAACCCAAAAACTGAATATGATATAAATTCAAACCAATATCAATATCGTTTCAAAATGTAGTACAATGTGATATAAATAAATACATGTTTCAAAAAATAAGAACCAAAAAGCTACCCTAGTTCGGTCCAGCTCCACCTCCGAGTAACGTTCGAATAACGCGCGCCTGCTCCTCGGTAAATACACTATCCAATACTGCAAATAAAGGAGTCTGAGCGGCATGTGGAGCTGGCGTCGTGGTCTGCGCAGCCGCCGTCGAGGTAGTCGCTTGCGGAGCCGCGGCTGCGGGAGTCTGAGTGGGCGGTGGAGCTACAGGAGCTGTCTGCGGAACCGCAGCCGATGTAGTGGCTTGCGGAGCCGCAGCCGAAGGAGATGCATGTGGAGGCTCGGCCGATCTACCCTGTCGCGTCTGGACATAACGTGTGTAAGAAGCGTCTAAGAACTGTGTATTATTCGAATTCGTTTCATTATTAAGTTATTTCGAAACCCTGTTTGGATATCTAGTTTGGAAAAGCGTTGTTTATTTTAATTACATATGTATGTATGATTAATCAGACTTACGTACTAATAAGGGTTGTGTTGATATGTATATAATATGAAATGATATTTTACTATAAAGTAGTATACATACCAGAATCTCCTTCAACTCCTGAACGGTGGCCCTCAAGCTATCCAGTTCCTGATGGACATGCCGGCCACTGGAGACGGAGGAAGTAACCGCCGGGGTGGAGTCCAACCTCATATGGGCCCTGCTAGGGCCCAATCCCCGGCCTCTCTCCCAACCTCCGTGGTGCCCTCCGTGTGCGGCGTCCAGAACTGGGGTCAGCAGCCTCGGATCGTTCTGTCCGGTAAAATCGATCCCCGGGGCCTGGGCCTGCTCAACCACCCGCTCCTACACCCACATTAAGCAGTAAAGTATAAGTATAAAATTTAAACTTGAACCTTCCAAAACTAAAATTTCAAATTTGGGTAGAAAAAATATTAACACTTACGCAGTACTCCTGGGTAGCGACGTCGGGACATCGAAGCTCGCCCGTGGCGGGATCTGTCGAGGTGCCGTGGACGGCAAGATATGCGGACAGCACGCTCGGTGTACCACCTGACGCCACGGTCCGAGATGTCTAAATCAATATACATACACTATATGATATATGAACATACCTGGAGGAGCGGGGGTGGCCTCTATCCCAGATGTGGACGCAGGACCAACAACTAGACAATTAAAAATAGATTTGATAAGTAATTGCAAAAAGAATGTGTAGATCAATAATATAACGTTCTAAATCAATATGCATGCACTATATGATATATAAACATACCTGGAGGAGCGGGGGTGGCCTCTGTCCCAGATGTGGACGCAGGACCAACAACTAGACAATCAAACATTGACAATATAAGTAATTTTGACATAAACAGGCATGAATATCTGTAATATTAAATTGAAAATGGATATGCGTGCAGTATACCTGGAGGTGTGGCAAAATCCACACGGAAGGAGGCATCCGAAGGGGTCTCCGATCTGGGTGCAAGACCGGCCCTCTGAAGCTCCCTACGGAGCTCTCCGGGCGGCAGAACCGCTCTGCCTCTGCCTCTGCCTCTGCCTCTGCCGCGGCTGGAGCTCCTGCCGCCCCTCGATGCTCCCGACATCGTCATCCAATCTAGATAAACGGTTCGTGGACGCATTAGACAATCATTAAAAGTATTGACTATATATGATCTAGAGCGTAAAATGTGAAGTAATAATATAACATTACTGATAACCTTTTTCGTTTCGTGGGCGCATCATACATATCTACTTGGATTTCATCGTCGATGTCATTTCTAACCCACGTAACTTCATGATCGGTCGAAGACAACCCGTCCTTCGAAACAGACGGTCGGAGCACTTTAAGCCTTCTCTCTTCTTCGTCCTCATCGCTGTCCTCGTATTCTGGGACATCGTAGACATCTCTAGGTTTCCATCGGCATACAACACTCCACCCCGGATGCTTCAAATACTGTGAGTAGTATACTTGGAACGCTTGGTTCGGAAAGATAAACGGATCGTCTTGACCGTAAAATCGAAGTGTGTTCACACTGGTCAATCCATATTCATCTTTCCAAGTCCCAAGACTGCTTCTCCACCTGTCTGTATCGGTTCGCGGATCGTACCAAGTACAGTGGAATATATAAAAGGGTTCTGATCGTCCGGGATAGTGGATGCCGAGTATACAATTTAAGTACCCATAGTAAATCACACCGTCCGATCCTACCGTCGCAATACCACTATTCTGAGTGATTCTAGATGTTTCTATGTCCTTAATTTCGAATTTGTATCCAAGGACACCAAATCCTTTGTAATGTGCAACCTCCATACTAGGAAATTGAGCTAAACATCTTGAATCACTCTCAAATGATGCAGACAAGTTCGGATCGTGGATCTAACAAAACAAATTTTACGATAAATACATAACGATACAAGTTTAGATTAAAACTGATAGCAATAAAATGTAATTCGAATAACTTACATGCTCTGTGACCCAATCACAAAAATTATCCTGATGGTATTTTTCCAAACGCTCTTCGTTCCAATCAGGATGCCCCTCACGTACCTCGTTAAAATGAGTTCTGTTTTCGACAAATAATTGTGACATTAATATTATGTCATTTCATACACACACAAACACAGATATAACAATTAATCCAAAAGAACTTACTCTCTAATTTGTTCAAGACATTCGCAATTAAGCAAGATAAACCGGTATATCTTGTTGATAAACATAGTGTCTACCCTCTTATACTCGGCTTTACCATATGGCCCGTCTTGAATTCTTCGAGGTCGGTTAAGCCTTGTCTCAATGTTCTCGTCCAGATAGCGGGAGCAAAATGTGGTTGCTTCATCAAGAAGATAACCTTGCATGATAGAACCCTCTGGTCGATTTTTATTGCGTATATACTTCTTAAGAGTGTAAAGGTACCTAATGAGAATATTTTGATGTTGTGTGTTCATGGCAATGAGGACATGCTTTGTGACCATGTACGGACCAACCTGAAAGCATTCCATATGCAGGAAAGTCATTAATTGTCCACATTAAAGCCGCACGCAGTATGAAGGTTGTATTTGTGTTTGAATCATATGTCTCTATACCATCAATAAACAAAGTTTTCAGCTCCTCAATCAGAGGTCGGAGATAGACGTCGATATTGTTCCCCGGTGAGTTTGGTCCGTCGATAAGAAGAGGCATCATAAAGTATGATTGGTCCATAGCCAACCAAGGCGACAGATTATAAATTATCATTACAACGGGCCATGTACTGTGACTTCCAGCCATATAGTTGAATGGGCAGAAGCCATCGGCAGCCAGTCCGAGCCGGACATTGCGGGGATCGCTACTGAATATTGTGTGCCTCCTATCGAAATCCTTCCATGCCGGTGAATCTCTTGGATGGCTCATTTTTCCATTTTCGCTTGGAGGAGCACGATGATGCCAAATCATTGCCTCGGCTGTTTTCTTGCACCTGAATAGCCTCTGTAGCCTCTGTGTTATGGGAAAATATCGTGCTATCTTCACAGGTATATCAGGCTTCTTATCAGAATCTTTCGGCTTATACCTGGCCTCTCCGCATGTTGGACACTCTTTCAAATCTGAATTCTCTTTCCGGTACAACACGCAATTTTTAGGACATGCTTGAATCTTCTCGCACTTTAGACCCAAATCAGACATCATTTTCTGGGCTTCGTACCAGCTTTCGGGCACATTATTTCCCGGAGGCATAGAATCTTTCAAGAACGAAAGAAGCATTGTGAATGACTTGTTGCTCCATCCATTTAGGCACTTAATTTGGAAAAGTTGGACGAACCATGAGAGGGTGGAATACTTCGCATTCTCATAAACTGGTTTCCTAGCATCATTCATGAAATTTTCATATTTATCCGCACGCGGTCCTTGACCGGAAGGAATGTCATCTTCGGTACGAATAGATTCACCTAGGGCAGCCTCTACCATATCCTCCATTTCTTCTGATGGAAATAAATTTCCGTATCCTGCCGTATTACCGAATTCTTCTTCTTCTCCTGCCGCATTATCGTGTTCTCCTTCTTCTACCGCAGTACTGCATTCTTCTCCTTCCCCGTGATATTTCCAAATTGAATAAAGTCTAGTAAACCCATGTTTTACAATATGAAGCTCTGCCAATTCTATCTTCTGCCAGTACTTATTGCCACATCTATCGCACGGACAGAGAATCTTCTCTATTATGATCTTATTATGTGCTCGTGCAAATTCAAGGAAAGCAGCAACCCCTGCGACAAACTTAGGTTGCATACGTTGTTTCCAATCCACATACATCCAGTCCTTAACTCTGACGTACTCATGGGCCATGTTAGACTGAATAACATATAAATTGTAGGTTATGCTGACTATATTGAGAAATATAAGAACGGGATAGTTACTGACAAAGGAGAAAATCCATGTATATGCTTTGTGTGTGCGTTTGTCGTTGAAAAGAATAAATTATCGCACGTTATGTTGACCGAACATCTCGAGTCGCTCTCTGATTATGCGTTTGTATGTATGTGTTCCGGCTATCGGGGGTAGGCTTCTATCCCATTAAGAATGTATAGAGCGAACGCCCATCACTTGTGCTTTCAATCGTTTCGAGTAAATTTCGGCAGCACCTCCCCGCTGTTCTCCGAGTACACTGTAATAGAATAGATAATCATTTCAAAGCTGTGAAACAACGTTGAAATGAACATCTAATCTATCTTTGTACACGGAGAACCAGCGGAAAGGTACCGACGAAATATCTCGAAACGGATGAAAACACAAGTGAATGAAGGCGTTTGCTTTATACATTCTTAACTTGTCCACACGGGACAAATCTATGGGTTACCATACGATTGAATTTTCTCGTCGCGCAGACTATACGACGGTTGTTAGTATCGAGCTATACTGTCCGATATTTAACAACCTTCGTATAGTTCTAGGTCACGACGAGCATCGCACGTATGTTAACCGATAGACGGGGACTAAGTGGCGCTTTAGTTTCATATACGGGTATCGATGGGAATATGAAGGTATCATATCATCATCGAGTATCATATATTGGTTTTAACCCGAACATCTCGAGTCGCTCTCTGATTATGCGTTTGTATGTATGTGTTCCGGCTGTCGGGGGTAGGCTTCTATCCCATTAAGAATGTATAGAGCGAACGCCCATCACTTGTGCTTTCAACCGTTTCGAGTAAATTTCGGCAGCACCTCCCCGCTGTTCTCCGAGTACACTGTAATAGAATAGATAATCATTTCAAAGCTGTGAAACAACGTTGAAATGAACATCTAATCTATCTTTGTACACGGAGAACCAGCGGAAAGGTACCGACGAAATATCTCGAAACGGATGAAAACACAAGTGAATGAAGGCGTTTGCTTTATACATTCTTAACTTGTCCACACGGGACAAATCTATGGGTTACCATAGATTGAATTTTCTCGTCGCGCAGACTATACGACGGTTGTTAGTATCGAGCTATACTGTCCGATATTTAACAACCTTCGTATAGTTCTAGGTCACGACGAGCATCGCACGTATGTTAACCGATAGACGGGGACTAAGTGGCGCTTTAGTTTCATATACGGGTATCGATGGGAATATGAAGGTATCATATCATCATCGAGTATCATATATTGGTTTTAACCCGAACATCTCGAGTCGCTCTCTGATTATGCGTTTGTATGTATGTGTTCCGGCTGTCGGGGGTAGGCTTCTATCCCATTAAGAATGTATAGAGCGAACGCCCATCACTTGTGCTTTCAACCGTTTCGAGTAAATTTCGGCAGCACCTCCCCGCTGTTCTCCGAGTACACTGTAATAGAATAGATAATCATTTCAAAGCTGTGAAACAACGTTGAAATGAACATCTAATCTATCTTTGTACACGGAGAACCAGCGGAAAGGTACCGACGAAATATCTCGAAACGGATGAAAACACAAGTGAATGAAGGCGTTTGCTTTATACATTCTTAACTTGTCCACACGGGAAAAATCTATGGGTTACCATACGATTGAATTTTCTCGTCGCGCGGACTATACGACGGTTGTTAGTATCGAGCTATACTGTCCGATATTTAACAACCTTCGTATAGTTCTAGGTCACGACGAGCATCGCACGTATGTTAACCGATAGACGGGGACTAAGTGGCGCTTTAGTTTCATCTACGGGTATCGATGGGAATATGAAAGTTTCATATCATCATCGAGTATCATATATTGGTTTTAACCCGAACATCTCGAGTCGCTTTCTAATTATGCGTTTGTATGTATGTGTTCCGGCTGTCGGGGGTAGGATTCTATCCCATTAAGAAAAAATGGAGTGTATTTCGCTGTGAGAGACTCTTCAAAGAAATGGAGGAAGAAGCACTAAAGAAAAAAGAGAGAAAAATAAGAATATAAAGTTGAAACTAAACTTGAGCTATCCGCTGAAATCATAAAGCATAGGAAAGTTGATTGAGTCTTGATCTATTGCTCTTTCTTTGCATTATCTCGTATGTCCATTTATAGATTTTAATGCCACATGAGATGTAATCAGTCAGCTCCCTATGGTTGTATTAATGTCAGCTCTTACACAATATGGGTATCTGCCTTACGATTAAGACAACTATGGAATATGTTAATTTAAAATGTAAGGCTAGCTTTCTATGTATTCTGAGGGACTGCTTGCATAGAACTTAGCTTGATCCTCTCAATTATTACACATAAATATGCTGACATGCCTCTCATAACCCTAACCCCAGCCCCACAGTAACCCTAACCCTAGCCCCAACCCTAACCCCAGCCCACCGTAACCCTACCCCAGCCCCACAGTAACCCTAACCCTAGCCCCAACCCTAACCCCAGCCCATCGTAACCCTACCCCAGCCCCACAGTAACCCTAACCCCAGCCCCACCGTAACCCTAACCCCAGCCCCACCACAGCAGCAGCCGAACCCCAACCCTAACCCTACCCCGACCCCGACCCCGACCCCGACCCCGACCGCCACCGCGCCCCTGCCCAAACCCAACTCTCGCGCGCGCAACCCAGACCCAGCCATGAATAATCCAAAAATGCTTTAATTTACCTCGAGATTTATACCTGAACGGGCGGTGGCGACGACGGCGTCGAATTGGCGAAGAAACCGGCGGTGGCGACGACGGTGGCGACGAAACTGGCGGTGGCGACGAGGATGGCGACGAAATCGGCGGTGGCGACGACGGTGGCGACGACGGCCGGCGACGGTGGCGACGCGACGGTGGCGATTTAGGGTTTTTCGCGCGCGTTTGAGGGAGAGAGAAAATGAGCGTAGGCTTTTCGATCTGGATTTGTTTTAAATCGATATTTACTTGCCCCTACGGATATATCCGTAGGTCCTTTGTTTGCGCCACCGTAGGGGCAAACACCAAATTAAGAATTAAATTTTTTATTCTTGAAAGTCAGTGCCCGTAGGGGCAACCCTTTAGTCCGTAGGGCCAAGTAAAATCTGCCCCAACGGATAATTCCATCCGTAGGGGCAACCCTCTATTTTACTAGTGCGTGTCGTTGAATATTTTGTTTGAATCGATATGGTTATGGATGAGCAGAAATTACTCGGTATAGACGGTGCTCTTGGTTTCAATAACCTTTATGTTTATGTTTATTTATGTCTTACGGCCGGAATCGTTGAGCACATGTGACTAGCATGTAGAATAACTTTTCAAGGATTCAGATTTTGCAAAATCAAAAAGATTTCTTTTTTCAGGGGAAAAAACAGTATACGATGATTGGAATACAAAATTCTATTCAAAATGCAAACTGCGTTGTTGTATATGTGGAAAAGAATCCCACTAGCTTCGAACAAAAATACAAAAATGATAAAGCAAGTTGAAGAATGGAAATTCAATTGAACATATTCCTCACCAAAATATGAGGTCACCGGTTTCCAAAAAATAATAATTTATAAAAGCAAAAATTACAACAATGTCACTCCACGTTTTCTTGTTCTATATACTTTCTAGTTAGGATGGAGATCGAAAAGTTTCGGTCAATAGGATACACTGCAAAGAACAAAAGTTCATTGAGATATTTAACCACATGATTTCTAAAAAATGTTATATTTACCATTGGAAAATAGAGGAAGAAAAATGGAAAAATTAGAGGAAAATGGCACTTGTGGGGAGAGAGGAACGTTGGAAGAAACTGGATGTCTCTTTCTTGTCACATAACCATACTTTCTTAATTATATTTTATTTCATTTAAGATAGAAAATGGAGAGAAATGGAGAGAAAAACGGAAACATAAAAGATAAGAGAGTTTATTCCTTAAATTATTATTGTCTTACAGCACTAGTTATTTATTTATTTATTATTTAGGCATGTTATTGATAATATTGACAAATAAACATCTTTTTAGCTTTAATCTTATTACATTATAAGCTAGAGCTTTTCATTTTTCCCACTTGTTTGAGATGTCGTTTTCAGTTTCTTACATTTTTAGTCACATCTTCACATGAGTTGGAAAGAAAAAAATTAAGAAGGTCGTATATAAACGAAAAGCAGTGGTGTACTACCTATATTTTAGCTAGACATGTTAGAGGTTAGTGGCCATGCGGTCAATTGCAGCGAGCCGTGGTGACGAAGAGGGTAACACGGAGTCAAGTTAGGGCAAGAACCCCCCCCCCCCCACCCCTCCAAAGATGGGTTAGGCCGCCCCAGCAATTCCACTGCGGTCGACTGCAGCCCCCTATTTTCTCAACATGTTATTGCCAATCTTTTTCTTTTCTTCATCAACATGTTATGGCTGAGGAATAAATGACATCAATCATATCATCACTTGCATTATCAACAAAATTCACAAAAACTACAACCTCGTCAATCTCTAACATCATATTTTACATACAACACTTCAACCCAATATTCCTCCAATATACCAAAACCCAAAAAAGAAGGGTACATGCAGCCTCTAAAAACAATTACACAAATGGCTCCAGCAACAAGTTAACCTTATAATACATCAAAACCAACCACTTATGCAATGAAACCAGAATTAATGCTCTTCAGCGGTGAAATCAGGCTCCAAAGGCTTCTGCAACAACATCACAGGCAACCTCTCTTGCAACCTCGCCTTTCTCGTTCCATTCCTCCTCAACGCTCTTAACGCATTCACTGCGAATCTTGAAGCATAAATAACCGCACCTAAACTCGGTGCATTTTCATTTTCTTTAACTAACGCTTCTTGCAACCTGTTCTCCTCTTCCCTCAGTGCCTCCTCAATCTTCTTCCTCGAATAACGTCTCCAAGCTGCCTGTATGAAACAAGCAGCCCAAGTCCTCCACTGCTGCGAATAAAACCTAAACGTATGCCTTAACTGCTTACTATGCAACCTTCGGAATTGTGAAGCCACGAATTTGAAGTCATCGGCCATTAAAGCGAAGGCTTCAACTTCAGAAAGAGTTTTGACTGTTCGAGTTGAGGAAGGGAGGCTAGAAGAGTTGTGTGGGTCTAGGGCCCAAGTGAGGAGCTCTTCACCACAAAAGTCGCCGGCTTTTAGATATTCAGAGTTGAAAAAACCGGTACGACCTCCGTTTGTGGTGACGGACAATAGTTTGCCACGCATGATGAAGAGCATCTCGTCGACGGGGTCTCCTTCGCGAATGATGCAACTTTCTTCGGTGTATAGCACAGGTTTTAGACGATCACACATTGCGTCCATGAGTTGGTCATCCATTTTTTCAAACAATGGGACCTACAAGATCAGGGGGAAATAATGGAAATTAACAAAACTAACTAATAAAAAACAATCATGACAATCTATCTAAACTATTAATATCCTAACACACTAATTAAACCTAATTATAATATCTACAATATCCCATACAATTACACAAAGAAATTTTATAATCTAATTTTTTTTAAATGAAATAATCTGTAGCATCAGTTTGGGAGTAGGTGCAAACGGTATACTACAAGCATGGCTTCTTTCTGAATGCTTAGAAAAGCAAATGCTTTACATTAAAACGAGTCATGTGATATTCAAATTCCAAATCCACTCCATCGTTTACATAATATTAGTATTTGAGTCTTCCGAATATGAACTTACTAACACAACAATTGTAAATTGCTGAAAAGAACATGTGGTTTTGAGCTTTACAAATCAAGATTCCATAAATAGCAAGTTATTATAAATTATCGGTGTGGTGTGGCTTCTTTCTGAAAGACTTGGGAAAGCAAATGCTTTACATCGAAAAACGGGTGATGAGATATTCAAATTATCATTTCAAGTGCATATGCAATTAAGTGTTATGAGTTTCCAGCTATTTATTAAGTACAATGAACTGGCCAAAAGGAACAAATTGCTAAGAATCTGTGATTTGGATGTTTACAGATCAGGATACAAAAAAATAGCAAGTTGCTAAATATGTGGTTTGGGACCTAAACATTCTATACTGTATATAGACTATACACTACTTTTCACCTTGTAATGATGTAAAATTCAGCCTCGTAGTGAATTAACTATGAAGCAGACTCGTGAAAACCCCTCATGTATCGTCACGGATCCGTGAATCGGAGTAAGATTGGCTCCAATTCGCGTATCGGAATCACGATCCTTGATTTTCGTAATTAAATTATTAAAAAATAATTCGGATACGTCATGATTCAACAAGATGAGCGAATCGAATTCACGTGTCGGGTTTGATCATTTGAGTTGGTTTTAAGGTGTGCAGTTTGGATTGATCATCTAAATTTGTTTTGAGATGTCGTTTAGGGTCGGTCGTTTAAATTAAATCTCACTCGAAAAGGTTAGGGCTTCTCTTTCCACAAAAAATAGAGCTTCCTATGAGGTACTATGGCTGACCACATGTCTACTTTTGCCAATTATTATTATTATTATTATTATTATTATTAGATAAGAATTGTTTAGAAATATTTTTTTTGTTATTTATATATTTATATGTATATACTAATATATTAAATTTTAATAAAAATTCCATATAAAAACGTATCCCGTATCCTAGGTTTTTTTTAAATTGAGAATTTGCAAATCCCAATTGTATCATATCATGTATACATATCTGAGTTTGTGCTACAAAGTGAACTAAAAAGATACTAATCACGAGCGGAAGCAAGCAAATCAAATTAAATTGCAGAAAATGAACATACACAGTACTTAAGTCAACAATGCCAGCATAACATGCTTGTCATTCACGAAAGCCATCATCTTGTTCTTGATGCATGTTATGATAATTACTTTAGCAGAAATTGAAAATATAATTTAATCTTAGCAAATGTGGTAAAATATATTTTTGAAGGAAAAAATGACCTACCCTCTTTAACAAAGCAAGACAAAGGTGGCGCTTTATATCCCTCCTGATGTCTTTCGGCAAGTTCTGCAAGAGACTCTCTTCATCAACCCCTCTTGTTTCTTGCCACCTATATTGTTCATAGCGGCGTATTCGATCCCTCAGGTTCTCAGGAAGCAAGCGATGTGACATCCACTGTTCAGCATCTCGTCTCTTCACTCTCATTTCCTCTATTCTCACTGTTGTAGATTCCAAATATGTCTGTGACAACAACATGTCTAGTTTAGCTTACATCCAAAATATGAGAATTAGTGAGAACTTAGCTTCTTCTTTTAGTGGCAATTAGCTTGTTTTCTAAAATTCAGCCCACGATGCAAATGAAATAAATAATAAAAACAAAAACAAGATACAGATATTTAATACAATGTAAACCAATTCTGTACTTATATGTTCCATAAGGTTTATGTCTTCATAAGAAAACAAATGCAAGTTAGTCTTGTGCGTCGACTATAATTTTCATCAAACGATATTTTTGGAAAGCCTAATTTAAAATACAGCAGCCATAAGGAAAAAAAATAAAGTCCCAAACTGTATCCCGTACCAATAAGAAAACTATTTCAACCGATAAAAGGAAAAATGATAACAAGAATAGATACTCAACCTGCATATTGCCAATGAGAAGTGAGAACAAAACCAAGCCAGCAATGGATATGAAAACAGCAAATAAAATCTCCATAACATAGGTGCTTGTTTGAAGATTTTGACCAAGAGAACTGCAAACAAAAATCTGAAGCTATCAATTATTTCCGGAACCAGCATGCTAATATATGATAAAGGTATAGTTAACTATACGAAACATTTTCACATAACTGAAACCTCATGGCGAGCATGGTGTTTTCCTCAAAACAATTATAAAATATTCTTTACATAATATTTGTTTATATCATATACAATGCATGATCATTTTGAGTTAGAGCAATAGGATCTAATTCTTCAATCAGAAATCTTAAAACAAGAAAATTAGATCAAGAAATATTGCAAATACTACAGAGCCATACATCAATTCATAGTTCATCATAAAATTGCAAAATAAACAAGAAAATAATATATATCAAGTTATCAAGAGTTGGGATTTCCTAAGATTAGAAAATTAAATCAACAGCTGATTAACCTAACATAATATTAATCTATGTCAGCGTCTTTTTACGGGTATGTTTCTAATTACAAGGTTCTCCTTCGATCAGGAATATATGTATGATTTAGGTTATAACGCTGACCTCTATCAACACTTTCTTTTGTATGTTTTGGATTTTTGAATTTTATTCTATAAGATTGTTTGTTCCTTGCTTCTGTACTATTAATGTAAAATATTGTTTGACATAAATAAACACTAACAAACTAATGTGAGACCTTTTTTTTAATGTTTTGAGTCAGATAATATGGACCAGATGTACAGTGTTATATACTATTCCTCACACTATATTCAAAGATCCGATTTTGCCTTTATATATGTCTAAAGGTTGTCCATTGTTCAATATACACCCATCTCCGCCTATAATTTTTGTATATCATATCTGCCATTTTCATTGTCTTATGCTGACCTGCTATTCTATACTGCATTTGACACCCGTGTGCGCTACAGTTTCTTAAACAAAAGTCCCTTTTTTATACATAAATTATCATATTTTTTAATGATCTTTCTCCATCGAGTAAAAACAGGGAATAACTGTGATGATGATTGATTGGTTATCGACTATGTGATGCAGCCCCCCTCCTCTATCCTGTCTTCAGACAAAAGGAATACGCTTTATCTGTGGCATTGGAACAGTCATATTTTCTACTGTCCTAAACTTCTACTAATGCAATACCATAGAAGACAGAGAACACAAATTGCCATGGTTGCAAATCTAGCTAACTTGGGTAATCTGCAAGTCGGTAAAGGACTGACTTTGAATGTATAGAGTAGTGGTAATATTGTAAATTATCTTGACAGATGGTTTATATATGTGAGTATTTGTGTGAGGCTTACAGAATTACTGAACGCAACATTTCAGATAGCCGCCTCTGATCTTATTCTTTTTAACAACATTCAAAGAACATGAACAAATCAAGGAAAAGAAGTCATAGATTCCATCAAAAGGTATGATATTAAAATGATGCAAAAATAAGAAAGAATGTGTATGACTTGAACAGAGTAATATGGTACAAGGTCACTATAAATACAAAAAAGAGGGTTATGTACAAACCTCAGATTTTGCAGTCCCCACCAAAGACAGTAAAACAGCTTTTGTGGGAAATTCCATGACTGAACAACATTTTGAAGAGCTTGTCGGAACATCCCAAAGTTAAATATTTTGCTACCATCGTCTTCTACAGGGCACCCATTAGCTATTTCTGTCCTAACTTGAACTACATCTTTTTTGCAGTACCAAGTGGAAGTTGGGCAATTATGCATATGTGAACAAACTTGTTTCCAACATGCGTATTCTCGTTCAATAGAAAGAAAATACCAGAATGCTCCAAGTACCTGACAAAATTTTCGGTAACATGACAAGATGTCCATTAAGACCATAAGCAAATCCGGTATTTCAATAACCAAAAAACATGTGTCTTCTGTGAATAGCTGCTAAATTATATACTATATTCTTTATTTATGTGGATATAGAGCTGCAGCATTTTGTTAGTAATTTATTTTTCACCAGCAATAATATTAGTTATAGCTATCATTAATAAACAAAATTGCCATATGCTGATGCGCTTTCATGTGGTCTGCATGAGGTGTGTTACTAACTTCCGTCGTACAGTAGATTTTTCAGAAAAAGGTGAGAGTTCATAAGTTGCGATCCCTCTTTCAGTCTTCATCTAAAAGTCCAACCAGCCATTCAAGTTTTGCACATCTCTTCTCACATCTATCTAGATTTCCCTTGAGAACGAATTTTCATTTCCAACTCGTTTTACCTGAAATAAAGTTGGGGAGAATAAAAATAATGAGGTGAAGATATTTGGAGCACCTTCCCTCTTTATATAGACCAAGCAAAATAGGAAAAACTACAATTTTCCCGATCTGGGACTATTATTCTAATAGTCTAATACTCCCCCTCAAGTTGGAGCATAATCATCAAACATGCCCAACTTGTTATAAATAAAATTCACTCTCATACTTCTAAGTGACTTAGTGAGTAAATCTGCTAACTGTTTCGGCGAGACATAATACGTATCAATGACGCTCTGGGTTACTTTCTCCCGAACAAAATGACAATCCACCTCAATGTGCTTTGTTCTCTCCTCTCGTGGAAGACTGGATTAGATGCAATATAGATGGCTGCTATATTATCATAGTACAAGCGCATAGGAAGAATATGACAAAGTCGAAGCTCACCAAGTAGATAACTAATCCATATCAACTTGCAAGAGATAACATTCATGGCTCGATGCTCTGATTCTGCACTAGATCGAGCTACTACATGCCGCTTCTTGCTCTTCCACGATATAAGGTTTCCTCCAACGAACACACGATAACCAGTGGTAGACCTTCGATCTATAGATGATCCTGTCCAATCAGCATCTGTAAATATAGCTATCCGAGAATGTTCATGATTTGAATAAACCAAACCTCTTCCAAGTGCACCCTTCAAATATCGCAAGATCCTGATAACTGCATCCCAATGAGTCATCCTCGGATATGCCATAAACTGATTAACACTCACAGGAAATGAGAGATATAGTCGAGTAACTGTCAAGAAATTCAATTTCCCCACCAGTCTTCTGTACCTACTAGGATCACCTAACCTTTCACATTTCCTAGGTAGCGGCTTAACATTCGGGTCCATAGGCGAATCAACAGGTTCACAACCCAACATGCCAGCTTCTAATAATAGGTCAAGCACTTATTTCCTCTGAGAGAGATATATACATGTCTTGGACCTCGCAATCTCTATACCTAGGAAGTACTTTTGACTGCCTAAATCCTGGTGGCCCATGCAGGTCCGTGCATTTGATCAGACGCATCTAATGACAAATCTGAGTATCGTCGGTCTTTCGGTCATTCGGTCATTGATCCGGTCCCTTCGAGGACAGGTGCTTGTCTTTCCGGCGAGAGATCAGATACATCTCCACCATATCACGCCATCCAAGATAATTGTGACCATTTAATTTCCACTCCGTGATTTTCCCATGATAGATTTCCGCAGAAACATGAGTTTTAGTATCCTTATCATCCGTCTTACTTCAAATAACGAATTACTACACACAAGCACCCAACAATCGCTAAATAAAGGATCTTCTCGCAGGATCGAAAGGTACAAGAAATTGGAAAAGGGATAGATCAATTACCTCATCTCAAGGTTAATTCATCACAGGATTTGGAATTGGCGGGAGACAATCGCGAGGGATAAACTTAAGATGAGGTCTAGAGACTAGAGGAAACCAGATCTAGGGTTTCCGAAGGCGGCGGCGGCGGTCTGGAGGAAGCGGCTAGAGTTAGGATAGGGCTAGGGTTAATGTTCTAAAAAAAAGATTTTTTATTATTATCCCCAACTAAGCTCTGATACCATGAAATAAAGTTGGGGAGAATAAAAATACTGAGGTGAAGACATTTGGAGCACCTTCCCTCTTTTTATAAACTAAGCAAAATATGAAAAACTACAATTTCCCCAACATGAGACTGTTATTCTAATATTCTAACATTAACAAACGCATCTAGGTTCATTTTAACATCTTCTAGTCAAATCAAACCTAGCAATTGCTCGTCCATTAAACAGCGGCAGAGGATAAACATGAAAACTGCAATAATTCATCAAGAATAGAAGAGAGATGACACCACTATCTCACATATTTGTTGGGGTCAAAAATTATACCCCGGTTGACCAAGTCAAAATCAACCCCGAGCCAAGCGGGTCCGAGTCCAAGCCAAGCGGGCCTGAACCCAAGTCAAGACCGAGCATAGAAGGGATCGGCCCCATGACAAAAAGAATAAAACAATAAATTAGTTTATGTAATTTTTTGAATAAATGTATGTTAAATAGGCAAAAAGCCAAAATTTTGTAAACCCCATGGCTTATGTGCAAAAAGAAATGAGCACATGAGGTATTGGGATGCACAAGTGCCGTTTGGAAAAGCCTAAAGGGCTATATGTAAAGTGTGTAGCCTATAAAAGGCAAACATGATGAGAAAATCAAGAACAATTTTCATTTTCTCATAATTTCTAGGGTTCTGTGTCTCCTCCTTCCTCAAGATTTTCAATATTTTTTTGAATTAAATAAAGAGTTTAACTCTTCTTTTCCCAAAAATACATAGTTTTTCACTATAAAACCCTTGAAGGGAAGCTCAGATCTTCCATCAAATCTCTAAAAAGGAGATTTTTAATCTCACCGTCCCTTTTCTCCAAGATCCAAGAAAAAGAGAAAGAAGAAACCCATCTCAAAAGAACCCATTTTAAGGAAATCCAATGTTTGAAGAAGAATAAAAGGGACCTCTTTTTACCAGCCGAGATTTAAATCCTTTTAGGAGTTTAACGCCAAATCCAGATCTTTTGGGAGTTTAACTCCAATTCCAAACCTTTTGGGAGTTCAACTCCAAGCCCAAGGGGTTAGCCTTTCTTCCGCCGGTGCTCTGTAGGAGCCTAACGGGCACATGTTGCTCACGTGACACCTTTTACGTGACCCGTTGGCACCCAGCGCCCACGAAAACGCACGTGACCCGCTGACGCCCCAGCGCCCATACACCGCGCACGTGACCCGCTGGCACCAACGGCCACATGCCATGTCACGCGTCCTTAGGACGCTTCTCACCCCTCTTTTTCCCACACGTTTCACACTCAAAACACATCCCCGTTAAAAAAATTTAGCGGGGCACTGCTCAGCACCTAGTAAGGGGGCCGCTAGCCCTCTTGACCTCTAGCCCGCTATCCGGGTAGCAGGACCCTCGTAAACTCTACCAGGCCCCCGGTACGTCTAAAGCACCTTCAAAACACAACACACGCATACCGCACATTGGGTTCGCATGACCGATTTGACCCGTAATCGGAGATTCTCTTGCTCCAAAAACGAGGGGCAATTAATGGCAGCTTAGTCCGCGGCTGCTGAAAATTCGGATACTTACAAAAAATAAACCCCAGCCTACCCTAGACAGGAGGAATTTGTACATGCTTGACCAACGCGGGCATTCTTATCTCAATAGGGTGACGAAAAACACTCTTCAGATTCTGGCACGCCCGGTGGGACCTTTTCCCTTCTCCCATATTTCGGGTTAAACGTTCATGCGAACTCAATCAACATATATATCGATTGCCTGTACTGAAATCATACTTTTTTGTGTACAGGTTAACAGCTTTCAGTCACAATCTCGAACTCAGCAATCATGTCTCCCAAGACAAGCTTTGTTTCTGACGCGACTCCGATTCCCTACGTGGTCAAGATCAATGCCCACGTGATTCTCCCAACAAACCTCAGTCAACAGTGGAAGGAACCGTCCCGCCAATTAGGTTCTGTCATCATCAACCATGCCGGAAGCACTGATCTGGCAGAGGCCTTGGTAAACCAAGTGGCCAAACCAGCTCAAAAGGCAGAAGGCCGAACGCCATGGTCGCATGGGCACCCATCCCAAGCGTAAGTCTGCAGTTGAACGGCTCTCCATTGTCCCGACTGGGGGCAAGGCCGTCAACACCAAGAAAGCTATAAAGCGTCTCCGTCAAGCCCACATGGTGCCCTTGACAATTGCACGATCGGGCGTTTTCTCTGGACTCTCTGTCAATCGGTCAACGGCGGCTTCCAAGAAAGCAGATGCCCGCCAAGCTCTTAAAACAGAAAAGTTGAGACAGAAACGGCTCGGATATAGAGCCAACAAAAGAGCCAAAACTCTGGCCAAGCAGAATTTTATGAGGTTCCAAGAACAAGGTTACCCCGCGACGACAGCTAAGTCAGCCGCAAAAGTCAGCAATTCCTTTAAACCTCTGAAGTGGGTTCAGAAAAACGCCACAATCGACAGAATCAAGAAGACATCAATCCGAACGATGCTACAAAGAGACGTTTCTCAGTCTCAACATAGAAAGTATGACACCGTCTCTTCAAGAATCTGTCAAGCGCTTTGTGCCGCGCGAAAGTAGCGGGGCAAAGGCAGAAAAGAAGCGCTAGCACCACTCAAGAACTTGGTCAGGCCAGCTGTTTTCAATCAATTGTTCGTTCCCGAAGCAGAAAGGCCACGACAGCGGTCCGCAAAATTAGCTGTCAATGATTAAAAGACGAACGGATATGTTCTCCACACGGTCTACATGGCGGGTGCGCATCCCAACGACAACCTGCGCAGCAAAAGCAAGGATGGGGCCACCACATCCCAAGCCCAATCTAGCTTGAATATGGCCACCACTTCCCATGATCAGCATCCTCTGCAGGATGATGAAAACCCTCTTGATGAGGCCGATTGCAGAAAGACCTCTTGGTCCATGTGGAGTCAAGCTCGGACAACGAGGAAGAGACGACTTTCCGCCTCAGGACCGCAGAGCAAGAGCTGCTTCAAGAGCTCCGAAAACAGCTCAGGAGCAAAAGATAAAGAGATGGCCAAGCTTTACTCAAAAATTGATGACCTGACAAACGTCGTGATGCAGCTCACGGCTCAAATTGCTCAAGCGCCTTCCAATCAAGCGCAGGTCTCATGAGCCAAGCGATAATAACCCAAAGCAACCGATGCATGTCCCCTTGGGTCCAAGTTTGAGCGAGCCGTACGAAAGCCGACCATATTCCGCTTCTAAGGATGCCTTGGCCCCAGATAGCATCGTCCCGCTAACACAAGATCGGATAATGGATTTGTTCACCAGCAAGGTTAAAACATTGGTGGCCGAAACCGGAACTCAGAAAGAAATTGTCGGCAGTAGGCAGCCATATCCTGCACAGTACGATCTGATCGAGTTCCCCAGTGGTTACGCCATTCCTAAATTCGGAACATTTGACGGAACGGGGAAAGCAAATCAACACGTCACCCACTTTAAAGCGTCGTGCGGAAATACATGGGCAATGATGCACTCTGTCTTCGTTAGTTTTTCAACAGCCTGACTGGTGTCGCTTTTGACTGGTACGCGAGCATACCAGACGGGTATGTCCCTACTTTTGCCCAAATGGAGTCTCTGTTTCGGCAAAAATTCATGAGTGTCACTGATAAAATCTCCATTGCTGACCTTATGAGGACCAAACCGGAAAAGAACGAAAGCAACACGGACTTTATCGCCCGATGGCGCAATCTCACGGTCAAGTGCGAACCGTCGCTGGAACAGGACCATTTTGTCAGCCTCCTCATTGGGAACCTCAGTAATTGGATGGTCACATTCTTATGTACTGCGGGCCACAAAACATTTCTAGAGCTGACCAAAAGAGTTCAAATGTTAGAACACTCGAAGCAAGAGTCTACCCCGAACTCTAAGAGTGACAAGTCTTGAAAGAACCAAAAGAACGACAACCATAAAAATGGGTATTTTAATAATACCAAATCCTTCAATGCGTCTGACAAGGAAGACAAGCGAAAGGCGGGCGAACAAAAAACGAACCGGCTCGAAAGCCAGTGCCAGAAGGAAAACGGCCTTCACTAGTGGAGAAAAAGAACAAAGTCTACTTTTTCAAAAAGGGCAAGGTCCGCAAGATATTCAAAAATGCCTTGAACAACGGTCTACAATTGCCGGAGTCGAAAAGACCTCACGAAGCAAAAATGACCGACAATCCCCTCTATTGGCCGTACTACCGACTAATGAGCCATGCGATCGAGAATTGCTATATTTTCATACTGGATCGAGAAGCAATACAAGACCGGAGAGATCGAGCCAACTAAAAGTGCGTTGGTGAACAATCAAGCTGCAACCACCAACTTTATACAGGCAGAAACTGAAGTCTTCTGAGAACAGACAGCTGAACCAACTACCCCGAGAAATAAATCCGACCCGCCGCAGCCTCTGTGGAGTGTGCACATATTTAATAAGACAAAGAAAATGTTAAAGATGCTTCAGAAAGGCCCAGAACTGAATGGGAGGGGCAGAAGGAGCCCACCGTTCCAGCTATCAATTCGGGTCGACCGGGCTTAAAATCCAAAAAGCTCAAGAAGAAGAAAAGTGCGGCTCAACGCGAAAAAGAGTCTGTGGGAAGATCGACCATTCAAAAGTATATCGATTCTCTAAAAAACTATGAAAAGAAGAAAGAAAAAACTCTAATTCAGTTGATGGAATTCTTCCTCGTAGAACTGGCTGAGATTCTGGAGGAGCTAGAAGAAGACTCCGATGACGAGATCCCTATTGTGACCTGCTACGTTGTCCGTCTTGGTAGCGGCTCTGAGGAAAAGTACCGTTTTCCTAAAGAGGACCAAATCCAGCTCAGGAGCGGCAAGGTTCTACCACCGGAGCAAGGAACGCCGTGAAAGAGAAAGAAAAACAGGTGTCTGATGAAGAAAACGGCGTAGAGCCGACTCATGAAGATTCGAGTTCTCCGGTAGATTACAATGTCTTGGCTCACCTCCGGAAGCTTCCGTCTCTCTTAAGCATCTATGATGTTCTGGTCCTATCCAAGAAGCTCAGAGATGTTCTCATTCATGCCCTGCAAAACCTCGAGCGGGATCAGGCTCGTTTCGCAGAAATTAATATAAAAAAGGCTCAGTACACGTTGCATACCGTCGCGGTCACATTTAAGGATGAAGACATGTTACTGGGAACGACTAAGCACAATCGACCACTTTACGTGATAGGGTACAGCGGCAGAGACCGGATCAATAGCATATTGGTCGATACGGGGTCCTCAATAAACATCATGAACTTGCGGGCTCTTAAGAGTTTGTCAATGGACGTCCGGCACTTGTCGAGGGAAAGGATAGTCATCCAAGATTTCGATCAAAACTGCGAGCAAGTTCTGGGGTCCATAACTCTGCCAATTAAATTTAGGGATCTGCAAACCGAAGCTAAAATATATGTGACCGATTCTCCTGGGGGTGGCCGTGGCTCGGCATCGTTTCGTCAATTGTCCATTGATGCATGAAGTATACAAAAATGGCGAAGAAAAGCGCATTAACGGAGACGTTCAGCCGTTCGGTGTGCATGAAGTCCGATATGAAGATTCTCGGTACTTTGTGAACCCCTAAAATGTTGAGCCACGGCTGATTGAAGACAGAACGGCCCCGAAACTCAAGCAAATATGAGCCGGCTGTCACTTTCAAAAGCAAAAAACCCCAAGTGCGTCGGCTTTTTGGCAGTGACACTGATGGGTCCGACGATTGAAGTCCGTCCTTCCGTAAAACTCGTCCTCATTTCGGTAGTGATACGGACCATAGTCACATAATTCGCGAATTATTCGCCGAATTCGTGAATAATTCGTGAATTTTTTATCAGACGAATTAATCTCCGAATTAATAGCCATTGCCGAACTGGCCGAATAATTCGCGAATTATTCCCGAATTATGAGAAAAACAGCGAATAATTCGAAAAAACAGCAAATAATTCGAAAAAACAAAACCTAGCGTCTCATATATTAATTTAGTGCTCGAAATCTTTCCCGAACATTTCCCGAACACTTACCGAATCTTTCCCGAATACCTGCCGATTTTTTCCGAATAGTTCTCCGAATCCAAATTTTCGACCTCGCCGAATTATTCCCGAACGACGAATTTGTGACTATGATACGGACGGGTCTGATATTGAAGGCCCATCCGGCAGTAAAATTCGCCCTTGTTTAAACAGCGACACTGAAGAATCAGAGGATGAGAACCTGTTTTGCAACAGTTGTGCAGATTGGATTCTCATGTGAAAAATGAAGCTAAGAGAAACCTTCGAAATTCCAGAAAGATCCCTAGCCATTCTAAGGGTGCCGGAGCAAATGTGTAAAGAGCTCGATACATTGCCAGTCTCCACTGTGGACTAGCTGAAAACTTTCTACGTTTCCAAAAGAAAGAGTGGACAGAAGGGCATCCTGTTTTATGGGTCAAATCCTATCGTGCACCTGGACGATTCGTCCGTGACATGCCTTCCCTATGAGAGGCATAAGAGCTGTCCTCAATCCCAGATATTATGCGCCCGAGATGCGGGAATACTTTAAAAAGTGCGGATGTCGGTTATATCAAAAAGACTCCGAAGCGAAGTTTTATGAGAAGTTGTGGCATCCGCCTCAGGTCCGAGCATTCATCGATGGACGAATCACAGACAGACGAGGCATAAATTTCAGTCAACCTGATGTCAAAGTATGCTACATGACCCGTGTTGGTGAAGCCAACAAAAGATCAAATGATAACGACGAGCTAGCCGAGCCAGAAGAAACCCTTCGAGAGCTCGAAGATGGCGGACAAGCAACCTTCGACGAGCTAACCGAGATTGATTTAAGAACGACCGATAATCCAAGACATACATCAGCTTGCTCTTGTCAGAGGGAATGAAAAAGTATGTAATCGTCCTGTTGCGTGAGTTTGTCGACCGCTTTGCGTGGACGTACAAAGAATGTCTGGCCTCTCCCCTGAAGTGGACGTGTATAAGCTGGCTATATCTCCTGATACCATGCCAGTCAAATAAGCTCCTCGAAGAATGAGAAGGGAGTTGGAAGAAAAGGTCATTGAGGAAACCAAGAAACTCATTGATGCCGGCTTCATAAGAGGAGAAATATGCGGATTGGATCGCATGCATCGTCCCAGTGAAAAAGAAGAATGGACATATCCGAGTCTGCGTCGATTTTAGAGACCTTAACAAGACATGCCCTAAAGATAATTTCCCGCTTCCGGTCATAAAAATGATGGTCGATGACACCTCAAATTACGAGCTGTTCACTTTCATGGATGGTTCGTATGGGTACAATCAGATAAAAATGCCACCTGAGGATGAGAAGCATACAACATTTCAAACCCCGATAGGCATATACTGTTACAAAATGATGACGTTTAGACTGAAGAACGCAGGTGTCACATATCAAAAGGCAATGACCAAGATCTTTGACGATTTAATTTATAAAGTCGTCGAATGTTATGTTGATGATTTGGTCGTTAAGATCAAAACCAAGGCCAATCACATCCAAGACCTCAGGACCGTTTTCATCAGACTAAGAGAATATGATCTGAAAATGAATCCTCTAAAATGCACTTTTAGCGTGTCATCGGAAAAATTCTTGGGCTTCATAGTCCGACATCGGGGGATTGAAGTTGACCCATCAAAGATAAAGGCCGTCATGGAGATGCCCCCTCCAAAGAATCTGACGCATCTAAGATCCTTTCAAGACAAGCTTGCTTATATACGAAGATTTATCTCGAATTTATCGCGGAGATGTGGGCCCTTCTCGATGCTTATGAAGAAAGGGGCTCCTTTTTTCTGGGACACCGAATGTCAAGAAGCGTTCAAAAATATCAAACAGTATCTGATGCACTCTTCAGTACTTGCTACTCCCATTCCAAATAAACCGTTAATTCTCTATACTGCCGCGCTAAATGAGTCACTCGGTGCGTTCGTTGCCCAGAACAATGAGAAGGGAAAAGAAAATGCCCTCTACTACCTTAGTCAAACGTAAGTCGAAGCGGAACATAACTATTCCCCAATCGAAAAGCAGTGCCTGGTCTTGATACTCACCGTGAAAAAACTAAGGCACTATCTGCTCGCTCATCGGATTATAATCTCTATGGTCGATCCACTTAAACACTTAATGACCAAGACAAGCCTAGCCGGTAGAATGGCAAGATGGGCTGTCGTGTTGCTCGAGTTCAACATAGTCTATACTCCTCAAAAAGCAGTAAAAGGACAAGCCCTTGCCGACTTTCTCGCTACCCATCCCATACCGGAAGGATCGCTGCTAAATTGCGAGTTACCCGACGAACAAGTGCTGCACCTCGAGGATAGCGAGCAATGTTAGGAGTTCTACTTCGATGGAGCCTCATCAACAAAGACCTCCAGCAAATCAAGCGTCCTAGAGATAAAATCAGAGATAGGATTGGTGTTCATCACGCCATCAGAAGGAACTCTATGTCGTTCTTTCGCTCTCACCGAGCCTTGCACAAATAACGAGACTGAGTAGGAAGCTCCGAAGCCGGTCTGGAGCTCGCCATAGAAATGGAAATCCTTCGGCTACGAGTCTACGGTGATTCCCAGCTTGTCGTCAACTAAGTGAGCGGCGACTATGAGATATATAAACCCGAATTAGCTCGATACAGAAGCCGGGTTGTGGAACACATGAAACAATTTACCCACATTGAACTGATGAGAGTTCCTAGGACGTTGAACGGCAAAGCCGACGTACTCGCTCGCTTAGCCAAGGAGCTAGCTGATCCCGATATGGATGAAATTATGAAAACGGTCAAAAACCGGCAAATTTTGCCTCCAGTCTCTTTGCGTGGAGAAGAAAGCATGGAACAAGAGAACAATTCTGCCGAAGAAGCTCTGGTCATTCAAGACGAGCCCGATTGAAGAAAGCCCTTCATAGAGTATCTCCGATACGACAAGCTGTCCAAAAAAAATCTGCGAGAGTTCAACTGAAGAAGAGAGCTCTCCACTACGTGTTTGTAAATAATACGCTAAATCACAGATCATATGACCAACTCTGACTCAGACGTCTGTCATCGACCGAAACCCAAAAAGTCATGAAAGAAGTTCACTCAGGCGTCTGCGGAGCTCACCGGTCCGACCCCAAAATGCGGGTTCAAATCAAACGGTTTGGATATTACTGGCCTGCCATGATAATAGATTGCGAAGAGTATGCAAAGAAATGTCACATCTGCCAAATTAACGGTGACTTCATTCACAAGTATCCCAATCCGTTGCATCCTACGGTGGCGTCATGGCCCTTCAAAATTTGGGGCACCGATATAGTTGGCCCAATTGATTCTCCATCATCTAAAGACTACCGGTTCATATTGGTCGCAACTGACTACTTCTCCAGATGAGCTGAAGCTGTCTCGCTAAAAGAAGTCAAGACCGAAGATATCCTGACATTCTTCTGGCATAATATTCTATACTGCTTTGGTACACCAAGAAGAATCATTTCTGACAACAGGCCTTCTTTCAAGAGTTTCAAAGTCTTAAGTTTTGCTACACAACACAAGATAGATTGGAGATATTCCTCTATCTATAATTCAAGAGACAATGGGCTTAGCCGAATCCTTCAATGCAAGCTCCTGAGGAAAAATGCTTCAGCCAACGAATCTTAAGCTCCACGAGACGTTGTGGGCATATCGTATGACGCATCGCACTCCAACTTAGTCCACTCTATACTCACTACTCTTCAGAGTGGAGGCGATCCTCCCCCTCGAAGTCGAAATTCCAAGCCTAAAGATAACTGTCCAGCATGGTTTGACGGAGGAGGAAAACATCCTCCATCGGCTCGAAGAGTTCGACGCTCTCGAAAAAAAGAGGCTCACGGTACAGCAAAATCTAGAGCTATATCGAGCCCAAATGTCACGGGCCTATGACAAGATGACCCGTCTCCATGCTTTTAGGTGCATTGGTGTTGGTCCTCAAAAGACCGATCATCCCCAATTGACTTGTCAAGGGAAAATTCGAACAAATTGGGAAGGGCCATATGTCATCGAAAAAATATTCGACAGAGGATCCTACCAACTAATAAATGCCAAGGGAGAAAGGCCAATGCCACCTATCAATAATCGATATCTCAAGAAATACTATACGTGAATGCTCCAAGTCGCGGATGAATTGAGCACACCGGCCCTACGGTCTGGATTATATATCCTGTAAAACCGTATACAATCCACAGGCGTAAACGGCCCCTATAACTCCCAAGTCCTACCGATGAGACTACATCTGAAGTCCTACCGGTGATGAAGCTCCACCAATGTAAAAAAAGACGGAATGTCCACAAGCAAAACGGACACGGATGAAAACCCGAAGAGGCCACATGAGTAAAAACAACAGAACTATCGGCGAGTTTGTGAAAACCCAAAAAGACACAAACTCGTGAAAAGAAGACAAAAATACACTCGCAAGGTCCTCTCGACCTTGTGAGGAGAATATCCCACGTGAGATCCTTACGACTCACAAAGGAGCAACACACTTAAGAATCCTCACGATTCCTAGGGACAAAACACACTACAAAAGCTTCTCGACTCGTAGGGAGAAAACGCTTTTATGAGACCCTTACAGCTTATAAAATTGAAAAGCCTTAGGCGATGGGATCTAAACCTGTCTCCTAAGCCATCACTCCCCAACGGGTAACGGTAAATGATGAGTCGCTCCTGACATTATGCTTCAGTGTTAGCAGTGCTGATGTCGACCCAAAACCCAAATCACAAGTCCTCGCAGGGCAAATGATGGGTCGCTCCTGGCATTACCCTTCAGTATTAGCGGTGCTAATGCCGACCTAAAACCCAAATCCTAAGTCCTCTCAGGGAAAATGATGAGTCGCTCCTGGCATTGTTCCAGTGCAGCGATGTTGATGCTAAACAAAATCCAAATTCTAAGTCCCACTCAAATTCAAAAGTCCCGCCTGACGAGACAGAAATCAAATAAATTAAATCAAAGTCCCACCGGCAGTGGTTCCAAACTCAAAAAGTCTCGCGGAACGAACAAGAACTTCAAAACCAATCAGATCAACCGATTCAACACCAACAGTCTCCTCGGCGGAATCAAGCTCCACCTTGGAAGCAATCACCTCCTCAGTGGAATCAAGCTCCACCTAGAAAACAAATCAATCCTGACACCGCAAAAAACGGAGCAAGTCAACTTCAACCCCGACACCACAGAAAGCGGAGCAAGTCAAATCAAATCCCGACACCGCAAGAAGCGGAGCAAGTCAACTTAACCCCGACACCGCAGAAAGCGGAACAAGTCAAATCAGATCCCGACACAGCACGAAGCGGAGTAAGTCAACTTCAACCCTGACACCGCAAGAAGCAGAGCAAGTCAAATCAAGCACCGACCGTCCAAGTCGCAAAAATGCCAGCACCACCGTCCAAGTCGCAAAAAGGGAAATATCGATCCTCCACAGAGAACCAAACCAAATCAATCTCCATATAGAACAAAATCCATCAATTTCATGCACACAACCCATACATGCAGTGTACATTTATTGATGGGGGCACTTTGTTGGGGTCAAAAATTACACCCCGGTTGACCAAGTCAGTCAAAGTCAACCCCAAGCCAAGTGGACCCGAGCCCAAGCAAGCGGACCCGAGCCCAAGCCAAGTGGGCCCAAGCCCAAGTCAAGACCGAGCGTGGAAAGAACCGGCCCCATGACAAAATGAATGAAGTAATAAATTAATTTAATGTAATTTTTTAAATAAATGTATGAAAAATGGGCAAAAAGCCAAAATTTTGTAAACCCCATGCTTTATGTGCCAAAAAAAATGAGCACATGAGGCATGAGTAGGCACAAGTGCCATTTGGAAAAGCCCAAAAAGCTATATGTAAAGTGTGTAGCCCATAAAAGGCAAACATGATAAGAAAATCAAGAACAACTTTCATTCTCTCATAATTTCTAGGGTTCTGTGCCTCCTCCTTTCTCAAGGTTTTAAACCTTCTTTTTTTTGAATTAAATCAAGAGTTTAACTCTTGTTTTCCCAAAAAGAAATAGATTTTCACCATATGTCCTTCGAAGGGGAGCTCAAATCTCCTATCAAATCTCTAAACGGGAGATTTTTAATCTCACTGCCCCTTTTCGCCAAAATCCAACAAAAAGAGAGAACGAAGGAACCCATCTCAAAAGAATCCATTTTATGGAACTCCAAGGCTTGAAGAAGAAGGAAAAAAAACTCTTTTTACCGTCTGAGATCTAAATTCTCAAAGGAGTTTAACTCCAAATCCAGATCTTTTAGGAGTTAAACTCCAAATCCAGATCTTTTAGGAGTTTAACTTCAGGTCCAAGCCCAAAGGCTTAGCCCTTTTTTCGCTGGTGCACCGCAGACGCCTAGCGGGCACGTGACCCGCAGGCGCCCAGCGCCGGGCACGTGACCCACAGGCGCCCAGCGCCGGACACATGACGCGCTGGCGCCCACGCGCCACGTGCCATCTCACGCGTCCTTAGGACGCTCCTCATCCCTCTTTTTCCCACGTTTCACACTCAAAACACACACCCCGTTAAAAAAATTTAACGGAACACTGCCTCGCACCCCACAAGGAGGCTGCTACCCCATTGACCCCTAGCCCGCTATTCGGATAGCGGGACCCTCGTAAACTCTGCGAAGCCCCCGATACGTCTAAAGCACCTTCAAAACACAACACACATATTGCACATTGAGTTCGCATGACAAGTTTGACCCGTTAATCAGAGGTTCTCTCGCTCCAAAATCGAGGGGTAATTAACGGTAGTTTAGTCCGCGGCTGCCAGAGGTTCGGATACCTACAATCAATAAACTCCAGCCTACCTAGACAGGGGGAATCTGTACATGTCTGACCAGCGCGCGCATTCCTATCTCAATAGGATGGCGAAAAACACTCTATAATATTAACTAAGCAAGTATAAGCTACAACAAGCTATGCAGCCTTCCATGTGGTCAAAACTCAATGTGCTCGTGTGGAAACCAAGTCATGCTTCAAATCATCTTTCAACCACAAGTAGAGATATCTTTCCCACTTGATATTTCTTCATAAACATGTTTGAGAATGTAGAAGCATCTCTTTCAAAACTATCAAGAAAGAGAGGAGGAATAATTTGACAATCATAAATAGATTGAACACGTTAGGCAAATGCATCGTCAATAATTTGAGTGACAGTTACAAATTCAATATAAATGATAAGCAAATGCAGTTTCAAGTATTCAACAAGTAATATGAACAGGAATAACCATAAAAACACACTTTTCTACAATCAAAAGTAACAGGATGAAGATGTACAAATAAGTGCCAATTTTTTGTTATGACGTAAAAAGTACATAGCATGAATATGGTATTACGTACACAATTGCAAGCAATTTTGAACTCACATGACTTGCAAGCATGTAAAGTAGAAGATTAAAGGCAGCACCAGCCCATGCTGTCTCAGCGATAATTCCAGCCGATCTTGTAACTTCCAGATACAACGGTATGATCCTAACAAGTCTGGGCACATATTGAAGAACTACGATAAACATAAGTAGTTTTTTTGCATCCAGAGTAGGCGACCCTATCAATTTGGGTATTATGATCAGAATGACCTATATGGAAAAGACATGCAATTAATTTTGATCGCAACTTTAGCTTGTTGTACGCCAATAAGATGGTTACGATACCTGAGGGAGAGGCAAAACAGCAAGAATGTCTATAAAGAAGTAAGACGATATATATCGTCTTGCTATCGCTGACAAATCTTCAACCAAAACTCCTCGTCCAAACACTCGGGAAGAAGGAGCAATGAAACCGGTTCGAAACTCAAATATTATATGGAGTATATAGAAGATATCTGTGAAGGACCGCAACACACTTGCTGTTATTTCTAACTTCGTATCCAAATCAACACATTGGTTATTACGGTTGACTATTGGAATGTAAAAGAACAGCGGGTCCACAGACACTGCCATCACACAGGACAGGACAAATATTTTATTCCACTTTTGAAGAAACGGTCCTTGAGGATCAAGTACTTTCTTCCTAGACTTGGGTTCCTTTGTGATTGAATCTTCTCGAGAGTGATAGTGAAAATAACTCTTTAATAATTCAGTTCCCCAGTAATATACCCTTTGGATGAAATCTGCTATTGAAGCAAACATTCTTTTCCGTCTTCTGGAAAATAGCATCTCAGAACTTGCGGATCGTTCAGAAGTCCAATCCTGAAACCTACAGAGATGTTGCATATTATAAGACTTTGTCCTTTTTTATCTAAGGTAGGAGCATAGCATGCCACTGCCATAAATATGAATCTATTCACAAAGCACCGAAAGAAAACATTTTTTGATATAAAATAAGTTAGATAGAGAAGTTAAAAGTCACAACACCATTCTGTTTGATCATAAAAAAAAATAATTACAAGATAATTGAAAATTTACTCATTCTATGGACGTTGTTCCTAAGATTTTAACATGCTGATGTTAGAGAAAAAAAATTATATATTTTTCAAGTCTGCATCCACTCAAAAAATAAATAAATTGTTTTACGAGAAAGGAATATTAACATGAGCTCTAGGACTCAATCGCATTGACAACCAACCAAGCAAATGTTAGGTCTCTGCATCTGCATTACTAGAAAATATTGAGGAAAAGACAAATGATGCCATGCTGACTGATTATGACTGAACAAAATGCAACAATATAAGCTCTCATCATTTAAGTTACTCAATCCTCAAATAATGAATATGGTGGGGCTATAAATGTTCTAATAAAAGCATGCACCCTGAAGTTAGTACATGTTACCTAATTATCTTTTCCTTTTTTCGAAGGGAATATATGATGAAGTGATGAACTCATCTGATTCAGTTCACAAACCTCGTGGTGGGCAATTTCAGGGCATTTTGCATCGTTGATCCACAGCATATATCATGATTCGCGCTCTACAATATCAAGGAAAGAGAGACTATGCTATTTGATTATCTCTAACTCTTTGATCAGGTGGTCCCATTTCTCCAGTTACTAAAACACCATTCTTTTAGAAACAACTTGATTCATGAAAGAAATGTCACCAAGTTCTTTAATTTATACCATCATTGAAGGTTTACAAAAGTTATGACAGCTGAAGATTGGAGATCACAACGAATGATGTGGATCATTGAGTTTTCAGCAACACTATATTTATCTATGGTACAGTTGAATAACCTACGATGTCAATGCATTTACAATTTTCCACATGTGTGTGACAGCATCCAGTTGGATGTTTAGATTCCCAAAGCATTTGATAAGTTGCATTTAGTAAACCAAAACAGAAGTTACCAGGAATACTAACCGCACACGCCAATAGTGGGAAACATTTATAAAATAAATAAGAAAGACTAACCTCACAAATTTGTCCTCCTGATAGTTCATACTTGAAATCTTTGCAAAACTTTGCCCAAGTTGGAGATTAACCCTTTGCACGTGGTACTTAATTCAGTATGTGAGAAGATGCATTAGAAGGCTAAAATGCCACATCAGAATATGAAGAATTTTATAGGAAAGCTGTCTCTTTTCACAACTGGAGCCGCAGGAAAAGACAATAGGTGAAAATTTTTGAGGTCCTGCGATATCACACAAGAAAAGTAAGTCATTATGATGAGACAAATTGATAGGCTGAAAAAAAAACCACAAAAAGGCTAGCCAGTTATCGAAGCTTTGCTACTCTACGTGCAATTTTTACAAGACTATTCAAATATGCCTATATAGCAATATTAAGTTTCTGCAGCTATACTCTTCCGTTTTATGACACTGCGGTTTTGCACGTTCAATGCCAGTGTATATACTAAATATATTTAGAGAACAGAATGAAATTTAAACAGTTAAAACAGTGGGTCCTATAAATTGTTGTTTTCTTCTCTCATAATAAATTACATGCAAGAGAGACGGCGGAGAGTCCGACCTTTTGATGCTGTGGACAAAGTGAGAAAATGATGAAATTTTCTCACTATTTTTGGATATTAATTTAGAAAATAAAATGAGAAAAGGATGCATTCATCTCTTGGATTCTAGTTATAATAGTAGAGATGTCGGACACTTCGATATTACAATGGCCTAACATGATGTGGCACTTTGATATTACAGTGGCCTAACATGTTCAAGAAAACTGTTCAGGGTTGCATGAATAAATGAATTATGGATATATTAAAGGGACACAGGATTTACATTGACAAAGACCCAGATTATAGAAAACAAATTAAGAGGTATAGCACGTATAATGAATATTAAGGTGGATCCTTACCGAAGTGTGGATCTAGGGTTTTGTCTCAAGCTTTTAGGAAAAACTAAAATGAAGATCGTCTCAAACAACTCGAAATTACGAAAGATAATGTTAACAAGCTTGCTTTTGACCTAGATGTTCTCCTACCAGGAAGTAGTGTATAAGGATATAAGTTACTTAAGCAGATATAATGAGGTCGGGTGATTCTGGTTATGGATCCGTATACATATGAGACAGAAACAAGAGTCCACCTGAAAAAACCCAATATTGTTTCATTAAAGAGGCCACAAGTTCAGTCCCTGTTTGAGAATGGAGTTAAGATTTCTAAACTGAAGTTTCATAAAGTTAGAGTAACTTAACTCCAAAATGCTAACTCTACCCTGTTTGGCAATCATTTTGGAGCTGAGATAACTCCAGTTATCTCAACTCCGATCTCATCAAAGTTATCTAAACTCCATTTTTGGAGTTTGGGGCTTGTGAACTACAGTTTGCATCCTTTCTACCTCCGACTTAAAAATAAACTACAGTAGATTCCATATCTAAACAGGGCCTCAGAGGTAGGCTTACAAATCGAATCCATATGCTTAGATTGTGCTTCTTTAGAAAACATATTATATCTCCAATATCATCAGCATCAGGAAACTCCAGCAATTATAATTACATTTTTTTTTAGGTATGCCGCTTTCAAACTATATCCCCAAATTTGGGTTAGTAAACGTGTAAACTTTCCACTAATATAGCAATCTGACATCAATCTATATATAGATGAATGACATTAAAATGATTGAAACTACAAAACTAAGTGAAATGAAAGGGAAAAAAAAGCAATAATTATGCAGGATTCAGCTTCAACACCTCAACAAAATCTGAAATTAACGCTGCTGATAACTAATCCCGCCCTAAAATTTAATCAGCTGAATTGAAACGAGCAAGAAAGGGATGAAGATTACTGACCTTAGGAAATAATTGGGGGCAAAACAAAGATAAAAGCAAACCCTATCGCATCAGCAAGAAGACGAGCCAAGGGGGCACTATTGTCGTCAAATGGAATAAAAACAAAAGGTATTTTAATGAAAGGGGATAGAGCACTGAGATTAATATAATAAAAATATTTATAAAAGTTGAGGGGAAGGGACGAAGGTTCGTGGCTGCTTCATCAGCGAAACAGAGGGGCCATGGACTCACCGGAGTCACGGGTCCGAGTTGGAGAACGAGTCAAAAGTCAATTCAGTCTCTATTTGTCGAGGAGGAAGTGGGGCGCACCCCCCTTTTTAACTGTTTACTGAGGAAGATATTTTTTGCAGTGCTGGTAGCTGTTTGTTTTGGCTAATTTCGCAAGCAACCCACACAAAGTTTCCTCTTTTTTGTCAACACAGTTGACAATGGAGCCAAATTTACTTGTACTAGTACTCGAGTTAAACCCCGCACTAGATGGGACGGTTTTAGCATGATCATGTGCTAAATTTTATTAAGTCAAAAAACTTGAGAAAAATGGTGATAATGTAAGTGAAATTTCATGGAATTTATTTGTAAACAAATTTTATGGTATTTATCTGAAAAATGGTGAAAGTTTATGGTTTTTATTTGTAACAAACAAAGTCGGTGGTATTTATTTGAAAACGGTGGAGGTTCATGGTCTTAATTTGTATAAACAAAGCATGTGATATTTATCTTAAAATTGGTGACAATGCATTGTTTTCTATACAAAAAAAAATTGGAAAAGGGCGAAAGTTTAGTATTTTTTTACAAACAAAAGTTTGTGGTGGTTATCTAAGAAAATGTAACATTCAAGGTGTGTCTTTTTTGGTACAAACAAAGTTCGAGGTTATAATTTGAATCCTTATGAAAGTTCACGGTGTTTGTTTCTAACAGAAAAAGTCCATTGTATTTATCTAAAAATCATAAAAGTTCACGGTGTTTTTCTAATAGACAAAGTCCATGGTTTTTATATGAAAAACTATGAAAGTTCACGGTGTTTTTTCTAGCGGTTAAGTCTATGATATTTACTTCAAAACGTGAAAGTTCATGATATCTATTTGTCACGGACAAAGTCCATGGTATTTATTTCAAAACTCAAAAGTTCATGGTATCTTATTGTAGTGGAAAAAGTCCATGGTATTAATCTAAAAAACAATGAAAGTTCGAGGTATCCATTTGTAACGGAGAAAGGCCATGGCGTTTATTTGAAAAACGTTGAAAGAAAGCCCATGGAACTTTTCTAAAAAACGTTGAAACGTAATGTTATTAATTTTAAAGGACAATATCCATTTTATTTATCTAAATATTTGTAATGAAGAAAGTCGATGGTATTTATATGAAAAACGTAGAAATTTAATATTGTTTTTTTGTAAAAGACAAAGTTCATGGTGCTTATTTGAAAAAACATTGAAAATTTATGATATTTTTTTATAAAGTACAAAGTCCATGGTATTTATTACATAAACATCGAAAGGTTATGGTGTTTTTTTATCGAACAAAATGCATGGTATTTATTTGTAAAAGGAAAAGTCCATTGTGTTTTAATGAAAAATCAGTGGCTTTTATCTAAAATAAAAGGTTGGAATTTAAAATTATTTATCTATAACAGACAAAATCCATGGTATTTATCTGAAAAACGTTGAAAGTTCATGGTACCCTTTTCATAACGGGCAAAGATCATGGTATTTATCTGGAAAACATTGAAAGTTTATGGTATTTTTGTAACGGACAAATTCATGGTATTTATTGAAAAAATGGAAAGTTCGTCTTATTTTAATGAAATTCCGGTGCTATTTACCTATAAAACATCGCAAAATTTCATGTTATCTATTTGATATCTGAAAAATCTGAAAACCAGTGAATATTAACGTTAGTAAATTTGTAGCTAATTGTAATGGACAAAGTCCATGGCATTTATTTGAAAAAACTATGAAAGTTAACGTTGTTGTTTATAACGACAAAGGCCATTGTATTTATCTGAAAAACGTTGGAAATTTATGGTATTTTTTTGTGATGGACAAAAGTTTAAGGTATTTTTTAAAAAAAAAGTTCACATTATTTTAATGAAAATCTAGTAGTATTTATGTGAAGTTCATGGTGTTTTAAGAAAAATCTATTGAAATTTTGAATAGATGACATATTTGTAAATAGTTGGAAGGTGAGTTAATGGCAAATTTATAATTATGAGAAGTGGCGGAATTTTGCCATGACCTGCCTAAAATGCCCTCTCTAAAACTTTGGAATTTACAAAAAGAACATATTTTTTGCAAAGAAATCTAAGGGGATATTCTATTTTTAGGGACATTTTAGAAAAATCTCTAAATTTCCACTTTTATACCTCTTCCTATTATTGTATTAGAGTTAAACCCTGCGCGATGCGCAGAATCTACGAATATAGTAAAATCTTATACAAGGGAAAATTAATTATATAAAGCGATATTAATATATGATTCAAGATTTATCGATGTAAAAGCCCATGGTATTTTTTTATCAATAGGAAACAAAGTGCATGGTGTTTAATAGCAAAAAACAAAGGCCGCGATATTTATCTGAAAATTGATTAAAACGCTGTATATATTTGAAAACGTGAAAAGCTTTTGGTATTTATTTGCAATGGACAAAAATCATGGTATTTATCTGAAAAACACTCAAAGTTTATATTATTTTAATGAAAACCTAATGGTGTTTATTCATATAACATTGAAAGGTTGTGAATAAGTTTTGGGTTGATGGCAAAACGGTAAATAATGAGAGGTTTTGCCTCTAGCTAAATTTCCATATTCGCCTACACAACCTCACCATGTTTTCTAAAATACCATATTGTCCAATTTTGTAGAAAGAAAGAATTGTCAAAGTCAAGGGCAAAAGGTGGAATTATTAGTATTTCCACACTGATGGCAGATCCGTAAATAAAAGGAAGTTCTGCCAGATTGGGGATTTCCAATTTTATCACTAGCGTGTCAGGAAAATAACAACTTTGTTACCTTCCCATTTTTTCCTATAAAGCCAAAATAATTGATAGAAAAAGGAAAAGGTGGAATTAATAAAATTTCTGCTTCTCATGCCAATTTAGGTTATTGTAAATAGAATCCATGAACGTGCGATGCACGTGAAAAATATAAAAGGATATAATATAAGGTTTTTTAATATGTCATCCCAAAATTACATATTTCTAAATTTCACCCCTAAAAATTCTTATTTCTTAATTTCCACCTAAAATCTTTAGCTTGTTCAAAAATCTTTCCTGCTTAGAGTTACTCCGCATCTTATAAGAGTTTTCCGTTAGTTTTGAATTTTCATCTGTCAAGAGCCTTGAAAAAGACCAAAATGTCCTCAACACTCGTCTTCCTCTTTTAAATTAAGGCTAGGATTATGATTTCTTTTTTATTTTGAAATTATGGCTTTTCTTTAGATAACATATTAGAGGGTTTTCTCATCGCCCATTGTTTTTATGTTGATGCAAAGGAATTAGAGCTCCTTTTGTACTAATTTGACAACTTTAATGAAATAACGAACTAGGATCAATTGCAATAATGAAACACATGAAAACGTTGAACATGGAAAGAAGAGAAGAAGAATTCTCGTTTCTTTGAGGAGAAAAATAGAGGGATTAGCCCTTGGTTAAATCAAAGTAATTCAAGTTAAATTTCCAACTGAAAATGGATGACGCGGGTTTTTTTGGTTAACGGAGAAGTTTTAAGAGAGAAATTTAGGAATATAAATTTTTAGCGGCGAAATTTAGAAATATGTAAGTTTCGGGCGTGAGATATAAAAGAAACCATAATATAATGACGCCTTATTTACTGAAAACTCTCAATATGTTTGTGTCATTTTTACAAAACTCTCATTACCTTTGAAACTATTAAGAAACTATGAAACTTAACGTTGCTACGTCAACACCGTCAACGCCAATGCCAACTAAGTTGTCGTGTCAGCAGAAAAATTATAAAATCCCCAAAATACCCCTCTTCAACCTTAACCTGATTTTTAAAAAAAAACAATTAAACAAATAAATAAAACCCACACTCTATCTTGTTCGTCCTGGCCACCATCGTTGATGACGGCCCCAGCGCCACCACTGTCGATATCCCCTCTCCTCTTCCTTCTGCATCATCACCATTAGGGGTGTTCACCGGGTCGAGTTAAACCCGTTATCCGTCCGAACCGTCCACTTTTGACAAATAAAATGATCATGCAAAACCCGTCCGAAATTGACGGCTTCAAAACCCGAACCCACCCACATTTGAATAGGGCGGGTTTTAAATTTTTTATAGCCCGGCTGGATCTGAACCTGCACCAGCCCGCAACCATTATCGGCCCGCAACCGACCCTGATCCCCTTATCGGCCCACAACCGGCCCGAATCCGCTCGCTTCATTAACATTCGTTGATAAGTTTAATTTTAGGTTAAGATTAAATTTTAAATCTAAATAAATTATTTAAACTCTATTCTCATTTCTCATATCTTAAATTTAATTGAGTCGTATCCTTCTTTAATCTCCTCTCTCTTATAACGACTCTGAAATTTTTGTACGGAAATTTTTCTGTTAATATACAAGAAATGAGTTTTACAACCTGAGTTTGAGTTATAAATTACTTTTGTTAAATAAAATCAAGAAGCAGCTTATAGCTCACTGGTAAAGTCCCTGCACTGCTGTGACGTAGCCTGTGTATTTGAATCCCATCAGACACAAATTTTTTCTGATTTTTCTTTTTAACTTTTTGGAAGCCCAAAAGATTGTACGTGCAATACACGGGGAAATGAAAAGTTCAGAAAAATCAAACATGTGGAAAATGGTGTAAATACATGATTTATAAGATGGCACGAATCTCGAGGCAAATGCCTCAAGATTGACCGGCCAAAAGAGCCTATGGGCCGGCGGGGACTGTAAGGATGTGGCCAAATTTCCCCGTGCTTTACACACTTGTCTCTTCAGCTACCCTTAACTGCTCTGCACTGTTTGATTTCCCTGCAATCAAACATAGATCTTTCATTTCACAATTTAACACTATTTTAATGCTTTTTAATTCATATTTTTATTTCACAAATCCTAATTCTCCACTATAAATACCACTCCATGACCTAGCTCTTCACCATTCTGAAAATTCTAGCAAAAACTCTCTCAAAAGTTTCTAAGTGCAAGTGGAGTAAAGTGGAGTTAGCGAGCAAACATCTTCCGACGAAGATCGAAGCCAATTCCGGAGCTCCCGCGACGCCACGACGACACTCTTCCCTTCTTCACCCTCGTCCTAAGTTTTTCAAACCGTAAGTCCCTCCCAATTTCTTTTTCTCTTCATTGAAATCCAACTTTAAAACTTATATCAGTAAGTGGAGTTAATACCGATATTTTTTTCTAAACCCTAGAAACTCCCTTTTACTTATATGTTATTCAACTAAATTCTTAGATATTACTTGTAATCTTAAATACCAAAGGTTAGAATTAAGTTTAACCTAAAATCTCATGTGAAACAACCATGATTTAACATTTTCATTAAAATACCATGAACTTTGATATCACTTCTTTTAGTTTCATTAAAACTATACCTTTAGGAAAAAACTGCACGGGGTAACGACCTACCCTTCACTCACACTTTGGTTTCATAGCACGATACTAATTTGTATGAATATTTGTTTCGAAGTATAAACTTTACAATAAAATACCACCTACTTTAAAACCGGGTTTCTTTTAAACGGTATTTCATATTTCTTTGCAATTATGCATCTACAACCCTTATTAGGGGACCCGCTAATGGATGGTGCGGATTATCGCACATCCTGAGAATAGTAGAGCAAGATGCAACACTCCTCACAGAGTATTCGATCTCGAAAGGATATAAATACGGTTTTTAAGAAAAACAAATTTTCTAAATAAAACTAAATTTTTAAAATTAAAAATTATACAAAATTATAAATTCATATTTTCATTATATTATTAAACTATATTTTCATAAAATTGAAAAATTGTAAAATGTCAATAAAACACCATCAGGTTACTAAAAAGACTAGTTTTCACTAAAATACTATAAACTTTTACAAGTTAGGTATTTATCATCAAAATACCTCAATACTTAAAACACATGCTCATGAAAATCCTAAGTAATACAAAACACCTTCGAGGTTTTATTTTTAGTCCATAATAATATATTTTTCATAAAACCCCCTCAAGATATACAAAACAATATTTTAAGAACTTTAGTAAATATAGGTTTAAGCGGGATCGATTCTCTTGAGCCCCAGACAGACGGAAAAAGTGAGTGCTTGCCTATTATCACGCCCCGCTTCCCAGAGTGCGGTAAGGAGACGTGACGGGTCATACGACGCATTTACTCAGAAATAAACACGCGAAGCGTATATAAGCAATATAATGTAAATGTACACAAGAAAGACATGAGATGTAAAGGAACATCAACTTTTTATTTATTAAACATTCTTTACAATACAATGCTGGAAAGTAAATACAAGACCGGAAAGCAATGCCTAAACAATGACATGAAACTGAAAATAAAAGTATATACAAGTGTCTATAGCTCTGGGTCGTCGACGAACAAAGCAATGCTCCAAGTCTTCTGAGCTGGGATCGATCTCCAGAGAATCGGGTCCTCCTAACAACATTCCAAAGAAAGAATAGAAAATAAATGTCGTCAGCGAACAATCGCTCGGTAAGTCCCAAAAAGAAATGGAAATAGACTGAACAGGTAATGAGAGATGAAAATAAGAGAGTAGAGGGAATTACAGGATTAGGATAAAGAGAAGAGACAGAGAAAGATTTTGAAAGCGTCGTGGAGTTGCGGTGTCGTCGGATTTGTCCCGAAACGTCGCTGGAACTCGACCTTGGGCTAACTCCACTTGTACAACTTTTTGGACTCAGAAAATTTTGAGAGTTTTGATACTAGATTTCAGAATGGAGAGGGATAGGGTGTAGGGTGGTATTTATAGAAGAAATTAGGGTTTTGAGGATTGAAGAATGGAATTAAAAAACAATTTGGATTAATGCCTTATTTTAATTCTCTGTTAATGTGCAGGGAAAATAAACAGAGTAGGGTTGGTGGGGGGAGTCCAAGAGGTGCTAGGGTAAAAATTGAAGGCATTTGGGATGGGGGGCCCGGTGGCATCGGCCCAGAGCCCAATCTCGCCGGCCACGTGGGGGTGTTGGGTCTCTGGATTTTGGCCACCCGTCCCTATCTGTTCATATGATATTTTACAAGTGTTTGATTAACCCGACTTTTCATTTTTACGTGCATTGCACGTATAAACTTTTGGGCTTCCAAAAAATTTAAAAGAAAATTCAGCAAAAATAATATGTGGCTGGGGGATTTGAACACAGGGGCTATGTCACAGCAGTGTAAGGGTCTACCAATGAGTTACAAGTGTTTTCTTGCTATTTAAAAACAAATCAAATTTATAACTTGTGTTCAGGATTTACAAATACTCCGTTTGTACATTAACTTTAAAAAATTTCTGTATATTAAAACAGAGTTGTTACATTCTACCCTCCTTAAAAAATTTTATCCTCGAAATTTACAATTATTTAAAGACTAATTTACAAACAAGTGAGGGTATTTTGCACGCATATCGTCTTCTCTTTTCCACGTTGATTCTCCTGGTGAGTTTTTTCTCCACATCTCGAACCAAATTTACTTTCTTGTTCCGAAGTGGCTTCACATTTCTGTCCAAGATTTCAACGGGTTGTTGCTCACAAGATAGGTCCGTCTGTACCGTGAGCTCGGAGTGATCAAGAATGTGACTGGGGTCACTCACATACCTTCTGAGTTGGGATATGTGGAACACATTGTGCACTCCTTCCAATGAGGGTGGAAGTGTCAAGCGGTATGCCACTTCTCCGACTCGTTCGAGTATGTCGAACGGTCCAATGTATCTTGGACTTAACTTACCCCGCTTTCCGAAGCGAATCACTCCGCGGTTTGGAGAAATCTTCAGAAAGACATGATCTCCCGGTTGGAACTCCAAGTGTCGGTGCTTTGCATCAGCCCAGTGCTTCTGTCGATCTTGGGCTATGCGCATTCGTTCGCTGATAGTGCGAACTACATCTACAGTCGCCGCTATCATCTCAGGTCCAAGGAGTTCTCTATCTCCGATGTCGTCCCAACTTAATGGTGAACGACACTTCCTTCCACATAAAACTGCAAATGGTGACATTCCAATACTTGCTTGGTAGCTGTTATTGTATGAAAACTCCATAAGATGTAGGTGATCTTCCCACGATCCTCCGAAGTCTAGCATACAAGCTCTTAGTATATCTTCAAGTATCTGAATCGTTCGCTCAGACTGTCCATCTGTTTGTGGAAGGTAAGCTGTGCTAAAGTTCAGACTCGTTCCCAACCTAGCTTGCAGAGTCTGCCAAAATTGCGATCGGAATCCAGTGTCACGATCGGAAACAATGCAAACCGGTACTCCATATAGTCTCACGATCTCCTGCATGAGTTCATGGGTA